>CM054156.1:12202019-12212019 GCA_028751875.1 Rapana venosa
TGCCCACAAAGCTGCATGCCAGGTCAGGTCAGAGACTCCCTCTGCTACTGGTAACCATGTAACCCAGTACCACCTGCCACATGTGGGGAGTAAACCCAATCAAAAAATCCGACCTGGAGAGGGATGGGCTCCGCCAGGTTTGATTTGCCCAAGACACACCCATGATAAAGACAGCCAGAATTTCCATACCGGATCGGTCGTCGCCCGGGTTACCAAGGACCGCGCCTTCTGTTGCTCATCAGGACAGAGGTCGAAAGTATGCTACTGATGTAAAACACAGTTTAACATAGCAGCCTTGAAATATGGAATATGAAGTATTTACCGGAGAAAGCCTTTATTTCATTTTTTGTGTGTGTGGTCAGTAACAAAAATAATTTCCACTAACAGGGCTGTCAACAGACTTACTTATTGTAGGTCTTTATCTATTGTTCCTTGGCTAGAGCTCTGAAGTTCACCAACTGTGAGATTTTGCGTATTAATTTGACCGTTTTTTTTGGCCAATCCTCTGCATTTACTTCTTCCGCGTTACCCTAATCTGCGCAGTGTCTGGTCTTCTCCTGTGCTTGTCACTCTGCAGGAGGTCTGCCTGCTGGCCTCAGCCTACACGTTCCAACTTCAGGGCAGCTCAAAGTTCATAAGAAAAGATTTGGCAGATTTGCTGTAAAAAAAAAAAAAGGCAAGGGAATGGGCTGGGTAGGCAGAAAATGAACATAAGAGAGAGTGAGGGAGGGGGACGGAGGGTAAGGATAAGGACAGAAACGGAAGGGAGTGATTAAAAAAAAGTTTCTAGGACATAGATTCCAGAATTGAATTGAAATTTGTAATGTAGTCGGAATGTGGATGGGGAGGGCACATGGGTGCCTGTTCCATTGTCCTCGATGATTTAAAGAAAAAAGTTATCTGAGCGCTTTGATTTGTTGCTTTACAAGATTCAGCGCTATATAAGTTCCATACATTATTATTATTATTAATTACTTTGAGAGAGAGAGTGATGTGGTTTGATTTGTTGCTTCAAATTCCGCCTGAGGGCGGCTGAGAGACGCGAGGACTGGAGAAAGGTGGTTGACAAAGCTTCGAAGGCGCCCCAAAGGATTCGGAATCTGAGGGATCGGTGACGGTGACGATTATTATTATTATTATTATTATTATTATTATTATTATTATTATTATTCGGAATTACTCCCATTTAGGGACTGTTGGTCGCAAGTCATCCCACTAGAGCGCCTCGGGCCACCCTAAAAACAGTACAATTCTTGTAAGCAACTGTGCCAGACCCTCGCAGGCACGAAAATGCTGCACCAGCCCTAGCTCAGTCTGCATTTCGTTGATAGACTCCAGAAGGTGGGGATGCTATTTTATACTAAAAACGCCCCTGGCATTCCCACAGGGGGAGGCTGCATTCTGTCTTCGGGGATATATTGTAGATGATCGTATTCTTTCCTCTTCTAGTTTTGCTTTCCATCCCTTCTTTATTTGACTCGGTGAGGACTTACCACGGGAAATTCCCTTTAAACAGACAGTTCAGTAGAGATTCGAACTCACGCACGCAACTTCCTATTCCCATTCTTGACAGTGACAGTCTAACCAGTACACTATTATGCCCCTTAACAATGTATTTCCTTTGAGTTCTCTCCCTTGTTTAAAAAAATTATTTCCAACAAAATAATTTTTTTAGGGGAGTGATGCTCGATGAATATTTTTCAGAAAATGTCCCACAACTCTTTGGTAAAAAATTATTACAATTTCAACAGTTCTTGCCGTTTTTCCTCTGAATACATGGATAATATGTTATTTTGATCAGAAAATATTCTTCAACAAAAACAAAAGACAAAATATATATAAAGAAAATATTCTCCAACTGTGTTTTGAATTTTAGTAATGATTACATTTTGAAAGTTTGTTGTATTCTTTCCATGACTACACTGTGTAGACGAAATATTTTGCTCCTCAAGTGCATATATGTCTCTTAATACTGCTGCATAGCGATCGCTAAAAAACGGGGTTTCTTTTTTCATAACATAAACACAATCTGAAACTTTTATCAGTATTTAAACAATATTAATTTTTCAGAAAGTCATAGATATTCACATGTCATGCAAAAAAGCATCAACACACCAAGAGCTAAGTATCCTCCTTCTCTTACTTCTCTCTCTCTCTCTCTCTCTCTCTCGGGGTCAAGGTCGAATGGCGGATGGCATAGCGTCTCTCTCTCTCTCATTGCAATTAATTTGTTAAAATCTCGTTAATTAAGGACCATGGGGTGTTCTCTACAGCTGTATCGAATGGCTATAGGCCTTTTCTTGTGGACTCTGTTAAAAATTTTGTCAAGGAAAGCTTTCATAGCATCAAATCGAGTGAAAGGACTTCCTTTGTTCAGTTTCTCTGCTAAAATGGCTGTTAGCACTCTGCTGCTTATGTTGCTGATGGCAGGAGTCGAACCAAATCCCGGTCCATCACCCAGTGACAGACAAACAAACAGCAAAGATGGTGATGATGATCGTGCATCGCATACAGGTGACAGCAATTTCCAACAGCAATTCGATCGTGTGTTTAGTGCTATTAACGAATTTTCTCGAACTGTTTCGCACATGACAAGTAAGTTTTCCGATCTCGAATCAATGCAAAAGGAGATGAAAACTCACTTAGATAAACGTCTGGATGATATGTCAAGCTTTGTGCACAGCAAGTTTACTGAAATGGAGGAGGGACAGAATGTTCTGCATTTGGACATTGACGCTCTGGCAAACAAGTGTGATGAACTGGAGTCTTGCCTCTCACACCTTGAAAAAAGAACTGTAAAGATGGAGAAGGAGCATCAGATGACTGACAGCTTACGCCGGCGTTACAACCTGCTGTTCTTTGGTCTTCCATGTCGAGGTGACTCATGGGAATCGTGTGAAGCGAAGGTGAAAGACTTGATTTACTATGATATGAAGCTGAAAGAGCCAGTGGCCATAGAACAAGCTCGTCCAGTCGGGCCAGCCATTCTGGTTCAGTTCCAGTCACTGAAACAACGAGACAGAGTACTCCAACATGCTAGAGTACTCAAGGAAATCCAATCACCTGTGTATGTGCGAGAGGATTTCTCTGCTACAGTACGCCAGAAACGGGCTGGTTTAGTACCTCTCATGAAACAAATACACCATGATGGAATAAGAGCCAGACTTCGGAACGACAAGCTGGTTACAGAACGTGGCACTTATGCATTCGACCTGGAGAAGCAGGAGTACCAGAAGCTGGAGAGCGGACCAACACCGGGACGCCAGAGGAGGGTTTGGCAGACAAACAGAGAAGCAGACGATCACCGCACTGACCAACACCAGCTGGAGGGTCAGCGGTCTGAGGGTCAGCGACAGCAGCGGTCTGAGGGTCAGCGACAGCAGCAGTCTGAGGGTCAGCGACAGCAGCGGTCTGAGGGTCAGCGGTCTGAGGGTCAGCGACAGCAGCGGTCTGAGGGTCAGCGGTCTGAGGGTCAGCGACAACAGCGGTCTGAGGGTCAGCGACAGCAGCGGTCTGAGGGTCAGCGACAGCAGCAGTCTGAGGGTCAGCGACAGCAGCGGTCTGAGGGTCAGCGGTCTGAGGGTCAGCGACAGCAGTGGTCTGAGGGTCATCGACAGCAGCGGTCTGAGGGTCAGCGACAGCCAGCATCATCCAATTATGAAGGCAACCACCCATCTGTTAGCCCACATACTCAGACAAAAAGCCACACCAACATTCACAGCTCACAAAACCACAAACAACACATCCATCAACATAGTGCGACAGGCAATTATAGACACACACACACTCGGTCAGTTGCAAGTAGCAGACATTCACTGCACACACAGAGATGGCCTTTCAGGGAGAATGCTGGTCATGGTTTTGGTCGTGGCAGAGGACCAGGATCACCAGAACTGTCCCCCACCGATACACCATGCCAGAGAGCGGAGGTGGGGAACCAAAATGATTTCCCACGTGCGTCAGACAATGAAGAAATGGACAGTACAAGTGTAGGTTATGGTGATGTGGATGACCTGAATGATGATAAAAGTTCAACTTACTTAGCCAATACTGAGTGGAGATGATGGGAAGGCCTGCCCATGTCAATGCCCAGGTACCTTTCAAACTGCTCAACCTTAATGTAGCAGGTCTTGCAGCCAAACTGGTAAGCGGTGACTTTATTAACTATATTAATTCCTTTGATGTGGTGTGCCTTACAGAAACTTATGTGGATCAAGAGTTTGATCTTCATCTATTCAAGGACTTTGATGTGTTTAACTCCCCAGCTAAAAAGCTCAGTAAGCAGGGAAGAAGAAGTGGGGGTGTTGTTGTTCTTGTGAAGAAACTTCTTGCAAGCATTTTGAAGAGATTTCTGTAAACTATTCAAATATGATTGTTCTGAAAATGTCTAAAGATTTATTTCATTTAGACAAACCTGTCTTGTGTTTGTTTGTGTACATCCCCCACGTGACTCACTGTGTATACCATGACAAATGATGGGGTTGGGATAGAAATCATTGAGCACTGTGTAGCTGATGTATTAAATGCAGAGTCTGATATGTACATACTAATGACTGGAGACTTTAACGCCCGCACTGGGCAGGAAAATGGCAAGATTATGACTGACTGTTTAAGCACCAGCAGTGAAGATGAAAATGTATTTGTGCGTACTTCGCAGGATGAGGGCTTTAATGGATTTGGTACTCAGTTGTTATCATTGTGTGATATTTTAGATTGCTCTATACTAAATGGAGTAAAGATGTTTGGCTTTGATGACAGTGAAACTTTCATTTCCAATACTGGATCAAGCACTGTAGATTATTTTATTGTATCAAACAGTTTGTGTTACAATGATTTTTTGGTCTCTCTTATTGTGGACACTACATATGTTGAGTCAGATCATTTACCTGTTATTTTGATGCTCAAGAGTGTTCTCAATATAAATTCTGACAGCAATACAGGGCAGAATGTACAATCGTTTGAGAAGCTTTCATGGGATAATGAAAAAGTTGGGGTATTCTTAGAGTCGTTAACTTCAACTATTAACCAAGGTAATTTAGAAAAGGCAAGGTCACTTATCAAGTTAGACATTGACAAGGCATTAGAGGAATTTAATGAATGTCTAAAAACTGCAAGCAAATGCATGATGAAGAGGGTTAAGACTAACAATGGTAAAAGAGAAGCTCGCTGGTTTGATAAAGAGTGTTTTGATTTGAGGAAGGAAGCAAGGGCGAAAATGCGCAGATTTAAAAGAACACAACGTACAGTAGATCGTCAAAATGCCGTTCAGGCTAGGACTGAATATCGTAAAGTTCTAAGAGCTAAGAAACAAAGTTTTAAGTCAAGTGCAACTCAATATCTAGCTGACAGCATAACAGACCCAAAAACTCTTTTGGAGAGAAGTTAATATAACTTTAGGTCTTGGGAAAAGAAACAGGCAAGTAATCAGATTACTAAGGAAGACTGGTTTAATCACTTTAAGAATGTTTTTAATGCTGGTTGTAGCTCAGAGGAAGAAACTTTTCCGAATGACACCCTCCCTTTTATCGAGGAGCTTGATAATCCTATCTCCAAGCATGAAGTCTTAACATCAATAAAGAAATTAAAAATGGGAAAAGCTTGTGGTTTTGACAATGTTTTTGCAGAAATGTTGAAGTCAGCAGACAAGTTACTGTTAGAGTTTATTACCGAATTTTTCAACGAAATTTTTTTGAATGGCAAGTATCCAACTATTTGGACCAGAGCTATTGTTGTGCCGATACACAAAAAGGGATCAGTAGATGTAGCTGATAATTATAGAGGAGTGTCACTGCTTAGTGTTATGGGTAAATGTTATACTGCTATTCTAAATAAGAGACTTTACAAATGGTTAGAAGACCATGACAAAATTCCAGAAAATCAGGCTGGTTTTAGGAAAGGTTACTCCACAACAGACCATATATTTACTCTGTATTCAGTCATTCAGAAAAGCTTATCTAAAAAGAAAGGAAAACTATATGTTGCATTTGTAGATTTGTCCAAGGCCTTCGATTCTGTTCAACGAAGCATAATGATAAAGGCTTTGAGCAACGCTGGCACATCTTCTGTATTTCTAAATTCCATTAAATCAATTTACAGGGAAGTAATGTCATGTGTCAGAGTAAACAACACCTATACAGACTTGTTTGAATGTCCACGGGGTTTGCGCCAAGGTTGTGTTCTAAGTCCCACATTGTTTTCGGTGGTAATAAATGAGTTAGTGATATGTCTAGAAGATCAGGGGAAACATGGAATACAACTGCTACCAGGTTTGGCTGAATTATTTATTCTACTATTTGCAGATGATCTCGTGTTGTTGTCTTGCACACCAAATGGACTTCAAAACCAGATTAACTGTATGCTTAAAGTATGTACTGATCTTGGTCTGAAAATTAACAAAGATAAGACAAAAGTTATGGCTTTCAGAAAAGGAGGATTTCTAGGTAGGAGTGAGAAGTGGTTTGTTGACGGTGTTCCTGTAGAAGTGGTGAACAAATATGTGTATCTAGGCTTCACCTTTACAACCACCATGAGTTTGAATGAAAATGCCAAACACCTTGCAAAAAAGGGCAAAAGAGCGCTATTTGATATTGTCAGAATATATAACCAATATAATAATATGTCTAGGAAAACATTTTTCAAAATATTTGGCACTAAAATTCAACCAATTCTTCTGTATTCTTCTGAAGTGTGGGGCATTTTATCTGAAAATCATCTGGTTGAGTCAGTACATTTATTCGCTTGCAAGAGATTTTTAAATGTTTCCAGCCGCACTCCAAATAAAATGATATATGGTGACCTCGGGAGGTATCCTTTACAAATCAACTGTCGCATGCGTGCTGTTAAATATTGGCTTCGTATACTTAAAATGGATTATACTCGACTTCCAAAACAAGCTTATCAAATGCTGATGAGCTTAGACGAATCTGGTAAAATAAACTGGGTTTCTAAGCTTAAACATATGTTACAAAGTGTTGGGTTTGGGTATGTTTGGATAAATCAAAGAGTTGATAACGAGAGGCATTTCTTGCTATCATTTAAGCAGAAACTCTTGGACGTGTACATGCAAGAATGGATGACAAGTGTTTGTAACAGTGACAGATTTAATCTTTACGCGTGTTTCAAGTCTTCCCTTATTTAGAAACTTATTTAGGTTGTGTGCAGCAAAAGTGTTTTAGAGACATTCTCATTCGAGTACGGCTTGGAATCAGTGACCTCCGAATCCATAAGAATCGTTATGTGTGTGCAGATAATATAAACAATGAATGTCCATTTTGTCCAGGGTCAGAAGAAAATGAACTTCATATGTGTTTTCAGTGTGACACATACTCTACTTTAAGACCAAACATGCTAAAGGAGATTCCCATTCATTTTCAGAAAGCAAAGTATGTGAGTCTTATGGCCACCCAGAATGTGTCAATAATCCGACAATTAGCATGGTTTTTGTACAAAGCCTTCAAACTCAGAGACAGTAAACTCAGTCTCCAGTATACATAGAATTTTGCAAATCTTGATGTCATTTATTCATATGTGGTTTCTTTCACTTTTCATTGGTGTCACTTTTCTTGATATATGCATTCATGTGTCTGTAGACATTTATGTACCCCATGAAAATGGGCAGAGGCCTAAATTCATTAAACATTGTCATTGTCATTGTCATTGTCTCTCTCTCTCTCCCCCACACACACACCACATGCACACGGGGACTGGATGTAAAAAAAAAAAGCACATTAGTGCTTATTTGATTATCCTGGAATTAAAAGAATATATAGATAAATACATCTGCCTCCCATCTCCAATCTCTTTCTCTCTCCCTTCTTTCCACATCTCTCTCTCTCTCTCTCTCTCTCTCTCTCTCTCTCTCTCTCTCTCGGAGGCTGCGGGTGATCTCCCTTGAAGGTAGGCAGGAAAATTATTTTGCTGTGAAGTAACTTGTCAAAAATACTTAATTCATCCAACACCATGCCCGTTGTCGGTCTTCCCACAACGCTGGAAGTCACTTTGGATGCCCTGCTCCAAGAACAGCACCTCACTTCTTGGAAGATAAGTGGAAGTGGCGACAGCACAGTCGTGGTATTACGACTGAAAGCCAGTCCAGCCAACAACAGCAACATGGCGCAACAGCATACCCCTGTCATCTCCCACAGCTACCGCAGGAAGCCTCCCAGTCAGACTGACAGAGACAGGAGAAGGACAGAGGAGAGGAGAAGGACAGCACAGAGGCAGGAGGAACTGGAGGCAAGTGAAAGTGTGATGCCAGAAGAACATTCACCAGTTTTATTTGTGTCCACACCTCCTACAAGCTGTGCTGTGTCACACACTGACACACCCCCTTCTGCCAGCAACACACTGCCGCAAGAAGCTGCACTGCAATCCGTCATTCACCAAAAGCATGCTGAAGTGCAACGTGACATTGACCTTGCCCCTGTGTTTACAACGGAAACTTTGGACTGTGACGATCCTCTGGCAAAAGTTCAGCAAGTTGGAACTAGTGCCGACGTCATCAAGAACTATGTGGCTAAACTGACTGATAGATCTTTGCAGAGAAAGCTAAGGGACAGGCATAGGAACCAAGACTTTAGTAAGGTGTTCAGTAGTAAGCGGCATCCAGACACGATGGTATGTGAAACAGACGATCTTGTTTTTCGTTTTAAATGGACTGCTGCTGATGATACACCCCCAGATTTGTTTTGGTTTGTGAAAAGGAACACCAGGCTGATGACCAATGAGGAATCCTGTGTCTATCAGAAACTGAAGCTGTGGTGCCCTGTTGACCGGGAGAAAATGAAAGATCGAATCAGTGCCGGACTTGATGTGATGAATGTCATAGTGGACGCAGTTCGATTCTTGCTTGGATGACCAGTGTGTGTGTGTGTGTGTGTGTGTGTGTGTACGTACGTACGTGCGCATGCGTTCGAGCGTATACGTGTGTGTATGTATGAGTGCGTGTGTATCTGTATGTGTGTGTGTGTGTGCGTGTACGTGTGTGTGTTTGAAGATGTGGATATGCATGTGTGTATAGGTGTGTGTGATATGTGTGTGTATAAACGTGAGTGCGCGTGTTTGTGTGTGCGTGTGTATGTATGCGTGTGTGTGCGTGCGTGCCTGTGTGTGTGTGTTTGTGTGAGAGAGAGAAAGAGAGAGAATAGCTGTAGGCTACATGCCACCTAGATTGTCACGAGTCTGTCACGTGTTAGCCGTGTAAAAATTGCACATGCCATGAAAAAAAGGAAGAGGAGACATTGTGACCTTGTATTCTTGTCGCAGACCAGTTTGTTGTAAAAAGTTGATTTTGAATGTGTACAGTTTTTGTGGAAACTCCTCCACCTTGACAATTCCTTATGAAAAAAGGATTTGAATCTCTACGTAACCATGTTCTGGAATCCATGACATGATGACTATTTGGGCTGAAATTTGTTATGTTCTCGGTATTTGATATTATGTGTTTGTGCCCAGCCCCCTCCCACTGTCCCCTTGTGAATGGGCATCTTGCTTATCACAATAAACCTTTGTCATTGTCATTGTTCTCTCTCTCTCTCTCTCTCTCTCTCTCTCTCTCTCTCTCTCTCTCTCTCTCTCTCTCTCTCTCTCTCTCTCTCTCTCTCTCTCCTCCAACCTCCACTCTCGCTCGTCCCCCTCTCTCTCCCTCCCTCTCTACCTTCTCTCGCTCCCCCTCCCCCATCTCTCTCTCTCCCTTCCTCCCCCTCCCACCTCTCTCTCCCCATCCCCCTCCCCCCACTTCTCTCTGTTGTGTGTGTGTGTGTGCGTAGATGGTGTCGGTTTAAATGCAGACCCACCCTTGGATGCTCAACTGCTCGTCAGTCTCTGTTTAAAAAAATAAAAAATTGTTGTTTCACTCCTTCCGCAGCAGCTGTCGACAGCGTGTGCTGCTTCTACTACCACGATGCGTCGCTGCCTTAGTCACAGACAAGACCCCCTCCTCGCTCACAGCAGCAACAGCAGCAACAGCAACAGCAGCAGTAACAGTACCGCCGGCAGCAGC
>CM054156.1:12217019-12244519 GCA_028751875.1 Rapana venosa
GGGGTTTCTTTTCTTTTCACGGCTAAAGCTCCGAGGTTCATTAATGGTGAGATTTTTGTATATGCAACCGCTGGCGCTACATCTCAGTAATAATGGAGGATTTCCAAAATTACTGTCCTTTTATCTTCTGATAGGGGCGATTCTTTGAATTTCATGGCTTTGTGAAACAGAACCTACAAAAATCATGCTGATGCTTTTCCTCGTTTTCTCCCTTGTCACTGTCCTCTTTCTTCTCGTTTCCCTCCTTCCCTTTCTTCTCTTTCTCTTCATTCCCTCGTCTTTCTCTCACTGCTGCTGTCTGATTGCCTCAGTGTTGCTGCTACGACAACTTACTTTTAAAATTTTTTTTTATTGCGGACCAGTGATAACTATATCAACCGAGTACAGAGATAATAATAATAATAATAATAATAATAATAATAATAATAAATGGAACTTATATAGCGCTATATCTTGCAAAGACAAATCAAACCGCATGCATTCCACCTAATCCTTACACAGGTCATGCAATCAATGATAAATAATCAATAGTTTAAACAAACAGATATTTACCAACATGGTGCGCTGCAGACAAAATCTATGAAAATAAAATTTCAATAGTCAAATGTTTTACAAAAGCACACATACACTCACACAGGTCGTATACTTTACTTTATGTGTGTGGGTTTGTAAACGGTTTGCACGCGTTTGAATGTTTTGAATGCAAGCGCTTTGATTTGTTTTGCTTTACAAGATTCAGCGCTGTACAAATTCCATGTAATATTGTTGTCGTTACTTTCAATTTTATTATCATTCTCTTTATTATTATCTTACAGAATCAGGAGACTCTTCCATTCATCCGACCCTCAGGAGAGATATCGCACAGAAAACCGCTTCAGAAGCAGAGAGCTGCCCCCATCATCGCCACCACTACTGCGACCATCACTTCAACCACCACCATCACCACCTCCATCACCACCACGTTGCCACACTCACCAGCGCCATCGAAGAACAATAACGGAATTGAAGCATAAGAAAAGAAGCATCCCCAAAAGCAGTCGGCAGAGGCTCCAAATTTATTGCACACCAAACAAGTTTCCTTCCAACTGTCTGTAAGATTCCCTTTTCTACGTATTCACTTCGCTTTGATCTCCTGTCATTGTGGGTGTGATCTTCTAGGAATTTAATGGACTCCAGTCCTTACGTGGTTGTGTATCCGCTCCCAAGGTAGCTGAGCCTTTTTGTAAGGGAGACCCACTTCCACAAAACGTCGGACCGAGTCTGTGTTCGAATCTTCAGAAAACAGTGTATTTGATGCGAGGTGCGTGTAACTATCTCTTTATTGACTGATGGTTTCTTCTGAGTGTTTGACCAGTTCTGTGGAGAGGTCTTCCGTTTTCTTGTGGAACGTTTTGCCAATGATGCGTCCATTCTTCTCCTGCCTCCTTCTCTAGCAAAATCTGGGCTCCTGTCACTGTCCGTAAGCTGTTCAACAGCTAGTTTTTGTTGTCATTCCAAGACGGTTTTGCCACTAGTTCTTCGTCAGAACGGACTTGTCCTGTTTCTCAGCCCTGAATGTGTAGCCAGACCTCCTAGTTCAGTCATGAATTCTGTACCAACTTGTTCTGTTTCTGGTATGAGTACTCCTCCGGTAGTGTTGCATGCCTCTGAATCTGTTTCTTTGGATGTCACATCTGTTCCAGAGTCAGTTTTGTCTCTGGGCACTCTTCATTCATCTGAGATGAGTAGCTCTAACCTTGTAGCTAGTGGATCGCCATGCTTACCTAGTTCTCCAGTGATGTCCTACTCTTTAGCTCAAACGCTCAATCACCCGACAACGATCGGTTCTTCGACAGTGTCAACCAGTTGTTCCAGCATGCCCGGTTCTGCTGTAGGTTCTCCTCAAGTAAGGGCATCATCACTGGATGATGCTTGCGCTCTTGGCAACGCATCAACCGGAGAAACGCCGTCCTTTTCTCCAGGACCAGATTCCTCCACTTCCGAATCCGCTCTTTTGGGGAGCCAGTCTTTCCAGTCGGCATCCACGCAACCTCTTCATACCTGCGTCTCTAAAGAAGGATCCAGCCTTTCTGTGAAGAACTCTGCCGATCACAATCGTGTCACACTTTCCGTGACCCAGTCGTCCCCTTCAGCGGTGCTTCCTTCTCAGTCTAACGGTCCTCTTGCCTCCGATGCTGTAACAGAGAAGTCTTGTGGGTCAGATCACGCTCTTCACGGGCCAGCTTCTGCCAAACCTGTGTCTGACTCTAGCAGCCCCAGCCACGACCCTGGTCCTAGTCCTGGCTGTGACTCCAGCCCCGACCCTGGCCCTGTTTCTACCATTGGCCCTAATCCTGCCCTTGGGTGTGGCCACGGTTCCAACCTTAGTTCTGGGTCTGGGTCTGACGATGACTCTGGCTCTTCTTCTGGCTCTGGCTCCGGTTTGAACCTTGGCTCCGGTATAGGCTCTTGGTCAGACCCTGATCCTGGCACTGAGCTCCACGGTAGGCTTGGCTCTGGCACCGAATCCGACCTTAGCTCTGGCCCAGGCTCCAGCCCTGGATCTACACCAGGGTCCTGCATTACTCCTGCCTCTGGTGTAGTGAGAGACGGCACGGAGGGCGGAGCTGTGTCTTCATGTAAAAACGAGGAGGAGCTGTCTGCAGTGAGGTCTTCAGAGCAGATCAAGATCTTGGACATCATCCCTGTGACCAACCCTGCCGTGGCTAGGAAAGAAACTGGGTCGCGTCCTCAGCAGGTGACGTCGATTTTCACCTCGTCTGACGTTATGAATGCCTCACCCGTTGATATTCCTGGAGCATCATTTGATGACGTCACTCACTCGCCACTTGCTGGCGTCATGGATAGTGTGTGCGCAGACGTTACTTCTGTGCAGTGTTTGCAGCCACCCACTAACACGCAGCTGGATTCCTGGCAGCTAGATTCCTGTCAGCTCTCCGCGCCAAGTGTTGGAATCGTCTTTGATGAAGGGACTCCAGTGTGTCTTTCTTTGAGTTCTGGAGAGGATCAAGAAAAAGGACTGAACGCTACATCCATCACTAGTTCTTCTGGTTTCGCTCCGAGTGCAAACTGTTGTCCCTTGAGCCAAGATGAAAACGAACCAAACAAGACAGAAAGCATTGGTGTAAAAGATCTGAGATTTATGGCATCAAATTCAGAAGCTGGGTTTGGAGAAGGTCGCAGCAGCGATGAGGGAGCAGAGAGCGTGATGGAAACAGCTGCAGAGCCTTGGAACATGCGAGAAACGGAGCATGGAGGATCTGGTACAAGAGAACTTGAGCTCAGAATATCGACAGATAAAACCGCAAATTTCACAGGAGCAAAAAGAGATAGAGATCAAGCGGTGTCTTGCGAAAGACAGCCAGATTCTCACAGAGTCAGCTCTTTACCTAACAATGACGGAGACCCCATTTTGAACCAGAGGTGGACAGAATCCGTGGCATCCGAACTCGAAGCTAAAGAGGAACTTCAAAATGATGAACATGTGGATTCTAGTCACGACACCGAAGGCAACATGGAAATAGAGCGCTCAGGGACTACAGAAATCGTGAGTGCTGAGGAACACAACGCTAAAACGCCTGTTAGTGATGAGCCTAATTTACCTCCTCTGACCACACAAACAGACCCAACTCGTGTGGTGCATCAAATAACAGCAGAAACATGTCCCCTCACAGCTGTATCCCTTTCGTCCTTCTCAGCTCCGGTCAGCTTTTCTTTTGATGTTTCTGCTCATAAACCGAATGCTTCTGCCACTCTGTTCTCTGAAGCTCATCATGTTGAAAAAGCCGACGTTTCCACAGGAAAAGAGGATGTTTCGTCTGAGGGTGAATCCCATGCTAAAAAAGCAAAGCTGTGTTCCGCTGTGGATGCCTCGCTAAGCAAAAGTGACCAACATGCTGACGCCATCCTTTTCATCCAGGGTACTCCTTCCCCGGGACTGGCCAGCACCTCAGGCACAAGAGATGTGCAAAAGACCGCGGAGAGAAATCCCCAAACCCCGCGTCTTCGGACGGCATCTCCCATTTCTCCACCGGTGCAAGGTCCATGCTTAACAGAGAGGGCAGAAAACGGGGAAAGTTCTTCATCCCAGGTCTTAGGGATCAACCAGGAACTGCACGGTGACCAGCAAAGTGGTAAGAACAAAGATCAGCCAGGAAGCCCAGAAACCAATATCCAGCCTCGCTCACCAAACATAGTAGAAAATCAAGATGAAAGTTCTTCAGCCAAGACCCCAGGACTCGATCCGAGAGGGCATGGAAAACAAGACAGTGACGAGAACGAAGAAAACAACGACCAGCCACAATCCCCAGAGATCAAACCTTTTCAATCACCAGGGAAGGCTGAAACCTCTTCACTCAGAACCTCCTCACAGGTTCCCCTTGAAATCCTGACAGACGGAAAAAGGGATGAGAACAAGAGCAGAGAGCTTGAACCACAAACTACAAACGTCATCGCCATCCCCACTTCACCACAACCACAACAGTCTTCCTCGTCAGAGAAGGCAAAAATCCTGGATGAACGTCATTCACCTGGGACCTCAGAGGTCAATCTGGGTAGGCTCAGAAACCCAAGTGATGACAGTGATGGCAGACAGGGCCAGCCAACATCCAAACAGACCACCCCCCACCCCCATCATGTTGCCTCTGAGGAAGGGAAGGAAAGAAGGGAAACAGAAGATAGGGTAGAAGATGAAGAGGCAGAAGAGGGTGGTGGAACAGAGGCACTGGGAAAAGACAGGGACAGACATGGGACCACAGAAGGAGAGAACGAGCTTGTCACGGACCAGAATAGGTGAGGCCAGTTGTGTGTGTGTGTGTGTTGTGTGTGTGTTGTTGTGTGTTGTGTGTGTGTGTGTGCGCGCGGTGTGTGTGTGTGTGTGTGTTTTCGGGGCTGTTGTGCTTTTTTGGTTGATGTTGTTATAGTCAGGGTGATGGTTGTGGCATTGGTAGTGGTGGTGGTGGTCTTTGTTTGTTTGTTTGCTTTTTTGCTTTCGTTCGGCTAGAGCTCAAGAGGTTCACAAATGGTGAGATTTTTGCGTATGTGACCGAGGTTTTTGCCCACTTAGGTAGCCGCATTCTGACATCCGGGATGATGTCCAAACACAACACCAGTGAGCATATATTAAAAAACAACAACTGTCAACCGCTTCTACCAGCACGCAATGGCCAAACTCTTCCCAAAAGCCGAACGGGATTTAACGTGTGCGCACGATGTTCTGCGTGCGTTCACACACGGGGCCTCGGTTTATAGTCTCATCCGACGGACTTTTGGGGGAGAGCGGAGATGGCACTGATGTTAATCCCTGGTTTTAAAAAATCGCCCTAAACGGGCGACTCGAAGGTAGTTCAAACCTGGGATCGATCCCGAACCGTCAGATTGCGAGCGCAACGCTCTACCCACCACGCTATCCTGCCCTAACACCTCCACCCCACCCCCTCCCTCTTTGTTTAAACAGTGAAACTGTTATTATGGGGATTATTGTGGCGGTGGTAACTGTGGTGATAATGATCCTGAAAATGAAGACAAGGATCGTGGTAGTGATTGCGTTGTGTTGTATTTGTATGTTTTGCACGGTGTGGCAGTGTTATTGCTTAGGTACTATGTGGCAATAATTGGTCTGTGTTAAAGCGCAAGAGATGATTCGCCACCACACAACATGCTAAGAAGAAGTGCACAGCCTCTTTTGTTAGAAACGAGTGAAAACTGTAGAAGGGGATATGCGGTGAGAACGGAGTGATAATGATCTGAAAATGAAGACAAGGAGTGGTAGGATTGCGTTAGAGTAGTATTGATGTTGCACGGATGCAGTGTAGCAGGTACTAGGGCAAGTAGAAAGGAGAGATGAAGAGAGAGAGAGAGATGAGAGAGAGAGAGAGGAGAGAGAGAAGAGAGAGAGAGATGCAGTGAGAGAGAGAGAGAGAGAGAGATAGAGAGAGGAGAGAGCACAAAAGAAAGTATCAGAGAAAAGCATTGGCAGACAGAGAGAGGGGAGGCAAGAGAGAGAGAGAGAGAGAGAGAGACGAAGAGACAGAGACAAGAGAGAGAGAGAGAGAGAGAGAGATCGAAGAACACGAACCCGAAAGATTTATTCACAAAAAGGCCATTGGCCCATACATGAAGGGGGTTGCAAGAGAGAGAGAGAGAGAGAGAGAGAGACAGAGAGAGAAGACAGAAGAGAGATGAGACACGCCGACAAGATTATTCACAAAAGGGCATGCCATCATGAAGGGTGAGAGAGAAGAGAGAGAGAGAGAGAGAGAGAGAGAGAGAGAGAGAGAGAGAGAGAGAGAGAGAGCTGAACTGTTTTTGGGTTTGTTTGATCATTTCTCAGCTAGAATTTAGAGGTTCACCAATGGTAAGATTTTGCTTACGCGACCGTTTCCCCACCATTAAGGTAGCCACATTACAGCTTCGGAGATGATGTCTGATAATTATGTACATCGGCCATAAGCCACACTATAATTATATGTTGTTTGGGGTAGGGGAAGAGAGCCAACATTCTGGTGTCGCGCAAAATACGATGGAACATGAAAAATCAACAGTGTTCAGTGGGTCATGATCGGAATAGCTGTGTGTGTGTGAGTGTGTGTGTATGTGTGTGTGTGTGTGTGTGTGTGGCGTGTGTGTGCTTGTGTGTGTGCGTGTGTGTGTTTGCGTGTGTGTTTGTGTGTGTGTGTGTTAATTTAATTTATTTTATTCTTTTATATCGAGGATAAGGGAATAAGCACTTAATTGCTTTTTTACATCCATTCCCCGTGTGTATGCGGTTTTGTAAATATTGTCATCCGTTCCTACCGGCTCACAATGGCCTACTCTTACGAAAAGCGGAACAGGATTTAAAGTGAGCGCAAAATGTTCTGTGTGTGTGTGTGTGTGTTTGCGCGCGTGTGTGTGCGTGTGTTTGTGTGGGTGTGTGCATGCGCGTGCGTGCGTGAAAGAGAGAGAGAGAGAGAGAGAGAGAGAGAGAGAGAGAGAGGAGAGAGAGAGAGGAGAGAGAGGAGAGAGAGAGAGAGAGAGAGAGAGAGAGAAAGACAGAGAGACAGAGAGACAGAGAGAAGAGGTGATCTGAAATTGCCACACTAATTCCTTGAGTTGTTCTGGATACAGGGAAGACAGTCACTCACTTATATTAATTTCGAAGTCGGCAACTCCTTGTGGCAGGTTGCGAGAGACAAATCCATGTACAGTGACTGGCATTTCGCTCCTTTATTATTGATAATGGCCCTGCGATTTTAATGCCTGCCAAATGCCACGGCTGGTATGTTAAGCAAAAGGTCACGGCAGGTTTCTTGTCTTGTACATGATGCATCGATTTGTTTTAATAGCGACGCGGATTCATTCTTTGAGTTTTCTCGCGTTTTCTGTTTTTTTCTTTCTTTTTTGTTGCGGTTGTTGTTGTTGGTCGTGGTGGTGGTGGTGGTGTGGCTGTGTACCTTTCGCGTTTTCTGATTCGTAATTCTCGAGGGCGGTTTTTTTTATATTTCATTTTATTTTTTTTTTTAAATTAATGATGTGGGTTTTTTTGTTTGTCTGTATTAAGATTCTTTGAGGTATCTCCCTTCTTCTTCCATGTAGCTCAGTTATTGTGGGTTTTGTTTGTTGTTGTTGTTTTTTAATAGCCTGGTCCATGATGTTGATGTTATATTTATTTTATTTTATATTTTATTTTTTTATATCAGGGGAAATGGAATAAGCACTTACGTGCTTTTTTTTTACATCCAGTCCCCGTGTGAATGCGGTTTTGTAAATGTTGTCATTTGTTCCCACCGGCACACAATGGCCTACTCTTACGAAAAGCGGAACAGGATTTAACGTGTGCGCAAGATGTTCTGCGTGCGTTCGCACACGGGGCCTCGGTTTATAGTCTCATCCGAAGGACTTTTGGGGAGAGTGGAGTCTGCACTGATGTTAACTCCAGGGGAAAATATCCCCTATATTGGGTCATGTTTCTTATTACGTGTAACCTTTTGTTTGTATGTGGTTTTTGGTTTGTTTGGATTTTTCTCTTTTTAAATTTTAAAAAAAGTTTTGGGGAGTCCTCTTTCTTTTATTACATCAGATACTCGTATACTTTATTTCTTCTTTCGTCGAACGCTCAGACAGCAACCATTGTCTGTCATGTGAGCGAAAATGGGTTGCGAGGCCGTACAGCGCCTGTCAAGTCAAGCCCAGCCGCATGCGACTTCGGCTTGGGAGAGAATTGTTATCTTTTAAGTCTTCCTGGGCAAAAAAGGGCAGGAGAATGGACCAAGAATACAGAAAATAGACAAGCAGGAGGTGACAGGAAAAAATTGGAGCAAGGTAGAAACAAAGAGAGGGATAGAAAAGAGAGGGAATTCCTGGCACAGAATTTCCAGAAGGTGGGGAGGCTATTTATACTGACAAGCGCCCGATATGCTCGCGGGGGAGTACTATATTTGAAAGTACATGGGTATTTTGTCAGCCACCCGGGATGCATCAGTCCTGAAAGTGTATGATCACAATATGATCCATCCTTGTCACCATTGTCCTTTGTGTTCTTATACTGCTGCTCTTCTTCTTTATCCCCGTTATTCATTTACCGACATCGACAACTAAACCGTGAGGTTCCAGGTTCGATTCCCAGCCTCGCCCTTTCTTCCCAATTTGACGAAAAAAATCGATATGAATATTAAAGTCCTTCGGCTGAGTCTATAAAACCGAGGCACTGTGTGCGGAACGCACGCAGAACATCTTGCGCACATGTTGAAAACCCGTCCCGCCTTTCGGAAGAGTAGGTCATTTTGTGCCGGTAGGAAGAGATGGAAAAAAACAAACAGAAAACGCATGCACACAGTGTTTAGACACCATCCCCGAAGTCGCGTTGCGGCTACCTAAATGGTAACGGGGAGGGGGGGGGGGGTGAGCGGGGCGGGGCGGACGGTCGCATACGCAAAAATCTCACCATTGGTGGTGAACCTCGCAGTTCAAGCCGAGGAAAAAAGAAATACTGATATAAGAAGGAAGGTGCCAGGACGGTTAAGACGTTCACCTGCTCCCCCCCCGCACTCCCATCCCCGGCCAAAAAACAACAACAACAAGCCCCCACCCACCCCAAAAAACCCCGACCCCCCCCCAAAAAAAAAGCAAAAAAAAAGCAGTGAGGTTCTGGGTTCGATTTCTCGCTTTTGCCCTTTCTTCCCAGTTTGACGGGGGGGGGGGGGGGGGGGGGGGGGGGGGGGGGGGGGGGGGGGGGGGGAATCTATTAATACACTCTTCTCGTTAAAACTTCAGACAGCCAACAAAAGATCATAGAGTCTAGGGCCTAATGCCACGTATTATTTCTCCTTTCTTTTCCAGTGTCTTCTCAAACGCGATGACCACACAGAAAGCAACAACAACGACGACGATGACGACATCGCCACAAAGAAATTGTCTCGTCCCCAATGCCACCACCACCACCACCACCACCACCCCACCACCGCTACCAACACCAATTTATCACCAACGTCCCTTCCAGTACAGAGTAGGCCTAGGCCTAATTTCTTCTCCCCAATCCACGACTCGGTTTCCTGGATACCTCAACTCGTTCCACAGAGAAGCGACCCCCAGTTCTCGTGTTCGCCTTCTTCTTGTCAAACCGCTCGACACCTGCCGCTTCTCAACGCTCCCCCTCCCCCATCTCTGGTCCCCCTTCCCTTTCCCGTTGTGTTTACGCAGAGTGAAGACCCCAAGGCAAAGAAGGAGATAGAAGAAAGAGAGAAGGGAGCGAGGCCGTTGGATCTGTGTACGACAGCAAAACCAGGTTGGTGTGGAGTTTCGTTTGTGTTGTAGATTTTGGTTGGCTGGGTTTAGGTACAACCACCATGATCATCATTATCATCATGGTGAAAATAGTGATGATGACGACAACGACGACGACCATGATGGTTATGGTGATGGTGGTGGTGATGATGATGGTGATGATGATAAAATAGCAATAGTAATGATGATGATGACGACGACGACAACAACAACAAGAAGAATAATAATAACAATAATAATAATAATAACAATGATAACGATATTGATAACAATATAGAAAATAATACAAAAATAAAGAAGGGGTTTTGTTTGTTGTTGTTTTTTGCAGCGGCAATCGTTTAACTGTTGTTCTTATCTTTACTGTATTTGTACTATGTTTCTGTTTTTAGACCATACATATTCTACCTTTTGTCTAGTTATTCATGCCACTTGCAATGCCTTTCTTTTTTTCGTTTGTTCGTGCATTTTGTTCATCGTCAGTTAGTCAACCTAGTCATGTACTTATTGATATATATTCATTTTATATGCCTCTTCATTTGTTCATCTCTCACCTCACCCCCTTCCCCCTTCTATTTGCATGTCTACCTACCTACTTCCCTATCTACCTCCGTTTCTACCTAACTATTCAGTTATCAATCAATCAATGATTCGATTTCTCTGTCTATTCTTCCATCCATTCGGTCTGACTGTCTGTCTATCAATTTATTTTTTGGGTCAGTTTATTTATACATCTCTAGGTTTGTTTGTTGGGTTTGATTTTTTTCACTTACACTTCCATCCATTATCTACCTGGCAATGTTAGTCCGTTTATCGATTTATTCATTTACTTATTACTCTCACTCTCTCTCTCGTTTTGTTTCGACTTTTCGTGTGTTATTTTGTTGATATTTCCTAATCAGGGCAAGGGCCGGATGAAAAAAAGTATATGAATACTTACTCTGTAACCCTTGGAAAATAAAGACTATTCTTTTATTCATTCTCTCTCTCTCTCTCTCTCTCTCTCTCCCTCCCTCCCTCCCTCTCTCTCTCAAAAGTACATGAATACTTTACACTGTAACCCTTGGAAAATAAAGACCGTTCATTCATTCATTCATTCATTCATTCATTCATTTCTCTCTCTCTCTCTCTCTCTCTCCTCCCTCTCTCTCTCCCTCCCTCTCCTTCCAGCAGAAGTTTTGGGCAATAATCGCAGCCGAGGCAAACTCCCAGTGCAACTGGTTCTGCCTCAAGTGCAGCAACCACGACTCCACCCCACCACCTTCACCACCACCACAACCTTCACCACCACCACCAACCACAACACTGTTCCTCCTCCTCCTCCTCCTCCCCACCACTTCCACGTCCCACGGGAACACCATTGCCGCTGTGTCCACAACCGTCGCCCATCTTGAGCTCGAAACTGCTGAAGAAGACGCTTCAGCCGGCCCGGCGCTGCCGGGAAATGACGTCACATCTTTTGTGACGTCAGGCGGTGACGTTAAAGCCAAGCCGCGTGACGATGGGAGCGAGGCTTTGCAGATGGGAGAGGGGTGCCAGCGTTCTCGGGAAGGTGAGGGACTGATACTTCGGGAAACTTCAGCGGCGGAAAGGGTAGAGTCAGGTATGTCTGTGTGTTTGGCTGTCTGCCTATCTGTCAGTTGGTCTCTATCTCTCTCAGTCTCTCTGTCTCCCTGTGTGTCTGTCTTTAAACAATTTGTTGTTGAAATTTTATTCTTTTATATCGAGGATAATGGAATAAGCACTTATGTGCTTTTTTTTTTTTTACATCCAGTCCAAGTGTGTATGTGGTTTTGTAAATTCTGTCATCTGTTCCCGCCGGCACACAATTGGCCTACTCTTACGAAAAGTGGAACATGATTTAACGTGTGCGCAAGATGTTCTGCGTGCGCTCGCACACGGGGCCTCGGTTTATAGACTCATCCGAAGGACTTTTGGGGAGAGTGGAGTCTGCACTGATGGTAACTCCAGGGGAAAATATCCCCCTTGAACGGGAATCGAACCCGGGTTGTCAGATTGCAAGGGCAATGTTCTAACCACTAGGCTATCCCGTCCCCCGGGAGAGAGAGAGAGAAGCTGTCCTCTCCTCTCCCTTAGCTGTTTTGGATCAATCACCAAAATGGGCTTCTGTTTCCTGCACAAACACGGACAGGAAGACTGACAGATACACCGTAAACGGATAGAGAAATGAGTGGCTGGTGCCAGGACAGAGAATCAGTATGGCTGGGAGGATGGAGAAACGGCTGAGAGAACGGACGAATGAAAAAAAAATAGAAGGACAAGAAGGAAGGTGGCAGGACGGTTAAGACGTTCACCTACCAAACGAGTAAACCGTGACGGTTCTGGGTTCCATTCCCAGCCTCGCCCTTCCCAGTTTGACGAGAAAATCGAACTGAATGTCAAAGTCTTTCGGATGAGACTATAAACCGAGGCACCGTGTGCGAATGCATGCAGAACATCCTACGCACACGTTAAAAAACAACAACCCGTGCCATCTTTCGGGAGAGTAGGCCATTTCGTGCCTGGTAGGAACGGATGACAAAATTTCAAAAACCGCATGCACACAGGTGTTGTGTTTAGACACCATCCCCGAAGTCGGAATGCGGCTACCTAAATGGTTTGGGGATGGGGGGTTGGGGGGGGGGGGGGGGGGTCGTTACACCCCCCCCCCCCCCAAAAAAAAGAATATCTCCATTGGTGAACCTCGGAGCTCTTGCCGAGGATTGGAGGAGGGGGGTGGGGGGATGGGGGGAGGAGGAATAGGACAAGAGGATGCTTGGAAGGATAGATGGATGGATAGATAAGTGATTGGATGGATGGATGGATGGATGGATAACTGGATGCGGTAATCAGTGTCCACGTAACTGTGTAGATGCCGCTTGCTGGGACGAGGGAACTGTCAGGTGTGGAAGCGGAGTTGTCGGGACATCAGACACCCGGGGTATGGACACGGGTGGAGAGGAAGGAAGGACGGAGGAGAAGGATGAAGAAAGAGAGGGAGAAGGTGAGGGGCAGGAGGTGGAGGTGGAGGTGAAGGTGGACAGCTTGAAGAGAGAGCTGAAAGATCTGGAGGAGAGAGCTGCCCTGAAGGAACTGGAGAGAGAGCAGGTCGGTGTGTACGTGTGTGTGTGTGTGTGTGTATGTGTGTGTGTGTGTGTGTGTATGTGTGTGTGTGTGTGTAGGGTGGTGTGTGTGTTGGTGTGTGTGTGTGTTGTGTGTGTGTGTGTGTGTGTTGGTGTGGGTTGTGTAGTGTGTGTGTGTGTTGTGTTGTGTGTGTGTGTGTGGGGGGGTGGTGTGGTGTGTGTGGGGTGTGTGTGGTTGTGTGTGTGTGGTGTGTGTGTGTGTGGTGTGTGTGTTTGGTGTGTGTGTGTGTCTGTTGTGTTGTTGTGTGTGTGTGTTGTGTGTGTGTGTGTGTGTGTGTGTGAGATGGTGTGTGTGTGTGAGGTGTGTGAGAGGTGTGTGTGTGTGTGAGTGTGTGTGTGTGTGTGTGTGTGGTGTGTGTGTGTGTGGTGTGTTGTGTGGTGTTGTGTTGTGTGTGAGGTGTGTGGTTGTGTGTGTGTTGTGTGTGGTGTGTGTGTGTAGTGGTGTGTGTGTGTATGTGTGTGTGTGTGTGTGGTTTGTGGTGTTGGTGTGTGTGTGTGTGTGTGTGTTGTGGTTTTGTGTGTTTGTGGTGTGTGTGTGTGTGTGTGTGTGTGTGTGTGGTGTGTGTGTGTGTGTGTGTTAAGTTGTGTGTGTGTTGTTTAGTGTGTGTTTGTGTAGGTGTGTGTGTGTGTTAGTGTGTGTGTGTGGGTGTGTGTGTGTGTGTGTGTGTGGGTGTTATGTGTTTAGTGTTTGTTGTTTTTGGTGTATGTTTGTCGTAGTTTGTGTGTTCGGTGTGATGTGTGTGTGTGTGTGTGTATTGTGGTCGTGTGTGTAGAGTGTGTTGTGTGGTGTGTGGCTGTTGCTTTCGTCTCTTTTCTCATTTTTCTTTCTATTTCTTCTCCTCTTGTAACTCTTGGTCCTCATCTTTATTCCGCCAGTCTTTATTCATCCCCTTCCCCTATTGCACTGTGGGGCCTGTCAGATAAATAGCATCCCCACCTTCTGGAAATTCTGTGCTAGAGATTCCCTCTTTGCTATCGTTCTCTTTGTTTCTGCCTTGTTCCTTTTCTCTATGTCGACTCCTTGTCTGTTTTCTGCCTTCTTGGTCCATTCTTCAGCCTTTTTTCCCCAGAAAGACTGATAAGATAACAATTCTCTCCCATGCCGAAGTCGGATGTGACTGGGCCTAACTTGTCAGGCGCTTAACGGCAGCACAACGCATTTTCGCTCATTTGACAGACAACAATAGTAGTAGTTGTCCGAGCGTTCGATGAGGAAGAATTCATCCCCTCAGTTTGTCTTGTCTTATGTGAGAGTTCATCTTGTTTCGAGCTATCATTAGTATCGTGGTAGTCATAAGTTCGTTTCTACTTTTCAAGATGGCTTGATGAAAAAAAAGCAAACGCACTGCTTATTCAATGTACCATCTGAAAATAAAAGTTTGACTTGACTTGACTTGACTTCTACTGACGAAGGAACTTTTGACAAGGAAACCTTCATTTAATTTTTTTTTCTATGTTTCCATAAAAGAAATACTATCTTGATAATTTTTCTTTTTTTCCCGTTGCAGCTGCTGAAGGTGTACAAAAGGAAATCCGAAACGCTGCAGGAGATGGAGATGAAGCGAAGACGGACCATGTTTACCACAATTCCTTCCTCTTCCTCCTCTTCTCTTCCGCAGACCTTGTTGTATATCCACCCTGCCTCCATCACGTTTCTTCCACGGAAAACGACAATTCTTCCACAAGTATGTCTCATTTCTCCACCTGCAATTTTTCCACAGAAATGGTATGTTCCGCATCCTCCATCTCTCTCACAGACAGTGTGTGTTCGTCATCCACGTGTGGACAAGCAGCATGTTCATCACTTGCCGCAGACGAAGTCTATGCCTCCGGCTTGACAATCGGTGAGGACCGACATAACTTACAACACAACTCGACAAGGGAACTTCAGCCAACGAAAGATAGTGTCCACGATTCCATACTGCCGTGCTCACACGGAGAGTTGGCAGCACTGCAGCAAGTCATTCTGACAGCCCTGTCTGTTTTACCTGCCATCAGCCGCGATCTGAACAACCTGCCGGCACCAAAAGCTGAGAACTTAACGAGTCTGTCGCCAAGTGCCGGAACTCAGAACATCACTCAGAACCTGGCAACTTCCCTCTCTGCCAGTCTAAACCTCTTCCGCGCTCCGCTGGAATCCGAGGAGGTCATCACAGCGCTGAAGCAGGTTCTGAAAGTAGTGACTCAGATCCTACTGGAAGGGAAAGGTATAGAGGTAGGAAGCGTAGAAGGATAGAGAGGCAGGGAGATACGAGGACGGAGAAACAGAGAATCACTCGGTGAAACAGTTACAGGGGGTAGTAAACTTAGACAAAAGGCAAGGAGGTGTTTCGGAGCGTGTCATACAAAATGAGGACAGACAGCGGTTAGGGACTTCTCTACCCCCCAGCTGTGCTTTCTCTTCCACCTCGGTAGTGAAGGACTTACCCGTGACTGCGTCCATGCACGTTTGGACACAGCTGCGACGTCTCTTTATCAGCGCCACTTTCAGCCTGTGGAGAAACTGGACGTTGTTCCAGACACAGTGTTTTCTTCCGTGCCGACCACTGTTTCTGTCTGTGCCCTGTTCCTGTACTGGCAGCATCTACGACCTCATCTGCTGCTGTGTCTGCTGCTCTGCCCGTAATGTCTGGCAGTGCGCTCACCTCTGAAGCCTCAATGCCTGCACTTGCGCCCATCACTGTGCCTACCATGGCGCTGCCACACACATGTGATCCATTCAATGTTCCCACCAGTACGTCTGCTGATATGCTTCAGTGCGTCTGACATACTGCCGGTTTATCTGTAGAATCTCCCACTATGCCTGCAGTATCTGCCACTGTGCCTGTAATATTTGCCACTGTGCCTGTAGCGTCTGCAAGAGTGCCTGCAGCATCCGCTTCTCTGCCTTTTGAGTCTGCTAATGCGCCCGTGGTGGTGCTTACGACTACACAGGACATTGTGGTTGCTGCCACTGCCCGTGACACTGTGCATGCAGTGACTGCAGCAACAACTTCGGTATTCGCCCGTGTGCCTTCACTATCCGCCGCGATGCCTGCAACAGCAGTTCCCGCCATTGTGCCTAGAGGATCTCCGGTTGTGGCTTCAACACCTACCATTCTTCCTGCCGCTGCCGCTAACTTAGAGTCTGAGCTGTCTTTGAATGCGCACAGACGGTCACAGGAAGCTTCCTTCCTGACCCAAAAACCAGGGAGCTGGTCAGGCAGATCTGCCTGCATCGCTGGAAGGCAGACGTCCCAGGACAAGAAGCTGGTGGTCGGGAGAGACAGGTCCCCGCTCCACAGACACACCCTGCCCCCAGCACCAACAGGGAAAGAGGACCGCCGATCTGGCTTTGAGGGAGAAGAAAGTCGCCTGACAGTGATGAAAGAGGAGCAGGATGACCAACCAGGCAGTGGGTCATGTGCTGGTCATCATCATCATACCTCCAGGCCAGAGGTGGTGAAAGCGAGACCAGGTGAAAACACGAACGTGTGGATGTGGGCACGCCCTCCCACTACCAGGATCTCTGGTGAACGAGCAGAATCTTCATTCGCTACGTTCCTGAACCTTCCTACACAGTCACCACCCAAGAGTCTCGGAGCCTTTTCTCCTCTGACCTGCCGTTCCACCAGTAACGGCCCCGCCGCAGATACATCACTTGCTAAGCCCGTGCCTTCTCACAAGAGCAGCGCGCATCCCTACTACCCTCACCACATGGTCCAAAGTCCGACCTCGCCAGTATTCCACACCTTCTGGCCCCAACCTGGGGTTGTAAGACCCATCAGCAGGCGGGTTGTTCCTGCAGGGAGGAGTCAAGCTAAACTGTCCTTCCTTCAGGCGTTGTCTGGAATCGTGCCTGGTTTTGAAAACCGTTCTCCAGGTGAAGAAAATCCGTCAGGCTTGCAAGACGCTGGCGGTGGTACCGTCAACTGCGAAACTACTTCTTCTGCTGCCACTTTGGGCCTGAGACAACGACCATCATTCCGCGTAAATTCCCGGGAACATCGCTTGAAGAAGTCTCCTGGGGTAGACAAAGGCTTTTCTCACAGCGCCCAGACGCTGACTCGTCCCGCGTGGGTGAAGGATGATGGCGTGTTTTTCGTGGTCAAAGACTCCAAGGATGAGCCTCACACGCCCAGATATGCCAGCCGAGTGGCGCCTCTCCCCATGAAAGCTGCAGAGACTGTAGGCCTGAAGCTCCAGAAACAGCACCAGCAGGCAGTGTCAGAAAGCCTTCATCCTTACCGTATGACGTCCAGGGTACCCACCCTCCCCGTTCCATACCCACACCCTTTTCAGTACGTTCCTTACTTCCACCAAGCGCCTGCAGAACACCTCCCCTCTCTTGTCCACCCCCGCTGTCAAATCAACGTGGCTGCCTCATCCTCACCCTCACCCACCATCCAAACCCGCTTCAAACCCTCTCCCCTCTCCAACGTAGGTCGGGATACAGGTCAGCAGAAAACGGGGTCAGAGGGCAGAGGTGAAGGCTGGCTGGCCGCGTGTTACGGTTCTCTGATGTCGGTTGGTGATGGAGCAGAAACAATGTCTTCTAGGTTTGTGAATGCGTCCCCTGGAGACTCCAGGAAGCAGCAAGATGGAGCCATGTTCCACATGCCCATGGTAAGGATTTAGGGGTTTTTTCCCCAAGGTTTTCTGTTCGTTGGTTATTTTATCTTGTGCCGTTTAGTTAGGATGTCCGTATATTTCAAAATTTTTCTGTTCGTTGGTTATTTTATCTTGTGCCATTTTGTTAGGATGTCCGTATATTTCAAAGTTTTTCTGTTCGTTGGTTATTTTTTCTTGTGATGTTTCGTTAGGATGTCCATATATTTATGAGTTGCCAAGATGTTTTGACACTATTCGTTTTTTCTGCCTTGATTTGCTTGCCTTGTCTGTGCTGATTTTCACACAGCTTCTGCATATCTTAACTATCATAACTACACCCATGCTCGTTGTTAAGTCCCAGACTAGCTATCTCTCGAAGGCTATGGATTATGTATGTTTACGCAATACCCTGTATTGTATTATATTGTGTTGTATTTGGTATTGTATTGTATACCGCTTTCAATCATGGCAGATTTTTTGGCATTAAATTTTTGGCTGTTCTCCCTAGGGAAACTGCATCGCCACAAGAGCAGCACCACCCTTTTTCTATATTCCTTTTTATGCGTATTTGTTTCCACATAGAATTTTGCCAAGACAACTCTCTCGTTGCCATGGATTCGTTCCCGTGCACTAAATGTGTAATGCATATTGGACCTTGGTTCATTGTCTCATCCAGAAGACTAAGCATCAAGACCACCTCTCGAAGTCTAGGGGATGGAGGAAAAGTTCAGGTTCAGGAAAAGTTCGGGCTTAAAACGGGAATCGAACCTGCAATTCCTTGCTTTCTAAAACAGGCGTGTTACCTCTAGGCCAACAAACACACGACCATAAGACGTATGAGATGGTGTTTGTCAGCCCAGAACCAAGCCATAGGATAGCACCAGACCCGTCTGGAATGACCTCCCTCTCTCCTTAGTGAAAAGCCTACTTAGGACACTTTAAAATCCAGCCTCAAGACATACCTATTTCAAACCTAAGACTTTCTTCTCTCCTGTTTCATCTCATATCTGTCCCTGCCTTCAACGGCCAAAATTTTCATTACCCTACTGAAGTGTATAGCCTCTGTGTGTGTTTTTGTGTGTGTGTATGTGTGTGTGTGTGTGTGTGTGTGTGTTTTGTGTGTGTGTTGTGTGTGTGTGTTGGGGTGTGTACATTTGAATTTGCTAAAACTGTTAATCATTGTTGGTTGCGTGTGTAGGAGTGGGTTGAATGCAAGCACTTTGATTTGTTTTTACAAGATATAGCGCTGTATAAATTCCATTTAACATTATCATTATTATTATCATCATCATTATTTTGTTTGTGGCTGCAGCTGAGATGTGAGTAGGGCAGCAGCTTCTTCCCCAGGTCTTAATGACAATGTAACGGTGCTTAGGAACACTAAAGAAGAGACACATATATTCTAGGATTTAAAAAAAAGGAAGTTTAGGTTTCTACTTACTGGTATGTGTCTTGTATGTTTGACCACTTTGTTTACCTGGAATATTGACTGATTGGTTCGTTGGATGATGTGTTGGCTGGTTCGTTGGTTGATTAGTTGATTTGATCGTTGGTTGGTTGTTTGGTTGGACGGATGGTTGGTATTGGTTGGTTTGTTCGTTGATTGTTTAGTTCACTTATTGACTGGTTGACTAATAATAAATTTATTGATTTTCTTATTTGCTGCCCCCTTTGACTGATTTACCAAAATGACTTACTAACCAACAGGCTTATGATGCTTCCATCCATCAATTCATTCATTCATTCATTCACTGATTGATTGATACAAAAACGCCATTACAGGCAACACCAACAGGAGCAGAAAGAGGACGCGAAGGAAGCTGGGATGGATCCCATTTACACCACCACCACCACCTTCACCACAACCCCTCCCTCCAACCGGACCTCCCCCCTGTGGCCTCTGCCCCTCCCTTCACGCTCTCCTCCTCCTCCTCCTCCTCCTCCCCCCTCCTCCACTCCTCAGGCGGCCCCCACCATCCCCACATGTCCCTGTCAACAACCTCTCCATGGCGGGACGTCCCCAAGTTTTCTGTCTCGGTATTACCAACCACTTTCATGGAGACCAGAAAAACCAAGCATCCTTCTGGTCTTCCTCCTAGCTCCTCTTTCCCCTCCTCCGTGCAGCAACGGCAGCAGCAGCAGCAGCAACATCAGCAGCAGCAGCAACATCAGCAGCAGCCACAGCAGCAGCTGCAGAAGAACAAGAATCAGGAGCTTGAGGGAGTGTGCAAGAGATGCGGTGGGAAGGCTAATTATCTGTGTTCGCTGTGTCAACGGATATGGTACTGCTCGCGACAGTGTCAGGTAGGTGTGTGTGTAAATGTGTGTGTGTGTGTGTGTGTGTGTGTGTGTGTGTGTGTGTGTGTGTGTGTGTGTGTGTGTGTGTGTTAAGTGTGTGTGTGTGTGTGTGTGTGTGTGTGTGTGTGTGTGTGTGTGTGTGTGTGTGTGTGTGTGTGTGTGTAAGTAAGTAAGTAAGTAAGTAAGTAAATGTGAGACAGAGAGAGAGAGTCTTTATTTTTCTCTACCTACCTGGTTCCATTCCCTTTTTATCATACCTCTTTCTTATGCATTAAGTTTCCCTTTGTCTTGTTTTCCCCCATCTCCTTTTTTCTTCTTCCAGTTTTTAGGTAGATCCTCTTATGTTCTTTCCCCGTTTATTTGTTACTCCAAGGAACGTAATGATTAGCCTATCACTGTTGTCATCACATTATCAGTATTGCTTTTCTTTGAGTTGGCATCAGCCTTGATATGTCTTACGTGGTCAGCTGGGTTATAAAGATAATGAAGAGAAATAGTATCTGGTATCATCACATTCATTTTATTTTTTCCCGTTCAATCTCTGACACACGATCGTAATCATTTTAACCCATTTAGTTCAATTACCTTCACCATCATCTCTGTTATCCATCGTTGTTTGATTTGCAATGTATAAAGTAAACCCGGATTTAATAAAAGTTGACAATTTCTAATGGCAGTTGAAGTTATTTTATGTGGCAGATGACTTCTTTTTTTATTAATGGCAGATGACAATTTATTTTGTCCCCTTAAAGGTAGTTGACTATTCATTTAATGGCAGTTGCCTATTCAGTGGTCATAACTTTGCTAATGTTCACTAGTTTGATTCATGATTGCCACCGAAAGCCGCAAACTCTTGTGTCTCTTTTGCAGATTTTCCACTGGTCCTGTCACTCCAGAAAGTGCAAATCCTTGTCTTGATGCGTGAGATCTTCTGCAAGCCAGATATCCCGGTGTTGCAAGCCATGTCGCCATGTTGGTAATCAGTTTATCCTCACTCTGGATTGTCTTGTCGGTGATTTAACAACGCCTGAACCATTGATCCGTGCCTTAAGATAGGGAGGACTGAGACTTCACTGTGACTTTGCTTTCGCCATTTACTTGTCATAAAAGTCCAGGATTACACCAAGACTTCACTTTGACTAGGACTTTGCCATTGAACTGTCTTAAAAATCCAGGATTAGACAGAGACTTCACTTTGACTTGGACTTTGCCATTGAACTGTCATAAAATCCAGGATTAGACAAGAGACTTCACTTTGACTTTGCCATCAACTAACCGTTATAACATCAGGATTAAACTGAGACTTCACTGTGACTTTACCATTGGTTTTCGTAACAATCCAGGGTTAGACACTTTGACCTGTCCTTTGCCATTAATTGTCCTAAAAATCCAGGGTTAGAGACTTTGACTCGGCCGTTGCAATTTAAGATTGTCATAACAAATCCAGGATTAGTTTCTACAGACCCCAGGTGTCTGTTCTGTAGGCCTACTCAGTGGCATAAGTGATGATGACTGGTTCCTCACGTGCGAGGGTCATGGGAAGAAAGGAAATGGTTTCAGTTTCTGCAAGCTCTCTAAGAGACCGAAGAAGCGGACAGGGGCATATTCTGTTTGTTCCCTGGGCAAATGAAACTGGAAATGGTGTTGGTTGAATCCTTGATCTCTCTTTTCCACCTGTTGCTTATCTCTTTTCCTGCGTCGCTTTTCCCATGTTCCAACTTTCTGCTGGCACTTTTGATGGAATAGAAATATTTGTCTCAACCAAGGGCTTCATATTGCCATGTCTTGTGCTGGATCTAGGACAGTGACAGCTACTGCTTCTTCAGTTGGTCTTTGAAGAGATTCCTGAGAGTGCTGCAGTCACACTTGCCCTGTTTCAGCTCCCTAAAGAAGACAAGCTTTGTGGATATGTCATAGGTAAACTTGTTGCTTTGTTTTTGTTGTTATTTTTTCTTTTCGTTCCTCGGCTAGAGCTCCAAGGTTTACCATCGGTGAGATTTATGCGTATGCGACCATTCCCCCCCCCCCCCCCCCTTTTACCACTATTCAGGTAGCCGCATTCCGACTTCGGGGATGGTTTCTAAACACGACACCTGTGTGCATGCTGGGTTTTTTTTTCTGTCATCCGTTCGTACTGGCAAACAATGGCCTACTCTTCCCGAAAGGCAGAACGGGTTTTTAACGTGTGCGTAAGATGTTCTGCGTGCGTTTGCTCACATGGTCTCGGTTTATAGTCTCATCCGAAGGACTTTAACATTCATTTCGATTTCTTTGTCTAACTGGGGAGAAAGCGTGAGGCTGGGAATCGAACCAAGAACCTGACGGTTTATTTTTTTAGCAGGCGAACGTCTTAACCATCCTGCTAACTCCTTAAAACTTTGTTGAAAACTCTGTGTGTCCCTCAGCATCTCATAGCCCAGATCTAAGCTTTTACACAGCACACGAGATAACTCAAAAGAATCCGTGTGTTAATTGTTCGTGAAGGAACAACTGTGGTGGATGACATTGAGTTAGTTTGAAAATTTAACCATCGAAACATGGTCACGTGTGGTATTGTAGTTTATCTTAAAAGTGTCTCATAGCCTATGCAGTGATTGGAGAGCAAGGTGTCAGAGACCTCAGCTTCCCTAGGGACCAGCATATTGAGGGCGGCGCCCATCTCCTCTCCCTCGCTGCTTTACTTTCCCTGACCCTAAAGAGGGCAGGTACCTGGGTGAACTGCGGGACTTTACTGAAGCCGAGGCGCGCGAACGGTCACCCCCATGCGTAAGGCAACCACGCTCAACGCTGCTTAGCTTGGGGGGGAGCAAGTGTTCTGATCTATCCTGTCCCCCTGTGCGATGTAGACCTAAAAAGGTAAAGGTAAAGGAGTCCCATAACCTATAAGGTCGTAGGGGAGCGAGGCGTCAGAGACCTCACTTCTCTAGGGCCAGCATATTGAGGGCGGTGCCCATCTCCTCTCCCTCGCTGCTTTACCTTCCCTGACCCTAAAGAGGGCAGGTACCCATTTACAGCTGGGTGAACTGGTGGGAACTGTACTGAAGCCAAGGCGCGCAAACGGTCACCCATCCAACTGGTAACCACGCTCGACGCTGCTTAACTTGGCTGGGGGAAAGCGAGTGCTCCGACCACTGAGCTACCCCGTCTCCTAGCCTAGGTCAAAGCTATACTTTGTTCCTTCTCATCAAAGACCATCTAAAGATGTCAGGGTTTTTGTTGTTGTTATTTCCCACTTCAAAGCTGTGCTCTGTTATCATATCTATCGACAAAGGCCAACTGAACACTCAGTGTTACTTTATGATGCCTTAAATATGTTTATACACTCCTGTTTGTGGTGTTCATTGTGTCTTGAGGTGACGTTTTTTGCTCAATCCTTCAGTTGACGTCATATTTCTGCTACACTCCTTTTCGTGGTGTTCACTGTGTCAAAACGATGGAGATGTCATTGCTTGAGGTGACGTTTTTTTGCTCAATCCTTCAGTTGACGTCATATTTGTGCCATAACAAGGGCTTTCAGTATAGTGTCGTCATTCCCAGTGTGATACAAAGTTAGTTTTACAACAACAACTAAAGTATGTTAGCGTTTTTGTTTGGTTGGTTGGATTTTGTTTGTTTTTCTTTTTTCAAATTAGAAACATGACTCTTATAGATTTATAATTCAGAGAAAGTGTAATAATTCTGGTGTTAGCTTTCTTTTTGTTGTGCTAGTTTGTATTCAGGTTGTTTAAAAAAAAAAAAAAAGCAAAAAAGCAAACTGACAAGTACAGATCGGTGTGATAAACATAAAAAAAGAAGCTATCTCTTTTACTATTGGTTTTTACAAGTGATTATACAGCGACCGTGGGCATGTGTGTGAGTGTGTGTGTGTGTGTGTGTGTGTGTGTGTGTGATTTATCAGTTATTCTTTTCTTTCAAGGATAATGGAATAAGCCCTTATGTGCTTTTTTACATCCAGTCCCCGTGTGTATGTAGTTTTGTAAAGTTTGTCATCCGTTCCCACCGGTACACAATAGCCTACTCTTCCGAGAAGCAGAACAAGTTTTGACGTGTGTGCAAGATGTCCTGTGTGCGTTCCTCGGTTTATAGTCTTATCCGAAGGACTTTTGGGGAGAGTGGAGTCAGCACTGATGTTAAATCCAGAGGAAAAATCCTCTTGAACGAGATTCGAATCGGGTCAGCAGATCAGGGGCGCATAACTCTAACCCTTGCGTGTGTGTGTGTGTGTGTGTGTGTGTGTGCAGATTCTTTTTGTTATATTTTGTATGATATTGGAGGATGTGAAAATGGGAGCGGAGTAAGAAGACAAGACGTGCACGCATGTGTTCGGGCGAATGTGTGTGCAAAAGCGCGCGCATACACAGGCGCGTGCGTGTGTATTATGCGCGTATCACACACACACACACACGCACGCACGCGCGCGCACACACACACACACACACGCACGCGCGCGCGCGCACACACACACACACACACACACACAGGCTTGTGCATATGTGCGTATCATACAGAGAGAGAGAGAGAGAGAGAGAGAGAGAGAGAGAGAGAGATTCATGTATTTATTTTCTTATTTTCAATTACACCTGATGGATGCACTGTTGATTGTAGAAGTTTTAATCCATTTTAAAATGTCACAGTATATAATAAACCCTAGGATACTATTTTCACCCTACTCTTTACTACCGGACACTATTACGCTGTCCAGATGTTAGCGGTTAGAGCGTTGCACTCGTGATCTGACGGCCTGGGTTCGAGCCACCACGGATGCACCCATTTCAGAGAATTTTACCCCTGGAGTTAACTAACTTCAGTACTGACGCCACTCCACCAAAAGTCCTTCGGATGAGACTGTAAACTGAAGCCCCGAGAGCGAACGCAGGCAGAACATCTTGCGCACACGTTAAAAACTCGTTCCATCTTTCGGAAAATCAGGCCATTTCGTGCCGGTAAGAACGGATGACAATATTACAAAAAAAACAACCCCGCATGTACTCGGGTGTTGTGGTTAGATACCAACTTCCGAAGTCGGAATGTGGTTACCTTAATGGTGGGTAAAATACGGTCGCATACGCGAAATCGCTCCATTGATGAATCTCGGTGTTTTAGTCGAAGAACGAAAGAAAAAAAATTAATACCCGCATTCCAATTTCAGGATATTAAAAAAATAATAATAATCACATTCAAAGCATTAACCATCAGAATAACAGCCAAAAAAGAAGGTCAATACAAAAGTTACTTTATTCACCAGTCTTGTTTTCTTAAAATGCATAGAAGAAAAGCACACACAAAAATTACACACAATATATTTGCACAATCTGCTGTGTCCCTTAGAAATTGCCGATTGCAAAATACAGTTGTTTGAATGGAAAAAGAGGAAGCAAAGTAATATACACACATTACACTGTTATATATATATATATATATATATATATATATATATATATATATATATATATATATATATAATAGTAATGACTGAGAAAGAAAACCATTGCAGTATAAACAAAAAAAAAGACAAGCATTCAAGATATAACAGAAGCAAGACGGTTCATAATGAAGATAAACAGACATAAACATGCAAATGTCTGCAAAGGAAAAGAAACAAGATATTGCCAAATGTTAACTCATTCTTACAAAATCGATGTTCATCATCAGGTAGGTAGTTTATGCTCAGAGAATTTCTTTTTTTTATTTCGTTCCTTGGCTAAAGATCCAAGGTTCACCAAGGGTAAGACTTTGTGTATGCGACCGTTTTTACTCACCATTAAGGCACCTGCATTCCGAGTTCGGGGATATTTTTTTTGGGGGGACAACAAAAGAAACGCTCTCCTAGAACTATATTTTGTCCATGATACGAGCTTGTGTTCAAATTGGTTTGTATGGGACTTGTTAAATCCACCCAGCTTTTTTTGTATGTGTCACTGCCATGTAAATTCATAGAAGGCTAATTACAAGCCAGAGATATTGTTCAAAACAAGACTTGAATGTTTACGAGACAGAAGTGGCAAGCGGCTGTCGTTTAGTGCATTCGTGAGCCATGGTACACTGTGTGTGTGTGTGTGTGTGTGTGTGTGTGTGTTGTGTGTGTGTGTGTGCGTGTGTGTGTGTGTGTGTGTGTTTGTGTGTGTGTGTGCGTGCGTGCGTGTGTGTGTGTGTGTGTGTGTGTGTGTATTTGTGTGTGTGTGTGTGTGTGATATTAAACAAGCGACATTTCATGCAATGACCCCAACTGGTTGGGTTTGGTTTTTTTTTACAAGATTCAGCATTATACATGTTCTATATATCATCATCATCATCATCATCATCATCATCACCATCATCATTATTATTATCATTATTATTATCATCATTATTTCACTAATATTGACAATTTTAGGCTGCGCCAGTTTTCAAAAAACGGTCCCCAAGAAACACTGGCAGAAAGTTTCAGGGCAAAATGCCCCCAAAAGGCTTCTCACATAGTAGTTGAACGTTGTACCACTGTATGTACCGAACATAGCTGTCCTATAAACAGTCATTTTGGCTGCGTGATAACTGAACCTGTCTTCTGCTCGTTACCATTAGAATGAATACTTTTTTTTCTTTTTTTTTCTCTCTCTCTCTCTTCTTTTCATGCCTGGCTACAAGTCCGAGGTTCACCAATGGTGAGAGTTTGCGTATGCGACCGTTTTTAAACGCACCACTAAGGTAGCCGCATTCTGACTTCGGGGATATTACCATTTTGAATTAATCACTTTCGTGTAGACACGCCTGCGAGTTTACTAAAACAAGTCTTCTTTTTAAAATTTTAAAAACCGTACAAAATAAATTTTTAAAAAAATATTCTTTGTACTTTTTAGTATTTGGCATACAGAAATATGAAATGTTTGAAAAAAGGGGACAAAAATAAAATCTGTCAAGAGTGAACTTTCACTAACAACAGCAACTTCCCACCCCCCAAAAAACACAAAAAAACCCAAACAACTTCCAAAAGAGCGAACGATTCAGTTCCTTCTTCGCTGACGGCTCTGGCGGCGTTGCTGACGTCTCCACTGACGTTTCTCCTGACGTCGCTGCTGACGTGCCGCCAGCCTGTCGGCCCTGTTGCTGCCCATGCTGTGCCTCCACTGTCGGCGTGAGGGGAACCCGGAGAGGGTGACTCGGTCGTTGAAGAGCATCAAGGAGTGGTCCAAGGCGTCATCCATCCCCTCCATTTCTTCCAAGAGCTCCTCTTCCTCCTCTGGAAAAAAACCCGGTAGGAGCCAGGGTGATTGAAACCTCTATGTCATTTGTATTGAGATTACTTACGGAGTAAATGAACGTTTACTGTCATCTACAACAAACAAAAGAAGAAAAAAACCGCTTAATGTCATTTGCTTTTAAATTACAAAATTAACTCTTCATTTAGCGTGTGTTTCCATTACAGAATAAACTGTCTGGTTTACTTTAAAATCACTAAATAAATGAACCCTTATTGTGTTTGTATTCAAATTACATAATACGTTCTTCTCCGTCACGGTCGAACGCCCAAACAGGAACTATGGTTGTCTGTCATATGAGCGCAAATGCGTTGCGCTGCCGTTAAGCGCCTGACAAGTCAGGCCCAGCGCATCAGACTTCGGCCTAGGTGAGAATTGTCATTTAATTTGTCTTTCTTGAAAAAAGACAGGAGAATGGACAAATAAGTCAGAATATATATACACAGGAAGAAAGTGACAGGGAGAAAAGAAACCA
>CM054156.1:12247019-12334519 GCA_028751875.1 Rapana venosa
CATGGGGACTGGATGTAAAAAAAAAAAAAGCACCTGAGTGCTTATTCCATTATCCTCGATATAAAAACAAAACAAACAAAAAACAACCTCGGAGCTCTAGCTGACGAACAGCAAAAATATATATATATATATGACCAAGATTTTAACAAGCAGTATAACCCCTAATCAGATAGATGGATCTGCCTTAGCTGCCACATTCTGACTTCAGAGCAGCTCATGACCAGTCTAGCCTGTGACCCCTCTTGGTGGAGGATGGCAGAGAGCTGGTTTTGTTATCGCTGTGCTGGTGGTCTGTGCCTGTGCCTGGTTCACCACAGCTGGAGGCTGTGCCCCTCACCCTGCTGCCCCGTGTCCTGTCCCCATCCAGAGAACTCACCCCCCAGTAACTCACGTGGTGTGCAGGTGTGCAGACTACAGAGTTCCCTCCTTAACCAAGAGAGTGGGAGATCTTTGCAGAGCATGCTGATCCAAGGGGTGTCTTCTTCTTCGTCGAACACTCAGACAGCAGCTACTGTTGTCTGTCATATGAGCGAAAAACGCGTTGCGCTGCCGTTAAGCGCCTGACAAGTCAGGCCCAGCGCATCCGACTTCGGCGCGGAAGAGAATTGTTATCATTGATAAGTCTTTATGGATTTAAGTCGGGAGAATGGACGAGAAGGAAAGAAATAGACAAGAAGGAGGTGACAGGAAGAAACAAAGAGAGGGATAGAAAAGAGGGAATTTCTAGGACAAAACTTCCCGAAGGTGGGGATGCTATGTATACTGACATGGCCACAGCATCTCCATAGAGGAAGACCAAGATATTTGAGCGTATCAATAAGAAAATCTCCCATTAAAAGAATGTTTCGTTTTTGTTTTTTATTCAAACACACTACACACTCAACCATCTATACAAAGACTACAAACAAACAAACAACAAAAACATGTGGCATATCTTAACAAAATAAACAATCTGACATCACTACTGTACTAACAGGCTGGGCGGGGTCAGAGAAATCGTAGAACACTCTGGCGGGCATCAAACCCAAGCCCCGTTGAATGCGGTCACGTGGGTACATGAACACGACAGGAGAGCCCTCTGGTGCAAAAGCCGCGGTATGGTAGGTCACTCTGAGGTCATCTTCGTCCAGCCCTGTCATCGTCCACAAGTAGTGATCTCCCTCTCTTTCCGCCATCACCCCTTCACCCTGCCAAGAAGTTGTTTATTGTTAAGTTAAGGACTAATTTTTTTGATGTGTGTGTGTGTGTGTGTGTGTGTGTGTGTGATACTTAAGGACTACTTTTCTTTGTGTTTTTTTTCTTCTTTTTTTCTCCAAAAAATATAGTCCATTTGAATTAAGAATAATAGTTAGGCTTCATATCCCAAAAAGGGACAGCAAAGAAAACAAAATATCTTCATCAACAAGAAAGAATTATAAAGATCGTTATTCTGTCCTCCACTCCACTAGAGAGAGATAGGGAGAGAGAGAGAGAGAGGCATGTGCTATAAAGAGCTATATTTTAGACCTTCCATGTAAACAAACCATATCTATTCCATTTTACACAGTATTTCATTTTGCCAAAGGAAACAAATACAAAAGAAAAAAAGAAGGAAAAATTCATATGCATAGCCCATACAATAGGCTACATAGAATTTGGGGGGAGGGGGGGGGGGGAGGTAGCCCTGCCTAACAGCAAGAATCTGCTATTATGAATGAAAGATTGTTGAATTTTTGGCCTGAAAAGGAAAAACAAACAAACAACCTTCCCTAAAAAGAACAACACAAAAACAACATTTTTTTTTTAAAACCAAGAAAACCCCCCACCCCGTTTGCCTCATGGGTACAGAAGATGACTCCTTAACCATGTTGACAGCCAACAAACAACCAACCAACTAGCCATACCTCTTCCACTTACCCACTCAGCCACCCAGCAAACCAAACAGCCAACCACACAAGCAAGCAAGTAAGCAAACAAACAAAAAACAACAGGGACATTACTTGATCTTTTCTAAAAAATATTAACTTGCCCAGGTCGAGAAAAAGACTCCAAATCAAACCAGAACATTCACTGAAGTCGGAATGGGGCTGCCTTAAAGCTGGGTGAAAACCGTTGCAAACACAAAATCTCACCATTGGTGAACCCTCGGAGCTCTAGCCAAGGAACGAAAAAACAACAAAGAAACAAAACAACCAGATTAACAAAGACAGACAAAATAAGCGAACAAAGAAACTAGATGTGTCAGGGTTGTTTTTGGCTCTATCTCACTGCCTTTCGAGCGCCTCTTCTTTCCATCCATCCATCAATCCCTCCATCCATTCATTTATCCATCCATCCATCGTCCGTCCATCCATCCATGCAACTTACCGCAGCACGATGACATCTCTGACGTCTGTGCCATCCCCTGTTCCTCCACCCTCCCTCTGTCACCCCCACCATCAACATTACCACCACCATTGTCATAATTGTCGTTGCAGTCATCATTGTCATATTTTGGTGTGTTTTTTACCCCCGAATCTCTTCTTCCCACTCAACCCCCTGGAAGGAAATCTTATAGGTCCTTACTACTGAAAGCTTCAGAATCAACTGAAGCTCCCTGTGTAAGCTGCCAAAACAGAGCAGAAAAAGGGAGATGGATATGACAAACGCAGCACACAGCTGTGTCACAAACTTCATGCAGAAGGTTCTTGTTTATGTTGCTCATGCAATCCTGAAGGGATAGCTCAGTGGCCGGAGCACTCGCTCTCCCTAAGCCAAGTCCTTCGGATGAGACTATAAACCGAGGCCCCGTGTGCGAACGCGTGCAGAACATCTTGCGCACATGTTAAATCCTGTTCTGCTTTTCGAAAGAGTAGGCCATTGTGTGCCAGTGGGAACAGATGACAAAATTTACAAAACCGCATACACACGGGGACAGGATGTAAAAAAGCACATGAGTGCTTATTCCATTATCCTCGATATAAAATAATAAATAAATAAATAAATAAAAAGGTTAAGAAGCGTTGAGCCTGGTTACCTAGTAGATGGTAACCATTCGCGCGCCTTAGCTTCATTCAGTACAGTCCCCCAGTTCCCCCAGCTGTAAACGGGTTCCTGTCCTCTGTAGGGACAGGGAAAGTAAAGCAGCGAGGGAGAGGAGATGGGCGCCGCCCTCAATATGCTGGCTCATAGAGAAGCTGACATCTCTGACACCTCGCTCGATCCCCATCGACCGTATAGGTTATGGGACACCTTATTTAGGTTTTTAAGTCCCTAAATTGGAAATATCTGCTGGAACTAACGACATGCTCATAGCTCAACTGATCACTAAAGCTTTTTGTCAGGTTTCATCCTGACTTCAGTCATTTTGCCTCTTTTGCATCAGTTTGCCTGTAAGTCTGACTATTTTGTCACACACACACACACACACACACACACACACACACACACACACACACACACACACACACACACATTATCCATTATCCTCGATATAAAAGAATAAAATAAATATTTTTTTTAAAAACACACACATTTTCGTCTAGTATCCCAACTTGTGAAGAGAAGTTCAATAAAATTGAACACACAAGCACTAGCCTATATGCTACGGTTTTCAGTATCGTTAATTGAAAGGCTAGGATGGCTACCTCAGAGCTACCAATGACATCACAAATGGACACAAGAATTTTGTCCTCAGGAGCATGTACATATGACCCCAGTCTGATTTATGCCAGGGCAATTTTTTAAGCTAACAAAGCCTTAAATATCTCATTTCAGATTTCAAGAATCTGTTCATAAAAGCATAGCTTATTGATTACAAAATGGTGAGAAGAAGGGTAGCTTTGCCCAGAGGTTAAAGCATGAAACCTGTCATCTCTTAGTATCTGAGGTTGAGTGTTCGAATCTCTGCAAACCGTTCGTTTAAGGTACTTTCTCCTGGAATTAACACTAGTTCCAGTTAGCATTCCCCTCCTAGTACTTTCAGATGAGACCCAAAACCAATATCCAATGTGTGAAACCACGCATAGAATTTTAATCAATCACACAGTAACCAGTCCATCTTTAGCGCAAGGATGGTTCAGCTATGGCCCCTGGCATGGATGACACACCATGCTCAGCATGCAATGCGTGATTTGGATAGTTGTGGGCTCCACCAGCTTCTACTTGCGCGAGACGCTGACTGCCCAAAAGTTTCAGTGCAGTGCGTCAGTGACGTCACTGATGCAAGGAATTGTGGGGAGGCCAGGCTGAGTCCAGTGAGATTAAATATTCAATTATTTTGTACTAGTTAAGTCTTCGTGTTTGCATGTACCTGGTGTGTGTGTGTGTGTGTGTGTGTGTGTGTGTGCAGAAAACCACTTATTAGCACCACAGATGTGCCTTACCCTCAACCTCTACTTCTGACTCTGTGAGAGAGAGAGAGAGAGAGAGAGAGAGAGTTTTTAGACACACTGTTTCTTTCTATGCTGGCTGGACAAACAGCTCTTGCAGACGCCAGCGCGCGCGCGCGCACACACACACACACACACACACACACACACACACTTGCATAAACGGAACAGTTTGACGGTTGGTTGATGGTACCCTCCCTAAATCGGATACCTCCGCTGCGACTCTAATATAACCAAAACCAAACACAAAATTTCCGGGATCACAAAATAGGACCGGATCTTTTAAAATCCACGAACACCGTCTCAAGTCGGTTGCCCCGAAAGCACAGAGGCAATTGTCAAGGTTTTACGCCTTCCGAAAAGCCGGAAAGGCGACAGAAACAGAGTAAGGCGATACAAATTTATCAAAAGTTCTAGATGTCTGCGGGGGAAAAAAACGAAACGTTGTAACTCTCTAGCTTTTGTTTCCGGGTAAAATAGAGTCAGAGTCCTTCTCAAACAAAACAAAATTTCAAAAACTTAATATTAACTTTTTTTCCCAGGATGAAACAAATGTACGTGAGATTGGGTGGGGGTGGGGGTGGCGGGCAGAGAAAGGATGGGGGGGGGGGGGGGGGGGGGGGGGGAGAAGAATTCTGTAGTCATGAAAAAGTTGGAAAGAATTTCATCTGAGGATTGCTTGTGTCCCTACGCCGATGACCCTGCGTATGTGTATTGTGGTTATGGGGCTACAGCAGACGACAATAAAAATGAAGGGGTACAGTGTATGCTGATTTTTTTTTTCAATTCCCACCTGCCAGATTTGTGCAAAAGTTTTGTGTGGCGAGTCCCGAATTTGTCTTTCATAATAATATAAAGTCCATTGGATCAGTGGTAAGTGCTGTATGTGTGTTTGAGTTTTTATGGAAAAAAACTGTAGGAAACAGCCAGATATTAAAGCTTAATTGGAGCCTAATTTTTTTTTAAAGGTAAAGGTGTCCCATAACCTAAGTGGTCGTAGGGGAGCGAGGCATCAGAGACCTCAAGTTCTCCAGGGGCCAGCATATTAAGGGCAGCGCCTATCTCCTCTCCCTCGTTGCTTTACCTTCTCTGATCCTAAAGAGGCAGGTACCCATTTACTGAAGCAAGGTGCGCAAACGGTCACCCATCCAAGTGGTAACCACGCTCGATGCTGCTTAACATTGGCTGTGGGAAGCGAGTGCTCTGACCACTGGGCTATCCCGTTCCTTATACCTAGCCTAAAATAGCCTACAACAATCGAAGCTTACACTGTGAGCACATACTATCCTTGAATATATTCTTTTATCCTACGTGGCAAGGGTTAGAGCACGAGGCATGTGGAAACTGTGTGCTGAAATTGATATCACGAGTCATTCTCACGTGCTAAAGTTTATCAAGAGTTTTAATTACTACTGTCAACAGATTAGGACAGACAGGGTTTGTCAGTGCTAGTCGTCTGCATGTACATGAGATTTATTGCAGTTTTAGATTGGAAAGATTTGCCTGCATCTTGTTACACAAAGAATAAACACAGAATGCTATTGTGATTAAAACAACAGGTATTTTCATTATGGTCATCATCAAGGGCACTGTCGTCATTGTTGTTATGGATATAGTTGTTCAGCGCACTGTCGTCATCGTTGTTATAGTTGTTGTCATTTTCCTCTTCTTCTTTAATGTTGTCATAACCACCACCACCTCCTTCTCTCTCTCTCTCGTTCTCTCTTTGTCTCTGTCTCAGGTCTGTCTCTCTCTGTTCTTTCTTGGAGAGAGAGAGAGAGAGAGAGAGAGAGAGAGAGAGAGAGAGAGAGAGAGAGGAGGGGAGGGAGAGAGAGAGAAGTGCCAGTTTGTGTCTGTATGTGCTTGTTTGCATGCTTCAGTTGCGAGAACGTAGCACCCGCATATATATATACATATATATATATATATATATGAATAAGAGAGAGAGAGTGTGTGTGCGAATTGTAAGTACTACAGAAAGAAAAGTGCCAACACACACTAACACTCATTCACTATATATATATATTATTTAGTGTGGATGACTTGATAAAAAAAAAAGAGGTAAAAATGTCGCTGATTCAATGTACCTTTTGGAATTTTTTTTATATAAAAATTGACTTTTTGACTCATCTTCCCTTTTGACACCACAGTCTAACCATACCTCTGATAGAAGACCTTGTGAGAGCCTTCTCTGTGCTGATGCTATCAAGGGACTTCCTCCTCCATCAGCTCCAACTGGCTTGGGCTGATAAGGAGAAGCAGGAGAGTGCTCTCTTAGGAACTTGACTTTCATCACAGACCCCCTTTTGTTCCCCACAGTCCCTATGTCAGCATAACCATGACTTCAGGGGGCATAGTCCAGAACTCCCAGGGCCCCAAACTAGTCATTGACTTGTGATGGTTTCCCTGATGTATTGTCCATGGGAAAGGCCTAAAGCTCTATAGTGACACACTGCCCTTTCTAATCTTATAACCCAGAAGGGGTGTTTAGGCTAGGCCTAAACCTGTTCATTAGGACATAGGCTATCAGTGTGACAGGGACCAACTGGCATCAGCAGTCATCATGAATGTAACAGAGCTGTTGAGAAGATTGGAGTTGTTGCCCTATGCTATGTGTGTGTGTGTGTTGTTGTCTTCAATTTAACGTCTGTTCACTCTAAGTGATATTAGACGAATGTGTGTGTGTGTGTGTGTGTGTGTGTGTTGGAAGCAAGATTGAGAGGTTATGTTATATTCAACCCCATCTTTTTTTTCTTTTTTCCCCCTGTTCCTCAGCTAGAGCTCAAGTCTATGGTAAGATTTGCAACCCTTATTGCCCACAACTTAAGGTAGCCGCAATCTGACTTTGGGATATTCAACCCCATCTTAAACAGGGCTTTTTCTGCATTCACTAGAATATGAGTGGCGGTTGCCCCTAACAAAACTCTGTCAATACAATTATGATGTAATGCTTGTCCCTAACAAAACTGTCAATACAATTATGATATAATGCTTGTCCCTAACAAAACTCTGTCAGTGCAATTATGATGTAATGCCATGCAAAGCAGTACAATACCGCACAACACATCTCAGTATGATTATCAAGAGAAAAAAAAGACAAAATTTGCGGTCTGTCTTATTCGTGTTTTATTTCCTGCAGTGTTTTATATTTGTAGATTTGTGTAGTGTGTGTGTGCATGCGCTCGCATGTGTGTGTGTGTGTGTGTGTGAGGAGAGAGAGAGGGAGAAAGAGAGAGAGGACAGGCCAGTGGACTGTTTTCTCTCTTTAAAAGACACTACAAAGATTCCTACACACACACACACACACACCTACCTGGAAGCTCGTGCACACACACACACACACACAAACAGAATAGCCTAGTGGTTAGAACATTGCGCTCGCAATCTGATTCCTGTTCAAGGGGATCTTTTCCTCTGGAGTTAACATCAGTGCAGACTCCACTCACCCCAAAAGTTTTTCGGATGAGACTATAAACCGAGGTCCCGTGTGCAAATGCAAGCAGAATTTCTTGCGCACACATTAAAATCCTGTTTCGCTTTTTGGAAGAGTAGGCCATTGTGTGCCGGTGGGAACAGATGACAGAATTGACAAAACCGCATACACACGGGGACTGGATGTAAACAAGCACATGAGTGCTTATTCCATTATCCTTGATATAAAAGAATAAATAAATAAAGAAAGAAAGAAAGAAATTACACACAGACCCACATCACTACAAGGAGAGTTGAGAGTGCTGAGCATTTTATTCATGGAAAAAAAGAGAGGTACCAATACATGAAGTCTCCAAACAGACAAATAAACAATCAAAGAAAAATACAACACTTATGTTAAGAAAAGTGAAGAGGCGGGGGGGGGGGGGGAGATTCTTTCAACAGGATAAATATTGCACAGAAGAATGTTCCTCATAATTTAGTACAAATAATATCCATTTCACCCACACCATATGTGAGGGTAAAAAAAATACTCAATACTTTTCAGTGTGTAACTGAAGCTGTCAAAATGATATATAAAAACAATGTCTGAAAAACACAAAAAATGTCATATATCAGAAAAATGAAAGAACAAAAAGAGATTCTTTCTAAAGAAAAAACACACCATATTGCACGAAAGGATTATCCTCATTCAAAATGATATAATACTCCATTCAACCTTTTAAGGTTTTCTATGTATGACTGAATGCAATAAATATTTATAAACAAACACCTTAATTTCGATTAATTTCTTATCTTAAACTTATCCTAACACAATGGAAATACATTTGTTAACATGCCACACATATCTGTGGTTGAAAGGATTTAGAAAAAAAATAAACAGAGAATGTTTTCACATGGATATGTTATCATTAAAGAGAGAGAGAGAGAAACACAGACAGAGACAGAGATATACAGAGACAGACAGACAGACAGACAGAGAGTGAGGGGGTATGGTTTTCAGTAATACGGGGGAAGGCTTTGGAGGGCTAACTTCACTGCTTGAGGGAAGAGATGTTTCTTGGTGCGCATCTTTGCTTTGAGCAGCAAAGCAACAGATTAATGTCCAGATCAATGGAAATGTGTGCAGTGAGAGAAAAAAGTGTGTGTGTGTGTGTGCGCACGCATTGAACACACATTGAGTGGGCATGACCATTTACACAGGCGCATATTTTCAAAAACTTGTTTTTCAGTGAATGTGTGTGTGTGTGTGTGTGTGTGTATCTGTGTGTGTGTGTGTAAAGGTAAAACCCAGACCTATTTCAGGTATAAACTTTTATTTATACATGTAGAACAGTTCATTCCACTGTGATAAAGTGGGGATACTTGATCTTCCGTCTCTGAAACATTTGATGAGCAAAGTGAGATCCAGACTGTGGAAATGTGGCCTCTGTGAAGAAAGTTTGAAAATATGAACACACCACCACAAGGCAGATGCATGTTATGGAAGAGGATACAAGACCCCCACCCAAGCAAACAATGCTTGCCATAATTCTTATGTGTGTCTGTAAATAGCGCATGTTGCTATGCTTGGAAGGGGATGGAGCCAAGATCACTCTATTTGCCTGGGAAATGCAGAAGAAGAATATCATTCTATCTCATATCATGTTTCGTTTACATTGTATTCTGTGATGTCTTTATATTGCTACTTATGGCCTTAAAGTCTTCCCCTTTAGAGTATTATAGTTATACTGACTTTTAATACAATGTACGCTTCTTCACATCTTCATAATACAAATTTAATGAATAATAACGTTCTTTAGGGTTCCTCAATACTGACAATTCTGGGACTGACACTGAAAAATGCAAAAATGCAGACAGCAAATATTTCATTACGAAAAGTTTTAAAAAAACATTGCACATACCCATAAGATTTGTTGAAGAGCTTGAGTACTATGATCAAGCTTGAAGTTGGGAAAAACATATTAAACTAGATGGATGACAGGGGATTTTACCAACGTAACATACACATAGACTTCCATTTGATACATGATTTGAGACCAAGTACTTATGGTAAAGAATACAATACCGGTAAGTGAATAATGCAAAAACTATAAAATATTCAGTTGCAAATAAACAAATACCAACCCCCTAAAAAACGATTGTTTTTAAACAAAACCAGGGGAAATAAACCTCACAGAAAAAAAAAATCACTGACACAGGAAATAGTTCACCAGAAAAAAAAAGAATGAAAAAAAGGACTAGTCATTTACCAGTGAAATAATGCACTGAGATTCAAAATTGAAAAAAGATTCAACATACAAGATAAAATATTGCACAAGTATTGAGACACTTCACTTTGGACATCACAATTTCTGCATCATGACACTTTTTCTCCCATCACATTGCAACACAAGCACACACAAAACAGGTGGATCTTTCAGGTGCAAGAGTCAGTGAATTGTATTTCTGTCCCCATACTGGGTCCTCTCTCTTGCTAAGCCATCACACGTGCCCATGTTCAGTCGATGTGACCGGCGTCTTTGATCTTGACATAGCGAGAGGCGAGGTAGGCGAGCACTATGGCTGTCACAGTGAGTAAGACAGCAAAGATGTAGAAAGATTCTTCATCGAAGATGTCCGAAAAAGAAGGAATGTGGGAGGAGAGTTTTCGATGGATGTGCTTGGCTGGAGCACTCTTGGGCAGCATGGTGATGGTGTCTGTCAAGTTTCTGGATGCCTAGCTCAAGCTTTGGGACAGTGTTTTATGCTTTGACTTGATCGTGCTGTCACCTGCAAAACATATCAAAGCATACTTTATTTTAGAAAAAAGACACATTTTATTTTTTTGTTTTGTTCCTCAGCTAGAGAACCAAGGTATGACTTTGTGTACGTGACTTTTTTGTCCACCATGAAGGCAGTTGCATTCTGACTTAGGGGACGTGTGCTTGGTATGTTCATGTTTCTGTTACCTACTGAACACTGACATGAACAACAGGATCTTTAGCATGCAATGCATATTTGCATTTAAGCATGTGTATTATATACAAAAAGGGAATTAAGGCACTGGCAGGTCAGCATTTTAAGTTGATTTGGGATATCATTAAAGTCTCCCACTCTTAATTCATGAGATGCCACTGAGAATCAAACCCATGACTTCATCTTCCACACAATATGTCAAATGATCTTAACCACTTGCCCATGGCATTTGTCAGATTTCCATTATAATTTTATTCAAATACAAGAATACACCTTGATCCAGATCATTGATTACCCCCCCCCCCCCCCCCCCCCCCCCCCCCCCCCCCTTCCAAATGAATGCCTGTTGGAGTTTCAATTGATGGGCATTTCCCCCAGAAGAAGCACTGATTCTCCTCCAATCTCTGCTACTTTTGAAAAAAAAATTGTTTTAATGACTTGAGACTTAAGTCAAAGTTAAGTCAGATCTCTTTACATATCTCTTTATAGTTAAGTCAGAATGTGAAAACATGCCTAAAAATAAGTTTCATGCCACATTAAAATAAATCTTTATTAATTTTTTGGATGAGAAGGCTTGCTATAGTTCATTGCATGCATTACATGAATACAGATCGGATGCATTCTGCGTAATTTAATGTAATCAATAATGATCTGGGTGAAAACTACAATTGCCTGCATTATTTTGTTTGTATCCTGTGAGAGTAAAGGGGCCTGCCTATAGTGCGTGATAATGAGCCAAGTGCTACAGGTTGCTGATGTATTAATATTTTTCATGATTATATCACGAGCTGAATATATCCATTTTTTCCCGTGAATTAAAAAAACCCCAAACCTATATGCGTTACCTGAGAATCAACACACACGAGCATAAAGCTCGAGAAAAATACGTAATACGAAATGTTTCCTGCAGAGGAAGCAGACGACGAAAACAAAGGAGTGATGCCCCTTAGCCGCTTCCTGTACAAAGGATTTGAGCACATTGTTATCGCTGTTGTTGATCGTTCTGTTGAACATTATGCCTGAGGTAAGGCTTGTTCGTTTATTTTCGTTCAGCATTTTTTGTAAATTAGTGAAAAGGAAAATCGTATCTCGGTCTCTCATCCATTTAACTTGCCCCCTGTTTTCTTTGAAGCATGCAAAGCCATTGTGGCAGTGGTATTGGAAATTCATAGTACTAAGTTAGTGTTCCCAAGTCTAGCACTCTGGAGGGTCATAATAATCATACATGTATTGGCAGTTTTCAGATAGCTTGCCTGAAGAGCACAGGCTTATATCCTACATGCTTTTCACAATGAAGATAGCACACCGATGCATGATAATTGACATTCAAAGGTAGCATGCAAATGAATGCTACCAGCGCTGCTTGGCGCTTGCGAGTAACTGTTAAGTCTCTAGTAATTTTTAGTGGGGTTTTACTTTCATCAGTAGTGGTTTTGATTAATACCAGACACAGTGAGAAAGCTGTATTGAGGCTCAGATCAAGAGCAAGTTATATGTATGGATTATATCTAATATCTATAGGCCAAAATCTATGCTTCAACCTGCTCCACTCTTGTACACCCCCCCTGCCCCTTAGCAAAGGTATACATGTAATATATATTCTCTCTGCCAGAGGTTAATGATTTTTGTCTCCTTTTCTGTTGAATGAAATGGAATAAAATAAAACTATGTGTAAGTGTTCTGTAATGAAATAAACATGAAGATTTGTATTGTAGCGATAGTGATACAGACTGATGCCGAGTCACTCAGTCAGTAATTCGCCTTTTACGTAAACTGAACTTCGCATTTAGCACAAAAATTTGAAAAATATTAGTATATATATGTGTGTCTCACTGTGTATATATGTGTGTGCCTTTGCGTGTGTGTGTGTGTATATGTATACATACATGTGTGCGTGCGTGCGTGCGTGCGTGCGTGTGTGTGTGTGTGTGTGTGTGTGTTGTAACAGGAAAGAGGAAAGGCAGCACGGCAGTTCCTGTATACTACAGTATACGATCAGTGTTTCTCCCCATGTGGGAAATATCTTGCAGCTGCCAGTAACTATGGAGACATTGCTCTGTACAGGTGAGTTTTGACTAATGAATTTGAGAAAGTGAGACAGAGACGAATCTTTATTTTCCAGGGAGACAGACAAACTTTGTTTTGTAAACATACTTCTTTCATCTGGCCCTTGCCCTGAATAAAGAGGGATTATCATATTTTTGGCAAATATTGATTTGGAACACATTAAAAAAGATCTGAAACAGAAACTGAGAAAGCAAGCTTGATGAAGTTGATCTAAACAGGGAGAACAGAGAGAGAGAGAATGTGTGTATGTGTGTGTGAACACTAAAATATCACAGTTGTGCAATATATATTATGTGTACATTATACATATACTTGTGTGCATTTAAAAAAAATTCTGGAGCTGTATGTGTGTGTGTGTGTGTAGAGAGAGAGAGCGAGCTATTTAATATGTATCATACATATAATAATAATATCATAGTTATACAATTGTATAACTATAAGTCCATGTTCCAACGTAATTTCAAGCCAAACATTTGATTTTGGGGGTGGGTTTTTTTCAGCCTTGCATTAAAACTCTCCAACTGTCTAAGTATGGTAAACTGTAAAGAATTGAATGATTTTATCATTGAAACATTCCGTCATGCCAAGGCTTTTCAATAGTTAACTTAAGATCTTGTTGATGTCATAACTTACATGTAATAACAATGATAAAAGGAGGACCAATTCGGCAATTGGTAGATTTGCAGTTCAATGTTAAAATTGTCAGTCTTTGTTGCTTTTGTTTTTCCCTGCCCCTGTCTCATAACATCACCTTTGTCAAAAGACATTAGATAAAAGATGAATTCTTTTTTTTTTTTTAAGTGCTATTTTTAAAGGTGATTTTGATTATGGTGGTCATTTTTGTTTATACTATAGTGTATCGGCTGCCGTGTCATCTGACGCAACAGAAAAATCCAAGCATCCAATTTATTCATTCAAAGGTGAGGCTGTTGTATTTCTGTGCATTTGAACTGTGATATTGTGGAGTCTCAGTTCTGGTACAATGATAGGTAATATTTATTGATTGTTATGAAAACTTGAGAAAAATGTGATGGCGTATAATTGCACATGCCTAGTATTGTAGTAAACCTGTTTACATGGATTTTATTATAAATTTACACACCCACTTATACACACGCAGGCACACATGTAATGGTGTATACACACACACACACACACACACACACACACACAACACCACACACCACAAAAACACACACGCACAAACACACACACACAAACACACACACACACAAACTCTCTCACACACACACACTCGCACACACATGGACGTTGCGCATTGTGTTTGTGATCTGCTGACCCATGTTTGAATCCTGTTTAGGGTGCTATTTTTCCCTGGAGATAACATCAGTGCTGACTCCACTACCCCATAAACTGTCAAAGTCCTTTGGAAGAGACTATATTAAACTAAGTTTAAAGCGAGGCCTCATGTGCGAACACACGCAAAATGTGCGGACATGTTAAAGCCTGTTCCACTTTACGGAAGAGTAGGCCATTGCGTGCCAGTGGCAATGGATGTCAAAATTTACAAAACTGCATACACATGGGGACTAGATGTAAAAAAGCACATGAGTACTTATTCCATTAATCTTGAAATAAAAGAATAAATAAAATAGATAAAACAAATATACACATATCCTTTGGATGAGACTCTAAACCGAGGTCCCGTGTGCAGATGCACACAGAACATCTTGCTCACATATTAAAACCTGTTCTGCTTTTCGGAAGAGTAGGCCATTGTGTGCCGATGGGAATGGATGACAAATTTGCAAAACTGCATACGCACGGGGACTGGATTTTAAAAAAGCACATAAGTGCTTATTCCATTATCCTCAAAATAAAAAATACACACACACATACTTACACACTTATTTAATAAATTACAGCATGTTTAATATATTGGCAATTTAAAAGGAAAAAAGTTAGAAAATGTATCATTTGTACAGTTTGACTGCTTTATTTCATAGCATGGTCTGCTAAAATTGTTACACCCCCCCCCCCCCCCCCCCCCCCCCCCCCCCCCCCCCTCCTCTCAAACTTTGCTCTATTTTGCAGCTTGCAGAGATGGTGGTATTTTTACCTTGACTTCCACTGACACCTTTTTAATCAGGTATGTGTCACGTGTGTGTGTCATAGGTTGTGTGTGTGTGTGTGTGTGTGTGTGTGTGTGTGTGTGTGTGTGTGTGTCTTTTTCTCTCTCTATGTCTCCCTCTCTTTCTCTTAATGTGGGCAGATATGGGATGAAATGAATAGAAGTGTGTAATATTATACATGTACGTTTAGGAAATGAGGAAGAAGAAGGGGAGTCATTTGCATTTGATACACTGTGTCTTGTTGCAAGAGTTTTTGAGATAGGAAATCACTCAAGTTTGTGTGTGTGTGTGTTTGTGCGTGTGTGTGTGGATATGTGTGTATTTGTGTGTGTGTGTGCATGTCTTGTGTGTGTGTGTGTGGATATGTGGGTATTTGTGTGTGTGTGTGTGGATATGTGTGTGTGTGCGCTTGTGTGTGTGTAAGTGGTTCCTGTATTCATTGTCTGTTCTCTGTCATGGATATGAGGGGAGGAGGGGTGTGTGTTGTGTTTTACTGGGGAGGCAGGGGGACCTGATGGAACAGGATAGCTTAGTGGTTAGAGCATTGCGCCTGTGATTTGATGGCCCAGGATTAAGCCTTGGCTTGAGCTTTCTCTGAGACGTCCATTCTAGGGAATTTTTTCCTAAGTTAGTCAACATCAGTACTAACTTTTCTCCCCAAAAGTCCTTCAGATGAGACTATGAATAGAAGTCCCGTTTACGAACACACGCAGAACATCTTGCGCACATGTTATAAAACCAGTTCTGTTTTTCGGAAGAAAAAGCCATTTGTGCCAGTTAGAACAGATGACCAAAAAAAAAAAAAAAGAAAAAGAAAAAAGCGCATGCACACTAGTGTTGTGCTTAGACATCCCCAGAGTTGGACTGCAGCTCTGAACCTTAATGGTTTTGGGGGACGGGATAGCCTAGTGGTTAGAACATTGCGCTCACAATCTGACGACCCGGGTTCGATTCCCGTTCAAGGGGATTTTTCCCCTGGAGTTATCATCAGTGCACACTCCTCCACTCTCCCCAAAAGTCCTTCGGATGAGACTATAAACCGAGGCCCCGTGTGCGAACGCACGCAGAACATCTTGCACACATGTTAAATCCTGTTCGGCTGTTTGTTAGAGTAGGCCATAGTGTGCCGGTGGGAACAGATGACAGAATTTACAAAACCGCATACAGACGGGGACTGGATGTAAAAAAGCACATAAGTGTTTATTCCATTATCCTCGATATAAAAGAATTAAATAAATAAAAATAAAATAAAATAAATGGTGGGCAAAAACAGTTGCGTACAAACAAATCTCATCTTTGGTGTATCTTGGAGCTCTAGCCGAGGAACAAAAAAAGTTGTGTGCAGTTGTGGGGAATGCATATATATATATATATATATATATATATATATATATATATATATATATATATATGTTGAGGATGCTGTAAGAAGTTATATAGGGAGTAGTGCAAAAATAGTACCTTAAGGAACCAGTTCTTTCATTTATCATTTTTTGATGTGTTTGAATGTGTGTGTGTGTGCGTGCGTGTGTGCATGTATGTTCAGTGCCGGAGATGGAGAAATTCAGGCATGGAGATGGAGTGATCTTCAGTCAAAGGTTTGTTTTTGACCTAGAATGTATGCTTAACTTTTGTGTGGGGTATAGTGCAGTTTGTACAAAGTTGGAATGTGGCTACCTAAATAGTGGTTTGGAGGGGTGGTGGTTGCATTCGCAAAACTCTCATCATTGCTGAACCTCTAGCTCTTACTGAGCCCCGCCCCCCCCCCCCCCCCCCCAAAAAAAAAAAGGGAATATATCCCTGAAGACCAAATGTGGGTACCTTAATGGTAAGTAAAAATGCAAAGTCACACTTTTGGTGAACCTGGGAGTTCTTGCCGAGGAATGAGAAAAAGAACCAAAAAAATTGGGAGGAAATTCTTTTCAGCTATTTTGGGTGGTTGTGAGCCAGTATTCCAAAAGTCAGATACAGTCATATAGTGAGTATATCTAGCTAAAGAGGGATTTTAACCAAAATTGTCTGTTTTGTCTTCCTATAGCTTCAACTGTCCATAAAAAAGAATCAGAGGTATTTTTGACAGATTTTGTTGTTAGAATGTATATGGCTATATTTCTTTGCCAGTACACTTTTATGTCCATTTGTTTTACAGACACCAAAACTGGCGTGGTCACTGTCTCTTCCACGAAGGTTAGTATACACCTGTGACTCGATCATGTCCTATGTGGACTTTTTCCCCTGTATTTTTGCACATGTTACTTTCATAGTGTGAGGTAGTATGATTTGCTTTGATTGTGTGTCACATTGTGATATGATCTGTCATATTGTTTGATATCATTGTATAGTATGATGGGTATTTTTATTCTCTGTCCTGCATTCTACTTAAGTTGACCAGGGAGATTGTAAAAATGCCCACCCATAATTCACCAGACATAGCTGCTGAGATTTATACCCACTAGTTTACGGACCATCGGGATTGAAGTCAGAAGGTCTTAACCACTTTGTTGTAGCATCTGTCTGATGGGTAAGGTAAAGGTAAAGGTGTCCCATAACCTATAAGGTTGTAGGGAAGCGAGGCATCAGACCTCACTTCTCTAGGGGCCAGCATATTGAGGGCGGCGCCCATCTCCTCTCCCTCGCTGCTTTCCCTCTCCTGACCCTAAAGAGGGCAGGTACTCATTTACAGCTGGGGGGACTGTACTGAAGCCAAGGCACGCAAACGGTCATCCATCCAAGTAGTAACCACGCTCGACGCTGCTTAACCTTGGCTGGGGGAAAGCGAGTGCTCTGACCACTGAGCTATCCCGCCTCCTTGTCTGATGGGTATTCCACTGAAATGCTAAGGAGTCCCCTTTGAGGAAATGTTAAAGCCCTTTAAAAGTTAGAGACCAAAATACTTGTTAGAACAGGGATTCTTTGAATACTTTCTATCCCCAAAGTTGGAATGCATCTACCTTTATGATGGATAAAAATGGATGCATATACAACCTTGGAGCAGTAGCTGAGGAACAGGGAAAAAAAACAACACCCAAAACAACCCCCAAAACTTTCTACTGTGTAACTCTCCTTTGAATTTCTTTCTTCTTTATAGGAAGTGCTGTCTTTTTCAGAAGTTGATATGATAGTGTGAGACGCTTGTTCTCTTGGATTTTTCCTCTGGAGTTAACATCAGTGCCGACTCCACTCCCCCCCAAAAGTCCATCGGATGAGACTTTAAACCGAGGTCCCGTGTGTAAACACGCAGAACATCTTGCGCACATGTTAAAACCTGTTCCGCTTTTCGGAAGAGTGGGCCATTGTGTGCCCGATGGGAATGGATGACAAAATGTACAAAACTGGGGACTGGATGGAAAAAAAGCGCATGATTGCGTATTCCATGATCCTTGAAATAAAGGAATAAATAGAGTAGATAGGAACGGGTGAAAGTTGTTTTTGTAGAAAAGAGAATCGGTGGTTGACAATGCGTGCAGCTGTGTTGTGTCAGCCTCCTTGTGTGCTGACTTCATTTATTTATTTATTTATTTATTTATACCACTTTCATTTGACTTGAACTTGACCCGTAACTTTCTGGGGAGTGTGTCGGGGTGGGGCATTGATTTTGTTTTTGTTTTTTAGGCAGTGTGTGTTTGTTTTTATTTATTTTATTTTATTTTAAATCAAGGATAATAGAATAAGCACTTATGTGCTTTTTTACGTTCAGTCCCTGTGTGTATGCGGTTTTGTAAATGTTGTCATCCGTTCAGAATGTATTATTTGTGTGTGTGTGTTGTGTGTGTGTGTTGTGGTGTGTGTGTGTGTTGTGGTGTGTGTGTGTGTGTTTTTGTGCACATGTGTGTGTGAAAACATGTTTGGATATGAAAATAATAACAATGATGATAATAATGATAATGATAATAATAATTCATGGAATTTACAGAGCACTATATCTTGTGAGAACAAATCAAAGTACTGAAATACAGCGTATACATAACACATCCAGCCAATCACAAATAGATTTTAAAAATGTTAATTTACACACTCACACACATGTGCAAACACACACACACCACAACACACACACACACACACACACACACACACACACACACACACACACACACACACACACACACACACACACACACACACAAACACAAATACACACACACACACACACAATTACACACACACACACACACACACACACTCACACACACACTACATTCTGGCGCAGTGCTGGAGATTCTGGCTGTTAAAAGGTAGGGGACAGATACGAGATGATACAGTTGGGGAAAAATCACGAGATCTTGGATACGTGAGCGTATTGGGAGGGGGGAGGGGGAGGGGACTCGTGCGTTTTAAAATCTCTAGTGTGTTGTAAGTGAAATATATTGGCTTGTTATTGCCAGAGTAGGAGGAGGAATGTGTTTATTGCATTGATCATGTAAAGAAGAAAAAGAAATTTGTGCAGTGGTGTCTTCTCCAACGCTGAAGTGAACTCCATTGCCGTGGATGAGAAATTGGTGAGCGTGATGGGTTTTTTTTAATGCTTGATGGTTCTTTTTGGGGTCTGCTCTTGTGTGTGTGTGTGTGTGTGTGTGTGTGTGTGTGTGTGTGTGTGTGTGTGTGCAGGCTCATGTTTGTGTGTGTGTGTGTGCATGCGTGTGTGTGTGCGTATTACAAATTTTCAATAACCCTTGGAACCACAGCACCTACATCTCATAAATGTATGTATATGAGTGTGTGTGTGTGTCTGTGTGGATGTGTGTGTATGTTTGTGCGTGCATATGTGTGTGCGTCCTTACGTGTGTGTATGTTCATGTGTGTGTGTGTGTGCGCGTTTAATGTTTCTTGATAATTTCATTCATAATCCCGGTGACAAAATATTTAAGAGTTATTTCTATTGTCATAAACATGTTAGTCATGGTAAAGATGTTGCGTTTTGGTTTTCAGTTTCCTAAAGTGTCACAGCCAGTGCAAAATTTGATATCATTATACTGCTCCAAATCAGTCAGCTAGCACATGCCATACCAACTGCGTAATCCAATATGCTAGCGGAGCTTTATGTGCATGCTGGGTATTTTGTTATCCGTACCCCAGGCCTTAACTGGCACACTCATTCCCAAAAACGGGATATGGTTTCAATGTGTGTGCAGTCAGTTTTGTTGTTGTTGTTGAGGATAATGAATAAGCGCTCGTGTGTTTTGTTCACATCCAGTCCCTACCTTTAGGGATTTGAAGTTCTCATCTGTGCTGTTAGGTAACATTTTCTCATCATCAACTCAAGATGTTTTATATGAGTTTGCCTACAGATCGTAGAGCTCTAGTATTCTTAGCCAAACGTTTACAGTACACTTGTAGTAAGTGATGTTGTAAATATTATCTTCAAAGTGATTTTAAAAATTAAAAAAAAGCATAAGTTTAACCAGAATATCCACAAATTTTGACACTGTTGTTCCATGAATGATGGATAATAGTAGTAGTAGTAGTAATATGTGCAACTACTTGAAATGTAGTCACACTATCTAGCCTTTCTCTCATACCTCCTTTTTTCTAAATGATGAATGGTATAAAGAAGAAGAAATTGAAAACGGAAGAGAATGGTGTTAAAAATGATGTGAAATGGGGTGCAGGGTTTTTGGAATGGAATATATCTATCTGATATCTCTCTGTGCGGACAGGGAATACGGAGACTCTATGCAGGAGCAGGGGATCGTAAGATCCATGTTTGGGACATTGAGGCAGGCCAATACCTGGTGAGTTGCTGCTTGTATTGTTTTGTTGTGGTGTTGTTGTGTAGAGAGTCTGTGCTAGAGCGTTATTGGCCACACAGAATAAACTGTAAAACTCTGTACTGTTTGATTATTACTCTGTGATGTTTAGCAATCATTTCAGGTTTATTTGGAGATCATTTCATTTTTGTGCATTTGGTTTGAAATAAGTGGCAGTTTCAACTATCAAGATGTCCCAAGTCGAGTGCGGTAAATCCATGAGGTTAGTTTTGGATAAGGGAGAAAGTGTTTTTTTTGAAAAGATGGTTTAAAATAGTACAGTGATTCGGACAGCGATACGCAAACTCTCACCATTGGTAAACCTCGTAGCTGAAGCCAAGGAACAGCCAACCCCCACTCCTCCCCCAAAAAACAACAAAAAACAGGATTGTTTGCATTCCCAAAAAAACAAAAGCAAAGGATTGTTTGCATTGACTTTATGAAGTTTGGTGGGTTTTTTCTTGACCCAATTCTATGCCCGTTCTATTGGAACCATGATGAATTTCTTCCAATGAAAAACATCCCCTAAAACAGGCCACTCAGTCATGGCACAAACTCGCGCCAAATAAGATCGCAAGCCCAGTGCTCTGACCTTTAGGTTTTCCCATAGTGATAGCCCGACCATGGGAAATAACAGTGGTGTGCTGCGTGTTGCAGACAGCAATGCAGGGACACAGCGACTACATCCACAAAGTGCTGATGAAGAATGACGGGCAGGAGTGTGTGTCGGCCTCTGAAGATGGCACTGTTCGCATCTGGGGTCAGTATGTACGTGTGTGGTGTGTGTGTGTTGTGTGTGTGTGTGTATGTGTGTGTGGTGTGTGTGTTTTTGTTTTTTAAATTATTTTATATCGAGGATAATGGAATAAGCACTCATGTGCTTTTTTACATCCAGTCCCAGTGTATATGCAGTTTTGTGAATGTTGTCATCTCCCACTGGCACACAATGGCCTACTCTTACAAAAAGCGGAACAGGACTTAATGTGTGCGCAAGATGTTTTGCGTGCATTCGCACACTGGGCCTCGGTTTATAGTCTCATCCAAAGGACTTTTGGGGAGAGTGGAGTTGGTACTGATGTTAACTCCAGGGGAAAATAGCACCTTGAACGGGAATCGAACCCAGGTCATCAGATTGTGAGCGCAATGTTCTAACCATTAGGCTATCCCGTGTGTGTGTTTATTTGTTATGTATGAGTGTGTGGGTTACTCTGAAGATGGCACTGTTCGCATCTGGGGTCAGTATGTTTATGTCTAATTTTGGTAGTGATTTTTTCCCCAAAAAATTATTATAGATTTTCATTATAAGTCCTTAACTTTTTATGAAGAGTATATGATCATGAGCTGTTAACCAGAAGAATCTCTGTTACTGATTGCAGACATCAGGTCCTCCACAGAAACTGTGCAGTGTCTAGAACCCAGCAAAAATGAGGTGAGAGCATCATAGTATGGAAGTGTGTGTGTGTGTGTGCAAGTGAGAGAGAGAGAGATTTATTCATGAAAAGGCCATTGGCCCATACATGAAGGGGGTTGCCGAACTGCTTAGTAGTTTGGTGGGGAAAAATAAGCAACAGCGACGATAAAATGTTATTGTATAACAAAAAAGTCAGTGTACAAAAATATGACTTTAAGATATATGAGAGAGAGAGAGAATGTGTGTGTGCTCATGCGTGTGTGTGTACATGTTCCTGATACATATGGAGAGCTCTTGATGGGAGCAGCATTCAGCATTTTATGTGAAATTTTTTTTCTTTCATCAGCTAGAGCTCTGAGGTTCAGTAATGGTCAGATTTTGCGTATGCGACTTTTTTTTTACCCACCATTAAGGTAACTGCATTCTGACTTCATGGATGGTGTCCAAACATGACACCTGTGTGCATGCGTTTGTTAAATTTAGTTATCCGTTCCTACTGGCTCGAAATGGACTAGTCTTACAAAAAGCAAAACCGGTTTTTCACATATGCGCAAGATTGTTCTACCTGTGTTTGTACACAGGGCCTTGGTATCATCTCATCCAAAGGGCTTTTGGTGGAGCAGAGCCAGAACTGGTGTTAACTCCAGGGTAAAATTCCCTAAAACAGGCATCTCTATGGTAGCTCGATTCCGGGCCGTCAGAACACGAGCATAATGCTCTAACCACTAGGCTATCCTGCTCTTACTGTATATTTTTCTTCTTTTTTCTTTTTTTTTTATTCCTTGGCTAGAGCTCCAAGGTTCACCTGTGGTGAGATTTTGTGTATGCACCGTCTTTACCCACCAGTAAGGTAGCCACATTCTGACTTCAGGGAGAATGTGGATTTTAGTTGACTCACTTCGTCATAAGTTGCGATTAAACAAATGCAAACCAGTGAAAACTAGCCATCTCTCAAATGAAAACCCATCACTTAGAATCATTCTTTTGTGTAATTTAGCGTGGGGTTTTTTTTCATTTGTAATGGGAGGTCACTTCACCTTCACCTATCCCATTGTCTAGTAGAGTGTTGGGGCACCACTGAAGATTTTTCGACCAGCTTCCTTCACTCCTCTTGGATGAGTTTGGGAGGCATTATTAGTAAAAAAAAAACAACAACAAAAAACCCCAACAAAAAGCAAATATCCCCCTCCCGCCCCCCACCCCCCCGAAAAAAAGAAGAAACAACAAACCCCCCCCCAGATATGTCATTTTTACAAAAGTATGATGCATATGTGTGTGACCACAGCTGTGCAGCCGACAGCTGAGCGGCAAGTGGATACGTTGTCTGGCTCTGGACCCTGAGGAAGGATGGCTGGTGAGTCAGTGACTGTGTGTTTTGTTCAATTCATGTTTCATCACAGGCCTCACACACAGTGCTGGAAGTCTGGATAAGTGCTTGACAAATGGGATTCGCAATACTCCTTTTTGGGTGGTTTTTTTTGTTGTTTTGTTTTGATTCCTTCATTTTTGTGTTGATTCGTACCTTGGCTAGAGTTCCCAGGTTCACCTATGGTGAAATTTTTTTGTATATATGACCGTCCATCCCCTCTTTTAGGTTGCTGCATTCCAGCTTCGGTGAGGATGGTGTTTAAACACAATACCCGTGTGCATGCGCTGTTAAACACATTTTGTCATCCCTTCCTACTGGCATGAAATGGCCTACATTTCTGAAAGGTGGGATGGAATTAAACGTGTGTGCAAGATGTTCTGCATGTGTTCGCACATGGGGTTTCGGTTCAAGTCTCATCTGAAGGTCTTTGACATTCAGTTTGATTTTCTCGTTTAACTAGGAAGAACGGGCAAGGCTGGGAATCGAACCCAGAACCTCACGGTTTATTTGTTAGGCAAATTAACATTTTAACCATCCTGCCACCTTCCTTTTCGTTCACAATGTCTGAAATGAATTTTTAAAAAGTACTGGACATAAGTTGTTCTGTAGACAGCTAAACCACATACTGCTGTGAATCATGATTCTATTCAGCTTGGACAAATTTCCTGTGATTTATGTATAAATATTGTTGCCTTCAGCGCCTGGGCTTTATCACAGTTCTTGATTAAACCATTGACGCTGGGGGCAACAGCAAAGTGAGAGGCTGTATGACCAGTGGCTTTCTTTCCCACTCATGGAATTCCACTTTACAGCTTAGTCTTTAGTGATCGACTGTGACTCTCTGACTAGGAGGCTTGACTTGCACAGTCTTTATGTGCTGCAGCCCTGGGGGCTGGTTGGCCTTTAGAGAACTGTTGGCAAGGCACCTCCACTATAATCAAATTTCTGCCCAATTTTCGAAACAGCAGCTGCCTCCTCTGCTGTTTTGGAGGTCATTGTGAACACGATGGACATACATAAGATTGTTGTCCCCTATGTATTAACCTCTTAACTGCTGAGTGCAAGTGCACCCTATATGCCAGGGAATAAAATACTTCTGTACCACTTGCTATGTTCATGTCCCTCTTACTCAGAAATGACTAAATGGATAATCCTGATATTCTGCCCAATGACAGTATATATATATCATAGATTGCTTTGAGGCAAGCTCATAGTAGTTAGCATGGTATTTCACTACAAAAATATATTTGAAAATGTTAAAAATAGATTCAGAAGATAATGCAGATACTGAGATTTTGCTTCAACTTATGTGTGACGTTATTGAGATGGGAAGAACATCACCACTATCATTCTGAGTACCCCCATCTCAATAATGTCACACATAAGTTGAAGAAAAATCTCAGTATCTGCACTATCTTCTGAATCATACACGATCGTTTTCATCACTGTTAGGATTATTAAAAATTTGATTTGCCTCTTCTTCAGCTGTGTAAAGTCATTGATATATTCAATGAGAAGAGTCAGCCATTTTGAAAAGAAACATTCCAAGCAGTCATGGAAAAATAACATAAAATATGAGCCAAAAACGACTGTTGCCAAGAAACAGGAGAGTGATCTCCACTAATTTTGGAGTCTTTCCCTTCAAGGAAGCTGGCTTGTTTACTTCGGTTCGAAACTCTGGAAATTTTTCGGGTTGTTGGTGTATAGAGTGCACATTTTGTCATGGAAAATTTCCAGGGTGGGGCAGTCAAGCGGTTAAGGGATTTTCAGCTCAGATGATACAGTGCTAAACATTGTGTTTGAAACCACTGTGGCAGGTGTGTGGAGGAGGACCCAAAATGTCGGCCTGGCATCTCCGCACCCTCTCCCCCACCACCATTTTCGACACGCCCAACGTCTGTCAGAATGTGGCCATCTTTCATGACGAGTTTGTGAGTAATTTTGTGTATTTTGGAGTGAGTGGGGTTTTTTTGTTTTGTGTTTTGTATTTTAGAGTTTGTGTGTGTGTGTTGTGTGTGTGTATTTTGTATTTTGAAGTTTGTGATCTTTAAGGGGAGGGGTAGGTTTTAGTTTTTTTTCTTTTACATTATAAGAATCTATTGTTTTTCTTGAACATTACAGGTATCTATTTATAACATACATATTCTGTAGGTTTTGCATATTTCTTGTGTTTTGCATTTTTGTTTTGTTTTTGGTTATTGTGTTCATCTGGTGCATTTTTGGACTTGGTGACTGCAATTTGTTATCTGTTGGCAGTTTCCACAGAATTTTCTCAGCATGACGTAACTAGATCTATCCAGGGATTCCAAAGGCAAATCTTAACACACATCAGGGCTTATCACTGTGTGCAAATGAAGGTGTATCGCCCTGTGAAATTGAAAATCACACAGACCAATTTTTCAAAAGGGTGTTACATGTATGTCAGATCAAGCGCTTTGATCTCTTTTTGCAAGATATAGCACTATATAAATTCCATTTATTATATATTATTATTATTACCTGTGACGATCATCAGGCATCATCATAAATGGCATTCTCTTTTACAAAATTTGGATAAGTTGGTTCTTTTCTTTTTTCATGCATTTACAAAAGTGAAAGGGGGATTAATTTCGTGTATTTTGATCTTCTGATTCCCTCCTCAATCTCCATTCCCGAGAGGTAATTGGAAAACAGAGGATTCAGTATGTGGTGAAAATAAAGACTTTCTGTGGAGGAAAAACTTGACAGACTTCTCTTAACTTCTCACTGCACAGACATCTTTTAGGCTGCACATCTTGGGTGGAGTTCATCCCTAACCAGATTGGGTACTGCATGCTGGGTATACATGTGTCATCCTTGCCCCTAGTCATGTTCCCTAAATCAAAAATCTCCGCTAGGACGTAAATTCAATCACAACAACACCGTTTGCCATATTTGGCCTACTCTTTTACAAATTATGAATGGGTTTAAAGGCGTGTTCAAGATGTTATGTAGATGGATGGATGGCTGGAGGAGGTCAGTGGTCATGCTATGTTGGGCAGATTCTGTCAGCCGGCACGTCGCCTGTCATGAACCACTGGCGGCTGGACGGTTCCCTCAAGTCCAGCATTCCCTGCACCCCGCCCTCCATCTTCAGCCTGGCCGTCAACACCAATGCCCCTTCTGTCTCCAGCAAGGTATAATAATGATAATAATAATAATGACGTATGGAATTTATATAGCGCTGAATCTTGTAAAGCAACAAATCAGAGCGCTCAGTTGACGATTTTAAAAAAAAAGTTTTTTTAAATTTTCAATATATCGAGAATAATGGAATAAGCACTTGTGTGCTTTTTTTTATTTTTTACATCCATTCCCCGTGTGTATGCGGTTTTGTAAATTTTGTCATCTGTTCCCACCGGCACACAATGGCCTCTTTCAAAAAGCGGAACAGGATTTAACATGTGCGCAAGATGTTCTGCGTGCGTTCACACACGGGGCCTCGGTTTATAGTCTCATCCGAAGGACTTTGACATTCAGTTCGATTTTTTTGTCAAACTGGGAAGAAAGGGCGAGGCTGGGAATCGAACCCAGAACCTCACAGTTTACTTGTTGGCAGGCAAACGTCTTAACCATCCTGCATTCTGCCACCTTCCTTCCTATAATATCGCATAGTGACTATGAAGATTCCTTGTTATGGTGTGATGTGTGGTGTGTTGTATGATGTTGACCGTACCAAGCCGAATAGCGAATCCTGGAATAGTCCGAGATGACATAGGTGATTGTAATCGACAGCTCACAAAATTGTTGTAGCAGCAAGACTACAAAATAATTGTTGTTGAGACAAAGCGATACGCTGCTGGCTACTTGGCGTCACACAAAATCATGCCATTGTTATTTAAAATTGAAAAAAAAAAATTATGAACAGTACATATTGAAATAAAATTATTAAAATAAAATTACACGCATATAAAAGTTTGTTATCTAAGCTTTCTGGTGATTTATAATGTAGTTCATTTGTATATATCAATATTAATAATAATAATAATAATAATATTATTACATATCAATATTAATGGTTATTTGACCCCTTCCGGCTTCAAAACAACAGTGCTCAGTATTATTTCAGCCAGCAGCACTGAAACATGCTGTTTATTCAGTGCTGCTAGGGTTACAATCCCTTAAAAGCCTACTGTGGGAAGTTTTCATTGTCAAGGTCCTTGAGTTGAAGAAGCAAGAACCACTAACAATCACTGAGCATGAGAGCGTGAGTCAAATTCTTTTCCAGAATATAAATCAAAAGTTTTTAAACGTAACAAGATAGTTAATTGTGTAAATCATGTGGATCGGTGGTCTAGAGGTAACTCGCCTGTCTAGAAAGCGAAAAGTCCGGGTCGGAAGTGTGCAGTGGTTCAAATCCCGTTTGGGCCTGAAACTTCCCCCATCCATTAGATCATGAGTGATGAGACGATAAACTGAGGTCCCGTGTGTTGCACAAAATTATTCAGCGCACGTAAAAGAACCCATGGCAACAAGGGAGTTGTCCCTGGCAAAATTCTTAGAAAAAAGCCACTCTGATAGGGAAACAAATACAAGATGCAGACGAAAACAAAAAAGAAAAAAAGAAAGGGTGGCGCTGCTCTTGTGGCAACGTGCCCTCCCCGGGGAGAGCAGCCCGAATTTCACGCAGAGAAACTCGTGACTTAAAGTGGTATAAATAAATAAAGTATATGAATGATATATGTATATCAGTAACTCACAATGATTTGTGAGCTTTGGTGGCCTAGCACTCATGGTAAATCAGTGAGTTTGTATAGATATTGTTACTCAAGGTGATCAATGTGGTTTGGAGGCAGAGAAGTCACAGACAATAAGATACATCGTTGTTGAAATTGGTCCCTGTGGCGTATCTCATGCTATAGCTTATTTCAGAATAGTGTTAAAAAAGTTATGCAGTATCATTATTGTCCAACTTTTTTTTATTAATCAAATAGTTTACAAGATGCAGGGCTGAGAATTTTGAAAAAAAAAAAATCAGAAGGGGAAGGCAGGAAGCAAGCTCCTTTGTAAAAGAACCACTGATAAAAACTTAAATTTTTCCACCAGGAAAGTGAATCGCATCTACAGTGCACACACATTGAAAAAAAACGGGGTAATGTACAGAATTCTCAGTTCTGAAAATGAACAGTTAAAAAGCAAAAAGTCGTGTTTTTCATGTTATTATTTGAAACACTGGTGTGGTCCATAACACAAAGAATGGAATAATAGCATAAGCTGTTGTGTGTTTCAGGTACTGTGCATATCTGGAGCCAGCCCCCACGTTGACTGCTGCATCAACTACGGCTACAAAGCCTTTTCCTTCGTCTTCAACGTCCAAAGGGCCAATGTCATGCCCCACTAAACGGTTCCACCGGTTTGGGGGTTTGTTGTGTTCTCTTTCTTGTCCTAAAATGGACAAGAAAACATAACGCTGTATGTGTGAGTGTGTGTGTGTGAAAGATTGAAAGGATGAGTGTGGTTGTGAGTGTGTGTTGTATATAAATGAGAGAGAGACGGGGGAGGGGGGGGGGGGGTGGAGAGAGAGAGAGGGGGGGATGTTATTGTATAATATACGTGGATGTATGCAGAATTTCACCATGGTGAAGTTTGAAAAAAAACAGTAACCTGTACAAAAGAAGTCTTGTGAATTGTTGCTTTCTTCATGTGAGTTTTTGAGAGTAAAGAGTTTTCAACCTCTACTTGTTGTTTCTTTATATTTATACAAATACTCTTGCATGAAGATAATGATAATGTGTGGAATTTATACAGCGCTATATCTTGTAAAAGCAAATCAAAGTGCTTTCATGCAACCTATTCTTACACATGCACTAATCATGAATTGTTTTAAACAAAGTCAAATTTACACACACACACACACACACACACACACACACTCACATGCATACTCACATACCCAAACACACACACACACATGAAGGTTATATACTTTGGCAGGGTGATTGGGATTTCGGCTGTTGAAGGCAGGAACAGGTATGAGATGAAACAGGAGAAAATCTTAGGTTTGAAATAAGTATGTCTTGAGGCTGTATTTAAGAGTGTCATAAGCAGGCTTTTGGTGAAGGGAGACAGGGAAATGTCCATACAGCAGACCTGCTTACCCCAGCAAATGAAAAATAGGATTTGGACGGGCCAAAAATAGAATTTTGATAGCAAAAATAGTACTCGCAATCTTTCTTACTCGCGATGTATTTATCATCATTGGTTATTTGGTTGACTGCAATTATGGTGTTGATTCCTTGGCAGCACTATACTTTCATGAAGAAAAGTGTGTTTTCAAAAAACTTGCCATCTCCAATTTTTGTTTTCCTATTCTTTATTTTGAAGATAACGGAATAAGTGTTCGTGTACGTTTTTATATCCCGTTCCCGTGTGCATGCAGTTTTGTCAATGTTGTCATGTGTTCCTACTGGCACACAGTGTGTGTTGTGTGGGGGTGGGGATACTAGGGAAGTGTCGGGATGCTGACTAAAAGAAACAGAAAATAAGAAGGGGAATGGGGTTCAGGGGGAGTCTTCTTCTTCCTTTTTTGTCATGTTTCTCCCAGGGGAGGTTTGACATTGATGAGCCTTCTCCATCTCTCTCTGTTTTGAGCTTCCTCCTTATTTATGCCCCTTTCTCTAAGATCATCTGCAATACAGGCAGCCCAGGTTTTGCTAGGTCTTCCCTTTGGTCTCTTTCCATCCACTACGAAGTTCATTGCTCTTTTTGTGACGTGGTGGTCTGCTTTCCGTTGAACGTGCCCAAACCAGCGCAGTCTATTGGTACTAGCTACAGACTTCAGATCATCAACTTTGCACACTCTCCATAGTGAGAGATAAAAACAGGGGGAGTGAGAGATAAAAACAGATTGACAGAGATTGGCAAAGGGAGGGACAGTGTGAAAGAGACAGATGAGAAAAACAACCATTGCTAATGGAGAAAGAAAGGTGGGGGCTAAGAAAAAGAAAAGATATATACAAATTTAGACAAAATCATGCATTTTTTCAACAGCGATACAATCTGCCAAACTGAAATGTGTGTTTGTGTGTGTGTGTAATACAGAAATTTTGGATGAAAATGGAAGGATTTTTTAAAGGACCCCAGTCTCGGTTTTAAAGAACCTTTAAACAAATTTTTTTTTTAATCTAGTCTAAACAAAGTTCAGAAATTTTAAAGCTGAAACTAAAACAATATTTACAGCTATTTAGTGTCATCTTCAATTAAAAAAAAAAAATCAATATTTTTTACTGCAATTAATCCCAAAATGGTATTTGGCTCAAAAGTATCCAATTAGCATAGAATGCTACATACGAAAGCTCACCTGTCCATTCCGTGTATTCTTGGTTCTTGAATTCTAAGTAAGTTTAGAGAGCTCTGCAAGTGGTTTTGTTGTTTGTTTGCCTCTGTGATTGTTATTCTTTCCTTTTTATTACGACACTGTTTTCAACATCATGTGCCTACTCGGTGATTGGAATATTAGTTCTACTGGGTAACAGGGGGTGTGGAGATGGGTAGCGGAGAGGGAGGAAGACTCAGTGATTGGAATATTAGTTCTACTGGGTAACAGGGGGTGTGGAGATGGGTAGCGGAGAGGGAGGAAGGCTGACAGCACCACTAAGGGCACAGTTTTTCACATTACAAAGGCAGTGACAGTGGATGTAAAACAAGGGCTGAAAGGAATGAGAGAACAGTGGTGTGTATGTTTCTGTCAGAGAGGAAAGAGAGAGAGAGAGAACAAGTGGTGTGATTGCGGGCGTGTGTGTGTGAGAAAATTTGTGTGTCTGTGAGTGCCCTTAGAGTTGCTAGTCCATCCTTTTGTGAAACCTGACAACTGTGGTAGACACCAGTATTGAAGACTGAATCAACACAGGTGAAGTGGGGAAAGAGGAAGGGATGTGTGTGTGGGGTTGTTGTTTTTTTTTTGGGGGGGGGGGGGGGTGTTGAGAGGTCAAAAGGTCATCATGTCTGGCCAGCCAGTGAAAGCCCCCTCCCCCCTCCCCCACTCTCCTCCTTCCCTCTTCCTACCATCCCCCTTCACCCCTCTGCCTTAGAGCTTCTGGTCCATCCCTTTCATGAAACCAGATACCCAGTGTTGGTACTTTGCAGATGGCCCCCTTCTTTCAACAGAGAAAGTTCACTTGCTATCTCCTGTTGACTTGTGATGTAATGAAGAGAAGCAAAGAATGATATCCCTTAACCCATAGCACCCTGAGGTCACCCAGTACATTCTCACACAATTCAGGACTGTCAAGGGAAGTAATTTTTACAACTTTCAATAGTCACTACACACAAAAAGATTAAATATATTTATGCTATCTTTTACTGCAAAAATGTTTTCCTGTATTCTGCATTAAATAAAGTACACACTGGGCCAGGCAATTTTTGCATTCATGCAGTTGTTAAAAACAAAAAACAAAAATCACGATACCTCATCACTTTTTGCTATCGGTATGGCAATCACGATCTCCTCAACTAAACTAGTAAACAACAGCTTGTAGGCCACTCTGCCCCATTTGCTTGATCAGTCTTAACAATATTCCAATGGAAAAAGCCTTTAAATCTGCTCTATAGGTGTCCAAATCCTCTCTCAGCATACATCCCTGCCATTGCCCATAACAAAATGTAAATTAAAAAAATTCATAATTTGCTTAAAACCTCACTGATTTGGACACAGTAAAGTGCAAACAACATGGCCGCTTCTTGTTCACACTAAGCAGCAACTCTCACGAGAATCTTGTTTATGTAAACAACAATGGCAGCGCCCATATTTGAGAGCGTTTTTGGGCGTTTGCAGGAAAACTGGGTCTATTTTTACCAGGGCATTTGCAGTGGTGTTGGATTAAAGTGTCTTCACAATTTTGCTTCTTTTTTTTTTTTTTCATGGTTGTCAGAGTCACATTTTTATGAGTAAAAGCGTATTTTCGTATTTGGGGTTAAAGTATCATAAAAATACAATAAATAAAAGGTAGGCAGGCCTGACACAGTATAGATCCACAAACATAACAGGCAACCACAAGAAAGGAGATTCACCAAGAATTTATTGAAAATGATTAGAAGACAACATATTATAAGAACCACCATCGATAACATTCTGAATCACTGAATGCTCATTTTGAAATTTCATAGACATGCACAAACGTAAGGGTGGGTGCATTAACACTCGTCACTCACACACATTCACACACATATGCGTAAGTGTACACACACACACACTACACTCATTCCTGAAAAAGAAAAAAATTCTGCTCTTCTTCTTATCTTGATCTACATCTGCCACAGTACACCATGACAGATCAAACAATATATTACAATCTAGACAAAATGAAAAAAAACCCAACAAAACCTCCTGAAGGTATGGAACCTGTTGTGAAAGACTGCGCAAGGAAAGAGCAGTCCACATTGCACTCTGTTCATGGCAAATTTGTTATGCTTTCATACACTTTCTCAACAAAATTCAGAACCAGCTGATGCACACAATACATACATACCTACACAGACAAATAAATAGTTAACTTAAATACAAATAAGTTTGAAATAGTATCAATATGACACAACAGCAGAAGACAAACCTTGTGTTAATTCTTTTCAAAACGATAATCACTCTTGTTAACATCCACTTTGTTATAGTTACATAGTTTTAAATAACATTTGATTCATGGACTTTTCAGAGTTGTGTAGTCGTGTATTTAACAATTCCTGTATCCAAACACACACTCTTCCCCCACCTTTCTTTATGTTTCCAACCCTAATTTCATGAAATATCTTTTCCGTTGTAAATATAAAAAAAAAAAAAAAAAAAACCGACCATATCCTTTCCCATCCCAGTGAATCTGTTAAATTTATTTGGAGCAATTAACTTCCTAAATATCTTAGATTCATGTCTTGAAACGGTGACATTTCCTGTCACTCACCAAGGAAAAAAGCTTTCCCCCCAAAAAAAAAACAACAACCCACCAACCCCAACAACAAACCCCAAACCCCCAAAATACACAATATAGTTCAACAAAATAAAAATGATGTTCACAAAAAAAGTGGAATTCTGCGATCAACAAAAAACCATTTTGTTTCTGTTACTCGATTGAAAAATTGAGAAAATATCAAAAACGAGATACAACTGCAAGAAGAAAAAAATTAAAGAGATGTTTCAGATATGGGTACAAATGATAAACAGAACATTTGGCGTTCATGGTAAGCGAGTTGGCCTGTTTGTCTGCCCAGACAAGATCCCTAAAGGCCCTGACAAAACTGTCACGTTCCAGACATGGCAGTGATATGAAGACCTATTCAAAGAGTTGTATCTCCTAAAGTCAGACTTTTGTTCTCAGGTTCAAGATGGATAATAATGATACATGGAATTTTTATTGTGTTGTATCTTGTTAAATGCAAATCAAAAGTGTTTACATTCAATTCGTTTATGGACACCAACCGTATGGAAAATGGGTGGGGCACTAAAGGTACACTGTACTGAAATGTATCGGGGAACCAATGGTTCAGAAAATAGAATACCAATACTACTAAAGATGGACAGTCATAGGGAATTAGTTGTATGAGGAGGAGTTTTAATGATTCTAGAGATATGGAACGACTAATCATAATACAAGAAAACAACAGCTAAACTCAGAAATGCACAGGATAATGAACACCATAACAACTAGACGTAAGATGATGACTACCGCAACAGGTCTATACACCACATTTCTACAGATTTTAAACATGTAGTTTTGGGTCAAGATTTCCACCAGCACGTCACGAATTAACTACTCTCTCTTCACCAGTGCTCTGCATCACAGCATATCTCTGCCGCCCTTGGATAGATTGTTTCATCGCACACGTTTTCTGTGCTTCCACTTTCTGTCACAGTGTAGTTCACCAGTCCAGAACACAAAGAGGAGAACTCCTTTTTGCTGAGCTTCAGGGTTCACCTTTACTGCCATCGTGTAGATGCTGTCATTTACCATTCACCATTTTCACTCACTGATATTTTGAACTAAGGTTAACATTGGCTTGTGTTTCACCTCCACTGAGGTTGCATGGTGCCAGCACCAAGTGGCTGACAGGAGGGTGGGGGAGGGTAAGGCTGGTGTAGTGGATTGATGGGAGAGGGGGGGGGTAGGATGGGAGACTGTTTTAATTCAGATATCAGGGCAACTGTGGATATGAACTGCCTTCCAGATGATCACATTGAAAATTGTTGACCGATGACATATTTACTCTTTGTACAAGTACTGAAGTTTGTGAACCTTGAGATCAGGTGAAAAGCTTCAGATGAATGAATCAGCCAGTTAAAAGACTTCATGACACAGAGGAAAGCTAGTGCAGGAATAATAAACTACTGTGAGACTTGCTGAAAAATATCTTCTTTGTATTTACTAGTTCTTTGTTACCAGCTAGAACTTTTTGATGTTCACTATCAGCTAGATGTTTTCATAGAATACCATTTTCTGAACATTAAGGTTTTAACGTTCCCATCTTCAGGGATAACGTTTCAACATGACACCAGTCTTTGTCATGCATTCCTATCAGCATGAAATGGCCTCCTCTTCTCCGCAAGGTAGATCGCGATTTAACGTATGTGCAAGATTGTCTTCGCATGCTCATGCAAATGACCCTGGCTTAAAGTCTCATCTGAAGTATACATGAGATTGGAGTCTACACAAAAATTGGTTCTAAAAAGAATGTCCCTTTCAACCTGGAAGATGCGAGTGAGATTCGAACAGTGGCCCCTTGATCAAGTATTAAACATTCTGTCCATTCAGTCAACTAGGCTCTGGTGTCTGTCACGATCTTGATTTTTTTCAATTCCTTCAAAAATGTAGCATAGTAAGCTCTTTTCCATCCTGATACCATCTGTAAATCCATTTTTGTTCTGTCCCTTAGTATCAGCACACAACGTGTTTTTTAATCCTTTCGACACACAATACCATCCATACGCCTTCTTCCTGTACAAAACAAAAGTAGCCTGTGGGTTCTCTGGTACAATCACTTTCGCCGCATCGCTCTGTCCAGTTTTTCGTCCACGTCCTCGTCACTGTTGTAGCCACGGGCATCGTCGCGGGCGCCTCGAGTTGCCTGCATGAGGGCAGCATCGGGGCCTTTGCCGCGGTTTTCGTACAGCAACACGTTGAGCGTTTCTTCAAAGATCCGCGCCTCTGGAAACTCTACCTGTGTACAGAGAAAAAAAAAACAGCCCCCAAAAAAGTGAAAATGAGCATCGCCACAAGCTTGGGAGTCATTTTCTGTAGGTTTTGGGGTGGGGTTTTTTGTTTATCAGCTACAAAACCCATCATAAGAGCAGCACTAATCCTGCAGCCATTTTGCTGTACAGCTTCTTAGCCTCTGGGGTACGATCTGGCCAGATTTGTCTTTTGGAGAGCTTCCAGTAGCAGGCAGGGCTGCAACACAGGTTCTGTTGTCTGGCTGCCAGTCTTGCGAAGCCCATGCCCCAAGTTTTGTGTACACTTACGGTCATATTTTTGTGTGTAGATATGGACTGGCCAATTAAGCAATGTGGTCAACACCCAACAGCGACTCTTGCTATCAGTAAACATCGTTTCCTGCAAGCATTTTGCAATCACTCTTGCCAACTTGAATTCATCTCGCAGCCAGCTGAGGAGATTCTAATGACTGGGGGAGCAAAAATTATCACAAAACTGCAAGAAACATTTTTTTTTAAAAACCACACATGCTCAATCATCCAACAACTGATTTTCAATTTCTTTAAAAGATTCTCCATCAGGTTTTTCACAGCAGTTGAACCATACTGGCAATCCTTAATTTTTAGAGCTGATCTGTTGTTTTGTTTTTTAAAGACATGATTTTTTATATATTTTTTAAAAGATACAAGATTCATGACATGACTGTTAGGCTGCTACCGATTTCTTCCAAACCTGTCTGAAAATACTAACTCTTAACACTCTTAAGATAAAATTGGGCAATCTTCCATGTAACACATAAATCACAAGTGACCATCCTCTGAAGTCAGAGCCTGGCTGCCTATATGGCGAGGAACTTGAAGAGTCATACACACAAACTTCTCATCGAGCGCGCACAAACACAGTCTCACAGTGATTCCCAGGAGGGATGAGTAAGACAGCGTACATATTCTGGGTGACCCCCAAGGTGTTAAGCTGGGGAATGCCCAACCACAAGAGGTGACTGCAGACACCGACCACACACACAGAGAAGAAGCACCAACTAACCTTGGTATGTTTCTTGTCCGTGCCGTAGACAATGGATGTGCAGCAGACTTCAGTGATCTTGGTTCCATGGCCATAAAACGACCAGCAGCAAATTTCATTGCTGCCGATCACGTCTTTGATGAACAGCACTCGTCCGTGGAATCGCAGAGACAGCTTCTCAAACAGCTCAATATTCTTCAGCAAGTTGTCGTCTGAATTGCTGCGAAAATGAAAGAGTCTCGGTGAAAACCATTATGAAAATAACAAATATACAAATTCTTACAGCTTCTCAAACAGCTCAAATTCTTCAGCAAGTTGTCGTCTGAATTGCTGCAAACATGAAATAGTTGCAGTAAAAACCATTGTGAAAATAACAAATAAACAAATTCTTACAGCTTCTCAAACAGCTCAATATTCTTCAGCAAGTTGTCGTCTGAATTGCTGCAAACATGAAAGTCCTTAGTGAAAACCATTGTGAAAATAAGTAACAAATAAACAAATTCTTACAGCTTCTCAAACAGCTCAATATTCTTCAGCAAGCTGTCGTCTGAATTGCTGCGAAAATGAAAGAGTTGCAGTAAAAACCAATGCTGCCAAAAAAAAGAAAACAACAAAAAATTCTGATCCATGAATTTTCATTTAACATTTTATCTTTGTTAAAAAAAGAAAAAAAGTGAAGATTATTCTGTTGAAAAAATCCACATAAATCCATTAACAATTTACAACTGGACTCCTTCACCATCACCGTCTTCTCTCCCACAAATTATTTCTTTGATAACAACCATCTCTCCTCCTTTTTCATTTTCCCCATCCCTCACTTTAACTCTCGTCTCCTATTGCACCACTCGACTATCATACTATGCATGTTCTCTATAACATTTACATGTATGCGCAACGAGATTATGTACACAACTATACATGTAGAAGCATATGCAGGCATATATGAACATATATGCGAATACATACTACCTAAGCACCTACCCCCCCCCTCCTTTTTAATAACCATTATTGTAATCTTTTTTAAAAAAAAAATTCTTTAACCTTTTTTCTCCCTTACATTTTCCCTTTTCGTGTTTAGGTTTACTTTCAGTTTTCAAAAGAGAAAAATAATAACAAAAGCTATATTTTTGTCATGTTTTGTAAGAATAATAAACTACTCTACACCAGTTAAAAAGAGGAAAAACCTGTCTGACAAAACTGTACATCCACAGTCAACACTATAACACTACAAGAGATTACAACCATGTACTGTTTTTAACAATCTCCCAAGAAAAACAGAAGCCAACAACAAGGTCTAACTGAATTTCAAAAAAACAAATGAGCCACTTCTTACAGGATTGTTTGCACAAGAGTTGCCAGAGAATAACTGGGAAATAATACTAACCGTTCTTGTCGAGACCAAAAGCTTGCTTAAGCCTCTTATTGTGCCGTCTCTCACACCTTTTGCTACAATATATGAAATCGTTCAGTAACACATCACAGCTGTCAGTCTCACCCACTTTGAGCTACTCTCAGCTGCTATCCATTACATCCCAGCTGGTGCTGATTACAGCAGGAACTGACCACACACAGACTAAGTATAAAAAAAAAAAAAGAGGCAAATTTTAGCACTGGACCCTTGACTGAGCTATGCTGGATTTGCGCGCTGTGACATGAACAACAAACACATAGTACAAACATACACAGCTTATGAGAATAAACACATAATTTCCCAAGCCCACAGGGAAACCAACAGGAAAAGCTGCCAAAGGAAACGTATATCTCAATGCTGGTTTTAAACGCAGTTCTTTCCTAAGAATGTCCACACTTACCTTGTGTAGGAGTACTTGTTGTTGTGGCGATTACACAGGAGCTTTACAACAGGCTGAAAAACAAACAAACAAACAAATCAAGTGATTATCCTCCTACATGCAGGTTATAAATAAATCTTACTCCAAAAACACTGCCAACAAACAACAGTAATTTCATTCAGATTGATGAGAAAACTACAACTTATCCCCCCCCCTCAAAAAAAAAAAAAAAGATCTGCACACATTCCTGCTAAAATGACTTTTCCAGTTTCTTCTCATTCTTTGTATCTTGGCTAGATGTCTGGAGTGCCTCTTTGGTGTTGTATACTATAAATTATGTGAGTTCTGTTTTCTCACTATTATGGCTGCCACATTCAAGAGCTGTGAAAACCGAATGCTACGCTACATGACAAAGATCAAATGGGAAGACAGGATCACGAATAAAGAACTATGGAGAATGTGCAAGTTGATGCCTGAAGTCTGTAGCTAGTAGCAATAGACTGCGCTGGTTTGGGCACGTTCAACGGAGAGCAAACCACCACATCATAAAAAGAACAATGAACTTCGTAGTGGATGGAAAGAGACCAAAGGGAAGACCTAGCAAAACCTGGGCTGCCTGTATTGCAGATGATCTTAGAGAAAGGAGCACAAATAAGGAGGAAGCTCAAAACAGAGAGAGATGGAGAAGGCTCATCAATGTCAAACCTCCCCTGGGAGAAACATGACAAAGAAGGAAGAAGAAGATTCCTGCTAAAATGACTTTTCCAGTTTCTTCGCAATCTTCGTTTCTTGGCTAGATGTCTGGAGTGCCTCTTTGGTGTTACATATTATAAATTATGTGAGTTCTGTTTTCTCACTATTATGGTTGCCACATTCAGATGTTTGGGGGTAAAGATGCCTAGGCATGACATCAGTGTGCCATCCATTCCTGCCAGACTGTGACACTAGCATACTCTTCAAGATTCCAAGTATGGACTGAAAACGAACATGCATGCAAGATTGTGTATGCAAAGGACCTCACTTTATCATCTCATCCAAGAGACTAGCACCCAAACCACAACTCATCAACATGTACAGTTGGGGGAGGGGAGGGGGGGGCATGGGGTTAGCTGGTGAGGGTGGAGTGACAGGAATGGAGGAATTGACCCTGCAACCTCTCAGTTGCTAGAAAGGCACAGTCTTCGAATTGACCATCGGTCTTCCCCTATCTTACCTTGGAGGTGCTGGACACCAGCTGCTGTTCTTCTCTGGAGGATGTGATGATGGGCACTTTGCACAGCGGCTCCAGCTCTTCCCGGCCCTTCAGAGTCTGGTCAATCCTGCACACCCACCCACCACAAGGGGTTGAATGTAGGCTGCTCTGATCACATGATTCACAACAAGCTCACTTTTAACGACAACTGACTCAATTCATCAAATAGGTTTGTGAAGAAGGACGAGGAGGTTTTAATCTAAAGAAGGCTAAAGATCAAGCTACTTAACCTCTTAACTGCCCAGTGCAAGTGCACCCTATATGCCGGGGAATAAAATTCTTATGTACCACTGCTATGTTCTTGTCCCTCTTACTCAGAAACTACTACATGAATATTCCTGATAGTCTTCCCAATGACAGTATATATATCGTAGATTACTTCAAGGCAAGCTCACATTAGTTAGCATGATATTTCACTGCAAAAATATATTTAAAATGTAAAAAATCGACCAAAAATATGCTTTCGTCATTACCACTGTCATTCTGAGTACCCCCGATCTCAATAACGTCAAACATAAGTCTAAGCCAAATCTCATTCTTTTTTTTTTTTAATGCACGATCACCTGAACCATACACGATCGTTTTCATCACTGTTAGGTAAAACTACAGTTTTATTTGCCAATTTTACAGCTGTGTAAAGTTATTTATGCCTTGAACAAGAAGTGTCAGCCATTTTGAACATGAACTTCCCAAGCAGTCATGCATAAAAACACAAAATACAAGCTAAAAAATGATCGTTTTTGCTACGGTTTTTGCAGCTGGATGTTGCCAAGCAACAGGAGAGTGATCTCCATTAATTTTGGAGTTCTTTCCCTTTAACTGTAGTCAAGGAAGCAGGCTTGTTTACTTCGGCTCGACAACCCGGAAATTTTCCGGGTTGTTGGCGTATAGAGTGCACGTTTAGCCCCGGAAAATTTCTGGGGTAAGGCAGTCTAGTGGTTAATAAAGGATACTATAACTTTTTTAAAAATAAAATCGCGCTGCCAGATGGGTAAAATTACTAAAAATGTTGACCACATTTCTAACCATTAAACAGTTTTTTCCTCACAAGCACAAATCAACAATAATGAAAAGAAAAACATGGCAAAATCATACTGTTACAAGTGATTAAGGAATAGCATTAACAACATTTTTACGTTTTCATTGCTACTTTAATCAACAAAAAAGCAGACACTAGCTGTGTCACAAAGCACACACAATAATTTTCTTTAAAACTTTTTTCATTATTTGAGAGCATGTATAAACTGTGAAACATTCCTGCATGAAATTAGAATATTTCTCTGGATATTTTAATTTTATTTTTTAGTGGACCAATGCATGCAGTTCATTATTGGAAATATTGTTTCTGTGTAATGCTTTCTGATAGAGCAGCATTTTACACTGTATGCTCTCTAACAAGATTATATATTTCCCACACACATATAATACTCAAGGTACACACTCTTGTGTTAAGTACTGTTACTGTGTTAGTCAGACAGACACTGAACATTGAGACATACAGTGACACAACCAATATAGAAAACTTACAGAGTACACAGGTCCTGGACAAGATAATACTTGGCCTCTTGCTGCAACTCCAACAGCTCTCTCAGATTCTCAGGCAGGGGGATGTGGCCATCACGAAGAAAGTTCAGAATGGTACCAAAATGTTTGCCACACCGATCAATCAGAATCCATCCTGGAAACAAAGGGTGACTAGTATTAGTAAAGTAGTATACTTGACACAGTACAAAAAAACATTGTTCAATCATGCTTCAAATCATTTAGGAAAACAGAAAAGTATCTCTGAAAGGATCAATGGCACAATTTATTGTACCTAGACTTTAACAAAATTGTTTGCTTTAGAACATGAGTCTATATAAACCAATGATGATCACTGTGTTTGTAACTGTAAGCATCAACCTCAAGCAAGCAAATTTATAATCTTGCAAAAACAAAACAAAAAAGCCAAATAAAAAGTGCCCCTACCTACACACACACACACACATGTATACATACATACAGACACACATACACACACACACTAAATCACTAAATGTGAATAGACCTTAAACTGAAGATCATACACACACACACACACATACACACACACACATGAATCTAGTAAATGCAGTCACACACACACACACACACAAACACACACACAACAACACAACACACGTGAATCTAGTAAATGCAGTCACACACACACACACACACGTGAATCTAGTAAATGCAGTCAAACACACACACACACACGCGTGGATCAATCAGTGAATCACATTATTATGTAAACCCGCCCTAAACACGATCATAATTTTCATCTGACAAAGTTTTTTTGTTTGTTATTTTCATTGAACTCACCATCGCTGTCTGTAAGCACTTCCATACGTCCACTAAACATCGCTCTCAGCATCGTGTCATGTTTGATCAAAGTGCTGATGGTCGTGTAGTACAGGGAACCGCCAACGTTCAGCTTCACGTACTTGGACGTGTTGCCTTTAATAACCGTTGTGTGAGACTCCCCCGACATCTTCACTATCTTCAGCATGCGCAACCAGGATGCTACCACAGCAGAAACAAAATCAAGGCGTGAGCAGCCAATGATGCTCTGATTCAGACTGCTCGCTCTTTTTAAGTTTTACTCCATATTTTCACGCCGTTTTTGTAACGTCACAAAGGACAGCAAAGCTTCTCATTCCAAATGATCTTCTGTGTGCGCTGATTCCTTTTGTGTTGCCGGGTTTAAACACACAACAAGGCTACTTTTCATGCGTTTTCAGTTCACTGACATCACATCATTGTTACTAAATTTATCTATGTGCGAAGAACGGGATATTTAGTTAGGGATCAAGTTCGCCTGGGAGTCAAAATAATTAAATTTTGCATATTTAAGTTCAATATACTATAAAAATAAGAGTATTCAGAGTTGTCTGTGCAATCTGTTTTAAAGCCTAAAGTTAAAAATTCAATAAACATACGGAACTATATGTGGAGCTAGCTCTACTAATACTGCATACCAACAGAGATGGCAGACGAAGCGCTGGCCAAAGCCGGTCTACACTTCGATGAACTGAATAAAATCAGAGTTCTTGAGCCCGAAGTAGCTCAGCAAACTAAAGAACTGAAGGAGGAATGCAAGGACTTTGTTGACAGTGAGTACTATTAAGTGTTGGTGATTTATATTAATGTTGTGAATACTTGCTGGATGTTTTATCATGTCTTTGATACACTATTCCCTCATCCAGTGCGCGCTGTGTGTGTGTGTGTGGTGTGTGTGTGTGTGTGGTGTGTGTGTGTGTGTGTGTGTGTGTGATGTATGTTGTGTGTGTGTGTGTGTGCGCGTGTGTGTTGGGAATATGCTGTGTTTCTTTATATGCTTCTATGTGTGTGTTTATACCTACTTTATATCACCCTGCCCTCGCCCCATCCCACCATTTTCTCACATTTCTTCTACCTTAGCACTGCGATCAGGCCTATGGAGGTTTCTTTTATGTGGTTTATAAAACCACCGCAGTGATGACTAACAGAGAATATGGTTCTTTGAACATTCCAGATAGCTATTGAAACAAGAAGGCACAAGTAGTCAGAATGCACAGTCTATGTGAGTAGTGTGATACAAGACACTGTGGGTGCTGGTAAAAAGGCAGAGTCCCTCTAATCAGAACTCATAAGAAGTTAACCATTTACTTAGTGGCAGACTGTCACCACAATGTTTTTGCTATGTGTCTTTTGTTTCTTTTACTTGGTCATTAGGTAACATTAACAATAGCTAGCTTATTCTCTTTAATGTTTCTGTCCTGCTGTTTCCATACCACTCATTTCAATTTCTCCACTGCAGCCATACCCATAATTTATGTTGCATCTTCAGGGTCAGAAGTCCACAGGGATCTTATCAAAGTTGGGCCCCCTATGGGATCATCAGCTAGATGGCCTTGCACTGCTGCTGGGTCACTATGGTGGTGTTTAGTGGTGCCTGTTCCGAAATAATATAATAATAATGATGATGATGATAATAATAAATAGAATTTATATAGCACACACAGGGATTCACATATTTATGATTTTGTTTATTTATTTTTTAGATGGATGGCTTGAAAAAGAGCAATTTCACTGCTTGCTTATTCAATGTACCATTTTGAAACAAAAGTTTGACTTGACCTGGTAAGTCCTCTACTGATGACAATAAAAGAATAAAAAGAAAAAATGCTTAGTCATGGAGCCAGACTACAGGCACCCACCTAGGGTTGAGACACTGTATACCTAGACTGAATGTGAAATCTATGTAAGTGTCCTATGGAAGAGGGGGAAAAAATGCTGTAATGAGTATCTGTTGCTTTCTTTTTCAGGCATTGGAGAGTTCCAGAAGATTGTTGGCACCTTCATCCACATGGTGGACAGTGTGGCTTCAGAGGTGGAGAAGGAAAAGATGAAGGTTGGTGAGGATTGTGCATGTTGATGATGATAACCATCATGATGATCAGACCATATACAATATTACTTCTTGTTTGTGGGGTTCTTCTCTGGTGAACCAACACAGTGATACTGATAGAATTAAAGGGAATGCACTGGGCCTGACTTGTTTGGTACTTAACGGCAGCGTGACACATTTTCACTCATACAACAGACAACAATAGTTGCTGTCAGAGCGTTCAATGAAGAAGAAGAGGAAGAATCAAAAGGGAAAGAAAATGATTATAATTATTTGGGAAAAAAAAACTTTCTAAAAAGCAAAATAGGGAGTTGAGATATCTGATCAGGTTTACAATAAGGCTACCATGAAGGAAGATGGTTGGACAGTATAGACATTCACTTGCCTAATAATTAAGCCATGAAGTTCAGGGTTTGATTCCCAGCCTTGCCCTTTCTTCCCAGTTTGATGAGAAAATCAAACGGAATGTCAAATCTTTTAGAGGAGACTTTGAACTAGTCAGACCCATGTGCTTATGGACTTGTGCACATCTAAAGAACCAAAGATGGTTGAAAATCAGAAAGAGCAGGGATATGGGAGATTTTGTCCAGGCATATAGCTGGCAAATGGTGGGCCGACCATCCTGGTAAAATTGGTAGGTGCAGTTCCCAACTGTGTCTCTGAAGTCAGAATGTGGCTATCATAATGGTGGGGGGGGGGGGGGGGGGGGGGGGGGAGTCATAATTATACTATACGCAAAAATCTCACCATTGGTGAACCTCAGAGTTCTATCGGAGGAATGAAAAAATACAAAACAAAAAGTTAAAGACAAAGATAAGGCTTGAGAAATTGTATTTTGGTAAATATCTATTTATCTTACACTTTATCAATCATTTTGTCTAACACAGTGTGAAAAAAAAATAATTGCCTTGCCTTTTAAGTCACTGGGGTTGCAGTGAAATTGGCTTGGCCATTTTTCAGTGATGCACAATTTTGGCCATATGATCTTAAAAATTCAGCATACTTACTTGAAATAATAAAAGCTTACAAATCATATATCATAAATAGAAAGTTGGTTATGTCCACTTTTGAAATTTACAGTGTTTCCATGTGTGCTTCAAGTTTGTGTTTTTGTTCTGTTTCTTGGCTAGAGTTCTGAGGTTCAGAAATGGTAAGATTTTGCATACGCTACCATTTTTACCCATCATTAAGGTAGCCGCATTCTGTCTTTGGGGATGATTATCTTATACTGTGATTTGATGCTGTTTTACAGGCCATTGGAGCTCGCAACTTGCTCAAGTCCATCGCCAAGCAGAGGGAGGCACAAGAGCAGCAGCTGCAAGCCCTGATCAAGGAAAAACGCATGCAGCTGGAAAGGTAAAAAGGCCTGACGACAACGCATTATCATTTTTTTCCTGCAGAGACTGCTTTTTCCTACCAGCTGTCAAATTTCTTTTCACCTTGAAGTAGAGAGCATTCCCGAAGTTGGAATATGGCTGCCCTAATGGTGAGTCCAAATAGTCGCATATGCAAAATCTCACCTTTAGTGAGCCTGGGAGCTCTGGCTAAGGAACAGCAACAACATATTAGAGAGTGAAATAATTCTGAATAAACTGTTTAAAAATTAATCTTTTTTGTTTGATTATTTTTTCTTTCTTTGGCTAGAACTCGCAAGGTTCACCATTTTTTCTGATTTTTGTGTATGCAGTTGTTTTTGCCCATCATGAAGGTAGCTGCATTCCTGCTTCGGGGATGTATGCTGGGTGTTTTTGTGTTTCTGTAACACACCAAACACTGACACGAATTACAGGACCTTTAACATATATAAAATATCATATTTTCTGCATGTGTATATACACAGAGGGAATTAAGGCACTGGCAGGTCAGCACTTGAAGTTGACCTGGGAGATTGTAAAAATCCCCAATCCTAATTTACCAGGCGCTGCGTAGATTCAAAATCATGACTTTGTGGATCCATGGGATTAAAGTTAGTCTTAACCACCGGGCTATAGTGTCCGTCTGATGATTTGAAACGGTATTGAGCTTCATTTTAGGTGTTGAGTGAGGGAGATGTGGTGCTGTAGTTGACACTTTGGAGATCCAACTGACCTCATCTTACAGCTACAGCATCTTTGTCACAGGCTTTATCACTACTGTCTGAAATCTTATGCATATAAGTAATTCAGAGGAAAGCACTCCTATGCAAACAAACATTTTTAAAATGTCTGTGCTTGATCAATACAAGAAAGAAGGAAGATACCTTTTTAATTTTTTTTTATTTTCTTAGAAGGAAGATGCCTCTTGTAGATTGTGAGTAATCGCCATTAGGTGACAACATTGTTGATCTTTCTAGAATTTTTTGTTTTGTTAGTGTGTCGTCCCCATGTCAACTAAGCTGAGATACACTTGTGGGACATGGAATTTGTGTAATTAATTAAAAGTGTGGTTAAAAGGGGAGGTTGCAGGACGGTAAAGACGTTCACCTGCTTAACAAGTAAACCATGAGGTTATTATGGGTTAATTTCCCAGCCCTGTCCTTTCTTCCCAGTTTGATGAGAAATGCAAACTGAATGTCAAAGTCCTTCGGATGAGACTAAATTGAGGCCACCTCTGCAAATACATGCAGAACATCTTGCACACGCATGAAAAACCTGTTCTGTTGTAGGAACAGATGACAAAATTTCAAAAATGCATGCACACGGATGTTGTGTTTAAGACACCATTCCTGAAGTTGGAATGCGGCAACCTAAATAGAGGTGGAGAGGGGGAGGGGGGGGGGGGGGGGGGAATTGGTCGGATATGCAAAAAAATCTCCCCATTGGTGAGCCTCAGAGCTTTAGCAGAACAAAAAACGAAAGTGAGGTTTCGGGAGCAGAATGTTGATGCAGAAACAGGAACAACAACAAAAATCCCAGCCCACTCCTATCTGAACATCTTTCTTTGTGTTGCAGACTGCGCATCCAGTACGACGGACTGCAGAGAGTGGAAGGGGAGCAGAATGAGTTCTTGGAGCAACTCATCTCCCAGAACTAGACTATCAACACCTGATGTAATGTTGTATGGGATGGCAATGTCCTGCTGAGCTGCCGCTCTGCCCTTTGATCTGAATTATGGTGGTTTGTTTTTTACATTTGCCATATATGTATTGTCTGAGTATGTGCTGGTTTTATGGGAAAACAGTTTTTTGGAATGATCTAGTCCCAGATGCATGTTTTTCTCCTCTCATCAGTATTAAATAAGTGATGACTGTTTGAAAAGACATGCTACAGTTTATAAGCCCTTGTCAATGATTTAATGGAATTTATTCATCAGTTAACAGTATTCCTTTTAAAAAAAAAATGGTGTACAGTATTCTTAATCAAAATGCTCAGGACATCTCTTCATCAACTTTACCTCTGGCATTAATAACTATCATCCAAGGACATCTTTTTTTTTTTGTAAAGTTGTGAGGGAAAAAAACCACAAACTAAAATTGCTGTAGTATTTCTTAACTTTTCCAACTGTCTTGGAGGTAGTACTTACTGCTCAGTTTTTTCCCCTCTCTCTCTTTTTTTTACTTAAAAGAATTGCCGTCTAATACTTACTGTCTGTGTAATCATAATCAAACTGTTCTTACAACACTAAAACCTGCTGGTTTTGGAAATATGGTTTCAACATTCCTGAACAGTTTGGAATCTCAACATGTAAACATATTTTCAGTATTATAGATCTTATACCAAGTTTTCCATGCAGCAGTGCAATAGTGACAGAAAAGAGTATTTCTGTTATGTGCTTCTGTGATAAGTGAATTAATGTTGTACATTTTCAGGATAAGAAGCAAAATCATACAATATCACACACACACACGTTTTATATTGTTTGCGTTTGCTGTTCACGTGGTGCTGGGTGATTTCAAGTGCAAAAAAAGTGGGAGTGATATTGCACAATGTGTGATATATACAGTTTATACTGCATAAACATGTTTTGTGGACCAAAAAATTTTGCTTGGGTTTTGTCTGTTTGGTACTTTTATGGTGTTAATTTTTTTTAGGTCAAGAGTTCTTAGTCAGATGATATAGAGTAGTAAATTATTACTTAAATAGCTGTATTGTAGTTCTGTTGATATATGATTTATTACTTGGTTACAGCGCACATGTGATAAGTTTTGAGTCATCCTCTAGCCCAGACAAACCCCCACAAACAACAATCAGATATATTTTTGTGTGTCCTGGTTTATATACCAAAAAATGTTCAATGTTCACAGAGTTCACCTAAATGTAAGGATAAATCTTGTACAGATACTGAGAGATACAGTCAGGGAGATGAAACGATAATGATGCATGAAGTATTTTGCAATTGTGGTTAAAAAATGTTTTACAAATAAAAACACTATTTGATGAAAACAAATTTGTGGAGTATGAAAGAGTATGGGAGATTATGACAGCCTTTATCATAAGTGCAAGCGACGCGCTTTCTTTTCCCTGAAGATGAAATTTATTTGATATTAGCCCTTGTAGTGCGGTTTCCAGAACATTCTGGAATGACCTTGAAAAGCCACATTGTGGATCCCAGAATATTCCGGAATGGCGTAGGTGATCGTAATTGACGGCTCACTTTTGCTTTCAAAGGTCACCCTATGAATGTTAAAGCCATTTTGAGGGCTGCAGAAAGGGTAGGTGTTTCAGCACACATGAACAGTGTGAATTTTGATTGGTTTAGGGGGTAATTTATAAATTAAAAACATTTCACCAGTTGTGATAATTTATTACTTGTGCTCAAGAAAAGAGGTGGCCAATTTTTCGCCAGAATTTCTTGATGTGTCTCACAAGCTATTTGATGACATTGTCTGTGAGGAGGAGTTTGAGAGGATCAATTTTGGTTGAATCAAACAATGACAAAGATGATGTCAGCATTGTGCAATATTTTTTTGAAAAACTTGGTAGAAGTTGATCCTGATCCGACGGAATAGAACGGCGCTCATTTTCCTGGATGCACTTCTTTGGTACTCGATTGTGATGTTACAGACTGTTTTTACTTTATTATTTACACAAGACTTTGACATAATTGTTGTCAAGACAAATCATTTTGCTGCTGACTACTTGGCCTTACACGAAATCAAGCCATCATTGCATTTTCATCATAGAAAGCCATCACTTTGTATGAAATGAGTTTAGAGCTCTGTGGGTGTTATATTTTCCTCTTTTTTTTCCGGACACTGTTTTCTCAGTGATTAGAACAGCAAAGTTTAATCCCACTGGGTAACAGGGGAGAGGGAGTTGTGATGGGTAGTGGAGAGGGAGGGTGTCTTGACTGTACCACTAAGGGCATAGATTTTCACATTACATGAATACAGATGGTGACAGTGGATGTTTAAGTGAGAACAGTGTTGTCTGTGTGTGTGTGTGTTAGAGAGAGAGGAGAGAAGAAAGAAATGTTTTTTTGTTTTTTTAAATTTTATTTCGAGGAAAATGGAATAAGCACTCATGTGCTTTTTTTTCATACAGTCCCCGTGTGTGTGCAGTTTTGTAAATTTTGTCATCCGTTCCCACCATCACACAATGGCCTACTCTTATGAAAAGCGAAACGGGTTTTAACTTGTGCGCAAGATGTTCTGCGTGCGTTCGCACACGGGACCTCTGTTTAGTCTCATCCGAAGGACTTTTGGGGAGTGTGGAGTCGGTACTGAAGTTAACTCCAAGGAAAAATCCTCTCGAACAAGAATCGAACCCGGGTCGGCAGATCACGAATACATTGCTGTAACCACCAGGCTATCCCGTCCCCTATGTGTGTGTGTGTGTGTGTGTACCTGTTTGTGTGTGTGTGTGTGAGTGAGACAGATAGTATTTGTGTGTGTGTGAGTATGTTTATGAGAGAGTGTGTGTGAGTGAGAGAGAGGGAGGCTGTCCATGAGAAAGAAGGGCCTAAGCAGCCTGCTGGTTCTTATTGTAAACACTGCACTGACAAGGCGATAAACAACAGCTGCTGTAACCTGTACAGTTTCCAGTGATATAAAAAAACAGAAGGGGACCCCTTGCACTCTTGACTGTATGCACACACAGCTGAAATGGAGCAAGAACATAAAGCTTTTTTTTTTTCCTTTTTGTGGGAGGGTTTGTGAGCCCGTGTCTGTGGCAGTATGAGCATACTCGGCAGGGTAAGTAGAAATAAAGAGGGATTGGGTGTGTCCACATTTTTCCCCCCTGTCTGCACAGTAACCGTAAGTGGCAGTATGAACATACCCTGAGACAGAGAGAGAGCGTAGCGGTGAAGTGGGGAAAGGAGGAGGGAGGTCTGACTGTGTGGGGAGGGGGGTGTGTGATTGAGAGTTCAAAAGGTCATGTCAGGATGAAAGCCCCCCACCCACTCTCCCCTTCCCACCATCCCCCTTCACCCCTCTGCCTTAGAGCTTCTGATCCATCCCTTTCATGAAACCCCCAATACCCAGTGTAGGTACTTAGCAGATGGCCCCCTTCTTTCAACACAGAAAGTTCACTTGCTATAGATCTAGTGATGACTTGCGATGTAACGCAGAGAAGGGAAGTAATCGGCACGGAAGAATGACATTCTACTGTTTGTTGCGGTTTCTTTTTCCCCCGTTTTTTTTTTTCATGGTTGTCAAAATCGTATTTTTATCAATAAAAGCATATTTTCCTTTTTATCAGTAAAAGCATATTTTCCTTGTAAAAACAACCAATACATTGTACAGGTAGGCAGGTCTGCTAAGCTCATGTTGATGATACATAATGTTGACAATGATGTTCACAAACTGTAATCCTGCTTCAGTTAAGTTTGCACCACACTATCCTTTCCAACATTATAGTTCAGATAGAGCGTTCGAATCTCTTCTTTTGGACTTGTCAGTGTGAAATGGATGATCTGTCCCATGAAATGTTTTAAAGTTAAAGGTCACAGCCAGATTTCTGTCACATACACACAGCACACGCACTCATGCACACAACATGTCTAAAGACACTAATTTGTACACCATGCTGAAACTTTATCTGGACAAACGAGCGAGTTTTCCATTCCAGATAAACTCTTTTCTTTCAGCCCTTATGGACACACTCTTTTTCACTCTCATTCTGACAAGAGATTGAGGCGTACTTGGGGGGTTCTCCTCAAAAACCTTTTAATCTATAGCATTTCAGCACAGTGTGTCAAAAACAGGTACAAACTGCACATCCAATCGCAGCCACTTTCTCTTCTCTCCCATTCCTAATAGAACCCACATCTACAAAACCATATACATCAACAAGGTAGAGCAAGAAAACAAAGTCTACACTTAGGCGATAATGAGTAGAAAAAATGAGGGACAGACGACAACCTAACATACAAATGTTGTCAAAATAAAGCTGGAAAAAAAAAAGTAGACCAGTTTAGGTTTATCACAAAAAAGTCTAGCCTTTGTTTACTGCATCTGAACTTGAAAAAAAAAAAGTAAAAAATATTAAAATAGAGTTTTCAGAATGAAGTAAGAAAAAGGCATATAAGCAGCTTTTTGTATAAAGTAACAAAGTCAGGAAAGAAAATAATATATAAATAATAACAATACATAAATAGAAACAATAAACAGTAACAATATACATAAACAATAACCAGAAATAAATTCCCAACAAAATAATACATATATTTATATATATAATATTTATATATATTCACAAATAGTAACCTGTAAACCCAAGATGCGAGATCAGAACTGTCTCCAAAACCCTTTCACATGTGTTCATAAAGATAAAAGTCATCCATGTTTGCTCACGACAGATTCCCCGCATGAAAAAGAAATTCACAGTGGAATAGGACCACTAAACATAAGCTAGGACCCAGACTTTCTCCTCCGGTCTTATCTGGAGCAGAAAGGTGAACCAAGGTGATTATACCACAACATATCTCCACAGCTCCTGGGCTCACAAATACATAAACAACATCAACACTATTTTTAAATGCTGACACTCTCGTAAACACGCTTTGGGTAAAAATTTTATCCTGATTTAACGCCCTTGTTTCTAGGCATTTTACACTGGTCAGTTTCGCACCGGAGATTTTACTGGAACCAAATACACAAGTACTGCCTTGCCCATTCAATTACTTAGCACATGGTTGATAGATATATAGACAACCTGTGCCTCAACTGTCATGCTTTTCTCAAAGATTAAAAAAAAAATTCCTCTCTGACAGGTTCAATGATTTTTCAAAATGTCTTGATTAACGGTTGTGAAAAAAAAAAAAGCCCGACTTATCATGCTTCCTGATAACATTTTTCAAAACAGATATAACATACTTCTACAAGATTTATCAAAATATCTCAGAGACTAGTATAACACAGACCTAGTCACACTTCTATCCACACACAAACAAAATCTAAATATTTGTGTAAATGAAAAAAAACCAAGAAGCAACAAAGCAGAGAAATCGATGTCATAATGATCATACTTCATGATAACTGATGAACGAGGAGCAACCTTACTTTCTGATCACCACTCTGCTATGAGAAGACAGCAGATTTGGGGATTCCGCTAAGCTCTTCTTACTGCAGCCCACAACTTGTCCTTTTCTTTCCACAGACTGGTTTACACATTCAACATCTTAAAACTATGACAAAAGGGGGTGAGGAGCACAGTCTTATCTACTTTTCCCTAAGCCATCAACGATTCTAGTCGATGCTTATATTATCAGAGAGGATTTCTACTCAGCGAAGGTTGTTTCTGCACACATACACACACACACAAACACACACACATACTCCATCCCCCCTCCTCTTTTCCCCCCCAAAAGTGGTCAAAAGATCGCCAGTGAGGACCGAGGGGCGACTAATCGGTCAAGGTCTTGGCCACAAACTCCTCTCCCTTTTTGATGTTGGCCATCAGTTCGGGCATGGCTGCCTTCAGGAGGTTGACCTCAAAGTCGATCAGCTTGCCCAGGCCCAGGTTCTTCTCCACGCCGTTTTTCTGCCAGACACAGACACACAGTTCATCAGAGTGAAAGACACACCATCAAATTGTTTATCTTTCAAAACGCACTGGTTACTTGCAACCAGAATGAGTCAAATCGTTTATCTTTCAAAACGCACTGGTTACTTGCAACCAGAACGTGTGTCTTTTTGAAAACGACAAAGCCATGCACACACAACAGATTACATTTTCGTTGGGGAGGAGTCCCCCCCCACCCAAATCAGGCTACAATCCCATCATTTCAGTGAAATAGAGGTAATCTCACTTTCAGATTCCGCTTTTAAAAAAAACAACCCACACAGACATACACACATTCTTAGATCAAGCATCTTTGTAAAACACAGAGGCACATGCTCCGTCAGACTGCCCCCCCCCCCCCCCCCCCCCCCCTCCAACAAAGCCACAAATAACTGTTTGGTGTATGCCTTTGAAAAAATAAAACCACCAAAAGCCCCCAAAATGCAGGTACACACCAAGGTTACATTTCTTTTAAAACCACAGAAGCATGTGGACACACACATAATAATAATAATACATGGAATTTATATCGCGCTATATCTTGCAACAAAACAAATCAAAGCGCTTTCACTCATCCTACTCATTCACATGCAGCCAGTTACAATTAACAGGATTTTGGTGTTTTTTTACAAGTTCAAATGTATACACACACGCTCGCACACACATACATGTAATTCACAGCCAAAATACTGACCCCAAGCAAGAGAGGGGTGGCAAAATAGGCGGCTTCCGTTTCATCCGATCTGACAAAAGCACACTGCACCACTTTCTCCTTGCCGTTGAGAGCTTCGATCAGGCTCCTGCAGAACTCAGCTGCAGCATAGGCCATGGACAGCGTCGCAGAGCCCTGGTGGGAAAAAAAAGAGACCATCAATGGTGACACTGCAGTATCTCACACTTCCAGCAGATTTGTACTACTGCATTTTCCAGATTTTTAGCAGCTTACTTTTTAAAGCCGTTTCATCAGTATGTCTCCTCCCCAAAACCATATGCAATGCCGCTACATTTGTATTTGAATTTCCACAAGTTTCTTGATGGTGTTGACCTGGTCATGGCAAATAAGTATGTTCAGTTAACACACTCAGTAAGAGCCTGAAAATTCTACGATATTTTGCGGAGACAAGTTTCAGAATACTGATAGATCATATTTTTCACACACACACATACATCTGATGACATATTCAAACAAGTAATGGCTAAAGCCACCATCAGAAGACACTGAAAGTCTACACTGTACTCCCAAAACAGCTGCAGGAAAACCCCCCACCTCTTTGTCTTTGACGGAATTGCTTATTGAGGACTATATTTTGGTCATAGCTGTATACAGGTAATAACGACTGTATTTTGGTCATAGTTGTATACATGTACTAACACTTGCGGCCACATCAAATACCGAGCTACATGACGTGACCATTGTTGATTAAGGACAGAAAAATCACTTTCCAGCCATTCTGGTCACTCTCACTGTCCACTTTACTCTCAACTTGCACTTCCTCCTATCAAGCTGGCTCAAATTCTCAGAAACAGAGGGTAGCTGGTAGGATAACACTAAGATCCTGCAAGAAGGATATTCGACATGGTTGTGGTGGTGGTTTTTCTTTATGGTTTGTTTTGTTTCTACTAAAGTCCTTGGGGAGAACAGTAACTGTAATGTGATTGACACACAACCTAATGTTTCATAATATAAAACGAGGAGAACCAACCAAGCCAGCCAAACACAGAATTCATCCTTTCAAAACTCTGCAAGACTTACTGCGCCAGCCTTGGCCTCCACCACTTCTGTGCCTGCGTTCTGGATTCGCACCGACAGCTGCTCTCGCTCTTCCTGCCAACAGCAACACAAAACAATGACATGAGCATTAGGAACCATCATGTTTGAATGGTAACCGTTCTAAAGAAGAACAACATGAGAAATTATACGGTTTTCTGATCCGAGATAAAACAAGAAACTTTTATCTGCCATTTTCACTGGCGGCCACTTTTCATCCTTTCATCCACAATATTTTCTTGATGATATCCTAATCACTTCATAATACTTGGGTTGTAAATCTTCTAACATTTGTTATAACAAGTATGACAAGTATGTCACTTTACTGAGATGTTTGTTGAGTTCAAGTCTACAGAACTTTGGGGAGGAATATGGTAGGCGTACACACACATGCCAACGTGCATGCCACATGCACTCGCCCTTATGCTCACACAAACACATACACACACAAACGCTGACAATGACACCATCAAAGAAGCCAAAAGAGAAGAGGACTGACTGTAGGGAAGGAGACAGGAGGAGTACACTGGGAGATGAGGGGGATGATGGTGACACCACTGTGACCTCCGATCACCGGCACGTTCGTCTTGCTCACGTCCAATCCCTGAAAACAACAACACCATTCACGTTTGTAAAATGTCAACTTTACATACAAAACACCGAGATAATTGTACCAGTGATGTTTGATAAAAATGGAAAGAGGATTTTGAGGGGCAGGTGAGGCCGGTATGTATGGGAGTGTTCAGCTCATCGCAAAACCTCCTTGGGAAAAAGTGACTCTGTTCTTCACAAAAGTAAAAACTTCAATCCTTCCTTCCTTCGCTCATTCTCAGGACTGACCTTGGCCTCTGCAATGAAGGTGTTGGACCGAACCACATCCAGCGTGGTGACACCAAACACCCGCTTGGGGTCGTACACCCCACGCCTCTTCAGCACTTCCGATGCGATTGGAACTGTGGAGTTCACCTGCACACATTTTTTTCCCCACATGCATTTCATGAGTAAAAAAAATAACAAAACAGATGTATCCCTAAAAAAAGAAAACAAAACTAACCAAATCTTGTAATTTCAAATGGTAAGTTTGGGGTTATTTCACACCTGTGCGCGAGTTTACTCGATTATGAAATCATTATGAGCATGGATCCTTTTTCTACTTTTATCTCTCTCTTTGGCACGCATGCGTGCACGCGCACACACACACACTCTCTCTCTCACACACAAACCCAACTCAGCACTTGTTTCTGCTCAAAGATGCATGCTGAGTGACATTTAAACACATCCTTAAAAAAAAACAACCACACACGTCCTTTTGACCTTTCATACCCCCCTCTCCTCTCACTTACACACACACACAAATGCGCACGCACACACACACACAAACGCTACACACACACACAAACGCTACACACACACACACACACAAACGCATACACACACACACAAACACACGCACATGCGCACACACACACACTCCTACACACACAAGAGTGAACTGACAGGGTTTGTGATGATTCCCAGCATGGCAGTGGGGCAGACTTTGGCAATCCTGTCGGTTAGATCTCTCACGATGCCAGCGTTGGTGTTGAACAGATCGTCTCGTGTCATACCTGTGCAACAGTTCCAACATCTGATGTGCACATTCTTGTTTATCCTTACAGGCAAAGCTGCATGCGAGCATGCATGTATACTCAAATCAAGAAAAATGACTATCGATTAAATTAAGGGTGAAGTCTAGAATAGTAGTATTTAACATTCACGAACAAAATTAGCCAAAACAAAAGAGAAAAAGACAGACTGGTTGATAAGAAATACTGATATATCACAACACGGATGAGCATGAATGGATAAAATTAACATTTAAAAAAGGTAAAAATACAAACAAAAGCTATATGTTCGTTTCTGTGTCAATTATTTCATCCAAATATCTTCCAACCTGCATTTTTCATCCCTAAATCACACGATCAATCAAGTATTATTTTTCACAATCAAAATTACAGAAATGCCTTTTCATTGCGCAACTATGTGCCTGGCAGCTTTTTTGACCCACGGCCAGTATCTTCTAGAGTCTTGAACTCTGATATACTCATACAGGCAAAGGACAGAAGATATATTGGATATATTCTAAAAGATAAATTGATATCATTATTGGCAAAGGATAGAAGATGTATTAGATAGATTGATACATTGGTAAAGAATCTCAGAAGACATATCCAGCCAAAGGACAGAAGATATATGGGATACATTCTAAAAGATAAAATGACATCATTATAGGCAGAGGATAGAAGATGTATTAGATTGATATATTGGTAAAGAATCTCAGAAGACATATCCAGCCAAAGGACAGAAGATAGACACAGACATATCCAGCCAAAGGACAGAAGATAGACACAGACATATCCAGCCAAAGGACAGAAGATAGACACAGACATACTCAGCCAAAGGACAGAAGATAGACACAGACATATCCAGCCAAAGGACAGAAGACAGACACAGGCTAAACAGCCACAGAGAGGGAACTGACCTGGCTTCCTGGGCACCCCAGCGGGGATCAGCACCACGTCAGCCCCCTCCAGGCACTTGTCCAGCTCTTCCGGCCCCAGAAACCCCGCCACCTTGGCGCGGGTCTCGATGTGGCTCAGGTCGGCCGCCACCCCGGGCGTGTGGGCAATGTCGTACAGGTTGAGGTGGGATATCACCGGTATCTGCTTCAGCAGCAGGGACAGGGGCTGGCCGATGCCTCCTGCCGCTCCCAGCACTGCCACCCGGGCGTCTTTTCCCATCTGCAGGATCAACAGTCACAGACAGGCATTCTGTGAGGCAAGACAGTTTTAATGTGTATCGCATGTGGGAGAAGTGCTGGCAGGTGTTAACTCTGCAGAAAATTAAGACAGTAAAAACGTTTAAAATAACTCCAATTTTAGTTACCTGCAACATGTAGTGGCACACGATTATCAGATTGTATTACTTATAGTTTATAGGCAAACACATACACTTCACTTGGTTGTGATTATCCATCTACCCATCCAATACACACATCTGTTCTCTCTCTCTCTCAATTTCTCTCTCTCTCCCTCTTACAATGCATGCACGCAGAAATATGCAATATGCGCATAAAATTTTTTATTATTTTCAATTCTTCTTATAGCGAGGAAAGGAATAAGCACACGTAGCTTTTACCATCCAGCCCCTGTGATATGTCGTTTTGATCGTCTTTTCCAACTGCACAATTGCCTACTCTACAAAAGGAACACGTTTAACGTGCACAAAGTGTTCTGTGCGTTCCCACGGGCTCGTTTATAATCTCATCTCGAAAGCTTTGAGGAGAGTGGAGTGCACTGATGTTACTCCAGGGATAATATCCCCTTCAACACGAATCGAACCCGGGTCGTCAGATTGCGAGCGCAATGTTCTGACCACTAGGCTATCCCGTCCCCTGTTGTATGTGTGTGTGTGTGTGTGTGTGTGTGTGTGTGAGTGAGTTGAATTGGTTTATAAAAAACAATGACAAAATCAATCGAGATCCAATTTTTAAAAACCCAACCAAACAGTATAATAAATAAACATAGATTTCAGAACAAAAATAACCACAAGCCAGACATGGCAGCTATTTCTGAACCAAATTCAAGTTCATATGTGAATAATCTTATACTGTTATAGTTGGACATTGTTAGGCACCTAGAACTCTCAACGATATGTAAAATTAGACTCCTCAAACACTTGTTGTCTTAGTAAATGGCTGACAAAAATATCCATGAATTACTTTCACTCCACAAATCATTAATTGTCACATTTACCTTTCTCTTTCTTTACTGCATCTGATTTACTAATTTTTAAAAAAAAGTTTTGTTTAAATAAAGTTTCTATTCTCTAGCAATTATTTCAAGCCAGTATTGTACTGTTTTATCAGCATCATTGTGTTTTGTCATTAAAGAAGAAAATTTTAGATTTCAGCAATTCCACCATCCATCCATCCAGAAAATATTATTGATCTATATGTACACTAAATTAACTAGCAAAATCAAACTCTTGGAATGGAAATAAAAGCATATAAATATATATTGCAAAATTTGCTTTACATTCAGAACCCCCACCCCTAATACACACACACACACACACACACAAAACACAAACACACACACACACACACACAACTCTGTCTCTTATTCTCATAGGAAAAGCAGATAGAACTGTGCAAAAAGCTTACATTAGAACAAAAAATTAAGCTATAAAAAATGTCAGCATCCCTCTTTCAACATCAGCAATCAAATCAAACCAAGCATGAAAAATAAAAGCCCACATCATGCCTTATACCCCCACTTACAACTCTCTCTCTCTCTCTCTCCCTCTCCCTCCCCCCCCCCCCCCCTAAAAAAACCCCGAAAGGGTGCCATTTTTATGCCAAGTTACTTTTTTTTTAAGGCTTCTATACAGGTTTACAACTAAAAGCACTTTAAAAAAAAAAGATCTTTGCTTGATATAAAATAAATAAGCATACATTCCTTTCATTACACCAGCTGTTAGTATTACCCACAGTAGATAAATAAATTAACTTTGGAGAAAAAGGGGGGTCTGGAACAGAAATCCCCCCTCTGTAAATGAAAAATAAGTGCAGGAACACTGATCTAAAAAGCATATAAATATATATATATATATACATATATATATTCAGAGCAATCTTAGTTAAAAATCTTAGAAGTGCAAACCATTTGCTGAGAGACTGCTGAATCCCCTTTTGCTGACAAACAGCTGTACCCCTGTATTATATAAAAAAAAAAAATAATTTTAATGGCTAAATGATTCTTTAATTTTTTCATTTAATGAATTTTTGTCAACCATTTTTTTCTCTTAAAGTGTTCACAATGATAACTATCAAATAAAACAAGATTACTTCTTTTTGTATAAATTTACTGGAAATAATTACAAGGCACAGACACAGACTGACATTGTAACATACCAACAGCACAGATTGTGTGGAATTACCCCCCCCCCCCCCCCCCCCCACCAAACCAAAACAACCAACCTTAACAAACAAAAACAACCCCCCCCCCCCCCCAATACTTTTTAAACTTTTTAATTCTTCTTGAAGTTGATGTTTTTAATTTATTTCACAACTGGTATAACAATAAACCAAAACAGAAAATAAAACCCCAACACTAGCCCAAAGCAAAACTTTCAACAAGAAAACAACAACAAAAAATTCACAACTTGAATGCTGTAACAGGAGAATATTTTTAATTATGCTCTCAATGAATACCTTTGTAAACAATCCAATCCAACAGTCAAACCAAAGAGTAGATGCAACAACAGTAACTCCACAACGACAATGAAGAAGGAGAAAACGGATTGATCCAACAAAAAGCAAGTCCATTCAAACATCGGTCACACCATTGCCAGAAGCTGCTGCCCTCCTCCTGCCTGGGCCCCCTTCTCCGCCATGCCTAGCTTTGAGAGGAGATCTAACTCTAACGTCACAAACTGAAACCAACACATTTATTTCACCGTGGATGTACTATTTTATGTTGTTATGTTGCTCCAAAACCTTTTGTTGTGGATTTGTGTCAATTTCTAAGTTTGGGACTTTTCTTCTTATTATTACTACGTTATTATCAGGCTGAAAACTGCTAATGACCAGGATGTGTACACTACTATAAAAAAAATTTTTCAAAAGACCACCAAGGTGAGTGTTCAGTTCTGTCTAGGTGTTATTTTGTTTAGTCAGCCGGTCAGTCTCTGAGGCTGCATGTGTTTCTGATATTTGGTGAGAGAAATACAGAGAGGGGGAGAGAGAGAGAGGTCAAGAGAGGTTGAGAGAGAGACATCTCCATCACCCTGCCCAAGCGAGCGTGCATGTGTGCGTGTGTGTGCTTGTGGGAGTCTAAAGTTAAACTCTGTTGTTTTTTGTTTTTTTAACAGTCAGATCTGTACTAATGATTTGAATGGAAGTGCTATGATTTCTTTGCTTTACAAGACTCAGCGCTATAAAAAAAAATTCAATATATTATTAATATATTATCAATATAACTACATTTTTAGCTCTAAGTGCAAGACATTTAGTGGTTGGTTTGTTTTCCACTGCATGCACTCACCCATAATAAGTGACATGTTCATTTCTTAGGGTCTTGCATGACTTGAGATCATCATTGTCTTCAACATCAGCCACTGCTGGTTCCTTGTCTTCTTCATGGCGTTGTCAAGAGAATTGTTGAAAGCCTTGGGTGCAATAACTACATTCAAAACAGCATCAACTGAGAAATGCCCCTCAACAGCTCTGGCCCTCCACTTTCCAATCAACTGTGAGCGCTCAATGGTATCAGGTGCAAATGTTACTTCGAACCACTGCTGAAGACCAGTTCCTGCCATTAGTCGTCCTATGGAACACAGTAGTCTCATCTCAGTATCTAAGCCACCTAGTCGTTGGACACTGGAGCAGAGAGGGCTGTCATCTGGTTCACTGGCAACAATGATCGTGGCTTTTCACCAAAGAGGTTGACCCAAAGTAACACCTAGCATTACATGGTTCAGGCTTGCCAATGCTGACAAGAAGTGCAGAGGTGTGAACACACAGCTCCTGTCCCACAATGGGGTCCGTGTCCATAATGGGTAAGAAGGGGAAGCAGCTCTGCATGTTGTGGATGGTGGCCATCGCACACTGCCTGCATAGTTCATTCCGTACCAGCCTGGTCGTGGGCAGCGCAGTGGCCACGATACTTTCTACAGAAGGTCCAGAAAAGTATTAACAGAACAGTGGCTTGTTTAAAGAAGACTGAAGTCTCATTTTAGCTGAGAGGCGGACAAACCGAATAATTTGATTGGAATCCTCCCAATGACTCTCACCTACTCAGCTGTTGCAGTAATATCACATTTGGTGGACCTGTTAAATCTAATGGCAGGAGTGATAGCAGCAATCATCCCCATGCCATGAAATGTGCCAGTGCCATCTATTGTTGGATGTTGTGCAACAAACAGATCACAGCTGGTTGAAGTCAAGCCTCATATGCAAATGTCTTGCATCAGTGCTGCAGACTGTTCATATCTCTTCACCTCAGCATAGGATAAAGAGAACTCCAGTTTGTTCAAATGGTCAACATGATATCTGGAGCCAGTAAGGTGGTGAATTTCCACTCTGACACCCAACTGCAATGGTGATATCAAATCTTTTGGTCTTGCTGCTTGGACAAGACTCTGGTCAATGGAAGCAATCTTCAATTTGTGATCTCTGTTACCACAAAGAAGTGCACAGAGGAACAGTGTCACAGTTGATGGAGAAAATCAACATTGTTGTCCAGGCTAGCCATGTCAGAACTTGATGGGTAATCCTCTTTTTTTGAATCCATGGTCTTGGTGTCTGACAAGAGGAGAAGGGCAGCTGTTCTGATGATGAGAAGTTTTGTTGTTGTTGTCGTTCTCCTCTTCTCTGAGAAACTCCTGGAGGATTTTCTCTGCAGTTGACCTAAAAGTTACTATATTTGCTTTCCCTGTAATTCATGTGACATGTATTGTTTCTCCAAACTTTTCTTCTAGCTTTTGCCGCACATGTTTTTCTGAGTAAGGATCTTTTTCAATTCCAGCTTCTTGAAGAATGTGTTGCATTTTCTGCCCGAGATCTGAAAGAGTAATCATTTGTTCATTACCATTTTCTTCTAAAAACTGTACTACCTTCAAGAGGGCTTCTGTTCAGTCTTCATCAGCTGGTCTTCCCTACCATTCTACAACTATTCTGACTGATGCTATTACCGACAAATCAGTTTGCTGTCCTGGGCATGCAGCAGAAAAATGCAAGAATTTACTGAACACTTGTAAACAAATCCCTGTTACATGCCTAAATGATAAAAGGGTCCCAGATTGAAACTGTTTTAATCTTTAATCCAAACTTGGACAAATATCTCAACATTCTCCCTATATCTAGCTGTTTGTCATACATGAAAACAAACTTTTTGCATACTAATTTCAGTCCATAAGAATCATGTACTCCATGGATTATAATGCATATTTTTTTTAAAATTTCACACACACACTCTACATGCCACATAAAAAAACCATGGTCTTGCTATCAGTTTCTGATGAACACAGCGTACCATAACATTTTAAAAAAATTAATGGTACAGAAGCTGAAACCATTTTGCCTAGTGTAATCACTAATGTTTCAATCATATGAAATACTGTATCAGTATCAACATTGAGGGGGTACTTGAACAGATAATTAGAACCCCCCCCCACCAAAATAAAATCGCTAAAATGCTGTGCAGAAAGTGTAATTCTAAAGGCTATACTTTTGAAGTTTTAGCCTACCAGATAATCTGTAGGCATAGCACATCAGGGACATAGCATATCAGGCACATGAGTTGTGGACACAGGTGGTATTACTCAACTCTAGTCCTGGGTAGGCTTTGGGTGAGTGGGTGTTACTCAACTATATCTGGGGTATGAGAAGACTGGAAATTATTTATCTTTTAGTGACACCCCCCCCCCCCCCCCCCCCCCCCTCAATTTTTCTCAACTTTGGATATATGTTATTACTGACAATTTTTAGAGTAGAATAAAACAAAAAACATACTGTTGCAATTTTTTCATTGACAAAATCGTTCCAGTACTGGACTAAGAGAGAGAGAGAGAGAGAGAGGAGAGAGAGAGAGATGAGAGAGAGAGAGAGAGAGAGAGAGAGAGAGAACATGTGAGCATACATACATGTGCTATGTGCATTATATATATGCACATTATATGATTATACAATACACACATTCATGTATATTATTATTGTATAACTCAGATAAATAGTTCATGGATAATATGAATAAAAACAATCAAAGACAAATAAAAAATAAAACTTGATGAATGCAAAAAAAATCATATCCATGCAATGCATCGCAAGATCTTCTGATACGATAGCATAGGTGCACTTGATAATTGATTACTGAACTAAATGCTGCAGCAGTAAGAAGGAAAAAAATGAATGTCACAAGTCACCAGTGATCCTAGTCCTTTCAGTTTTACTAGTAATATATAAAAGTACTTACATAACTAAAACTTTCAGATCTATATCATAGCTTGAAGCTTACCATGGCAAGTTTTTGAAGCACTCAGATCACCAATCAAGATCTAGTGGATTAGGAGGTGGGGGGGGGGGGGGGGGTCAATTTAATTCAATGAAATTGAAGCTGTGACCTCTCATTTTCTAGTTTCTTGATGGGCCAGTTACCACAAGACAACCCGTCCACACTTTCAAACACTTAACTCATCAGTAATTTTTCCCCCCACAATAAACCCTTATTTCTTGAAGGATTCTTCAACTGTCTGGATTTTCTTTCCATGTGTGTGATGTATCTTTTCCTTTATTCAGTTGTTTTTTTTAAACCACTAGACTGCCCCACCCCAGGGCTAAATGTGCACTCTATACCCCTACAACCCGGAAAATTTCTGGGGCTTCAAACCGAAACAAGCCAGCTTCCTTGACAACAGTTATAAAGGGAAAGAACTCCAAAATTAGTAGAGATCACTCTCTGGTTGCTTGGCAACATCCAGCTGCAAAAACCTTGGCAAAAACAATCGTATTTTAGCTCGTATTTTGTGTTATTTTGCATGACTGCTTCAGTGCTTGGGCAGTTCTTGTTCAAAATGGCTGACACTTCTCGTTGAGGGTATCAATAACTTTACACAGCTGAAAAAGTGGCAAATAAAACTCTGGATAATCCTGACAGTGTTGAAAACCATCGTGTATGATTCAAGCGATAGTGCATTTTTTTTTTTTTAAAAGACTGAGATTTCACCTGGGCTTATGAGTTACGTTTGACGTTATTGAGATGGGGGGTACTCAAAATGACAGTGGTAATGAAGAAAGTGAGGTTTTTTGTAGATATTTTACATTAAAACTATATTTTTGTAGTGAAATATCATAACTAATTTGAGCTTGCCTCAAACTAAAGCAATATACGATATATACTTATACTGTCACTGGGCAGACTATCAGGATTATTCATTTAGTAATTTCTGAGTAAGGACATGCAAGTGGTACATAACAATTTGATTCCCCAACATATAGGGTGCACTTGCACTCGGCAGTTAAGAGGTTAACTTCCCCATGTGTTTACTGTTTATTCAGAAAAAAAAGGGTAAAACTGATTTTTTTTTAAAAAACCATACCAAGATAAAACTAAAAAGAGCAGTGTACTGATAATCGCCACTGTTTCTTCCCCTTGGTTTTGTTGTTTTTTTTTTTTATTTAAACCCGACAGCAGGACCTACCTAGGACTATAGTCTACACTATAGGCCTAGATCTTTTTTCTCACCTCCTTCACCCCTCGTCTTGCCCTTCCTCTTCCAGCTGAAGGACCACCGTGTGCGATCGAGTCCTCGGGTTAAAAGGTAGGATAAACATGCTTAAATTGCTACAATTGATCATTTTCTGTGTAAGAAGTGGAAAGTATAAAGACTTTTGACGCTACTGTGTATAAAATATCTCCCCGATTGCTCAACTTCGTGTGCACTTAGATTCTTCCTGAAGACCTTGACACAATCACAATGACACGAGCGCCTGAACGGACGAAAGTGAAACAGTTATGCAAGTGATTTCAAATTTAAAAAATCAGATACACGTGCTAAAAAGAGACTATATCTCACCTTGCTGCTTGTCGAAAAGTGATGCCTGAGCAGGCACACAGTTTGTGACGGACGAGCGATTCTTGAAAACATTTTTGTAGTTGATGCAAGCAGTGCAGACGATTCACCGGTGAAGATGGCGATGGGACCGGAAGTAGTAGTTTTCTGCTACCCAGATGAAGACATGCGCATTATTCCTATAAAATCATTCCGCTCCTGGCAACGTAGAATATCTCAAATTCTTTAATCCTTAAGACTTAATGATTTTTTCAGAAAAGAATGCTAACATTTGGTAGTAAAGACAGCTCAAACTTTTTACTTTGTATCTTACTGAGAAAAGATGAGTTATTTGTCTTAAAATAAATGGCACTTTTGTTATGGCGCATTCTCTTTTGTTTACGAGAGCTGTAAATCAACCCAGACCACTCCATCTGAGTTCGAACTTTCAGAATGGCGTTCGACGGCTTGGAATTAATTGAACCCAATGCTTTGTATAACCTACTGCAACAAGCCACCGTGTATTCCTGCCTGAGTGACCCCAACTATTTACTGCTGATAGGTAAATGTTTCATGTCTGAAAGTAGATGTATATATAATTATGAAGTCGAACTTCCATGGTCATTCGAATCATTGTTTATGGTTAAATCTATTCTATGGTTTCGTTCACACTGTAGCTGCACTTCTAAGCAGCATGACGAAGAACAAGAGCATGCGTCAAGAATTCAAAGATGTCACACGTGTAGTTGTTGTTGTTCGTGTTGTTGTTTTCCCCCAGTTAATAGTTAATGTAACAGTAAGGATTATTGATTGAGGCATGGCTGAGAAGATGTTGGTACCAGACATCATCAGTCCTCTGATCTGAGCTATCCCAGAGAAGAACCAGGAAAGGTGGTCATGACCCTTGTGTGCCATTCAATCCTTTCTACATCTGTATTATCAGCCACAGCGTCACAGGCATTTAGAAAGGAGTGCACCTGTCCATTGATGTATATTCTCTAGAAAAATCCACTCTTATTGGGAAAAAAATATAAACATGACAGAAAAATGAAGTTAAAAATTTAAAACTAGGTGTAGTGATAAGCGCAGCCCAAATTCTGTTCTGAGAAAACTATAATGACAGTGGAGCCCTGTCAAATGGTCTCCGACTCAAAACAGGTGCACTCCCATAGGGGCATCATAACATTATCAGTTATTTCAAATCAAATACTTTATTATCTTACAAGCACAGAAATTTATGTTGGTTACAAGCCATTGATAAAAACAGTAAACCGAAAAAAAAACCCATCCTCATTGCCATGATCATCATGCAACAAAAAAAGAGTATCCTCATCACAATTATTTTTTATTTATTTTTTTATTTGATTCTTTTAAATATTGAGGAAAATGGAATAAGCTCTTATATGCTTTTTTACATCCAGTCGCCATGTGTATGCGGATTTGTGAATTCTGTCATCTATTCCCACCGGCACACAATGGCCTACTCTTACAAAAGCGGAACAGGATTTGATGTGTGCGCAAGATGTTCTGCGTGTGTTCACACACAGGGCCTCGGTTTATCGTCTCATCCGAAGGACTTTGTGAGAGAGTGGAGTCTGCTGTCAGTAGGAGCCCTAGTAGGTATTGCTTTGCAATGCTAGCTTGGAACATGCACCAATAAACACCATTGAGGTGACCCAGCAGCAGCACAGGGCCCTTCTTGTTGGTGGCCTCACAGCAGACAAGCATTGATAGGCTCCCTGTGCGCTTTTGACCCTGAGGATAGGACATGATGAACCTGGCCTGCCATGGCTCAGGAGAAGAGATCAGAATGAGCAGGACCGGACTGTCACAAAAGATGAGGCAGCACTCCCCCCCTCCACCTCAAACTGATCAGAACAAAACTGGTTCATAAGTAGTCTTCAGATGCCCAAATTTCAGAAATTGCAGCCACAGAATTCTTGTATGTAGAACCCACTCTCTTCTCTGTGCTCCCTTACCAGCTGTTGTGCATACTAGCATAGTGCCTGGTCTTCTCCTTTAATTGTAACTTTTCATGAGGTCTGCCTGCTAGCCTCAGCCAAGAGCAGCTCGTTTCATTGTAAGGGTGTATGCTGGGTATGTTTGTGTTTTCATAACCCCCAGATTGCTGACATGACTTAAGGCATCTGAAACGTGCATGTGTATGAAGGGAGTGAAGGCACTGGTAGGTCTGCACTTCAGGTTGACCAGGGGAATAAATTATAAAAATCTCCACTGTTAATTCACCTGACATTGCCACCAAGATTCGAACCCAGGACTTCATGGAACCACAGGATTGAAGTAGAAGAGTCTTAACTACTTGGCTATAATGTCTGTGAAAAGTAGGGTTTTTGCTTGTTGTTTTGTTCCACAGCTAGAGCTCTGAGGTTCACCAATGGTGAGATTTTTGCATATGCGACTGTTTCCACCCCCACCCCCACCCCCACCCCTGCCATATAGGTAGCTGCATTCTGACTTCAGGGACTGTCTGTAAACATGACACCCATGTGCATGTGTTTTTGAAATTTGTCATCTGTTCCTACCGGCATGATATGGCCTACTCTTCCAAAAGGTTGAAGGGGTTTTTAATGTGTGTGCAAGATGTTTGTGTGCATTCACACATGGGATCTTGGTTTATAGTATCATCTGAAGGACTTTGGCATAACTGGGAAGAGAGAACAAGGCTGGGAATCAAACACACAACCTGATGGTTTACTTGTTAGGCAGGTGAAAGTCTTAACCATCGTGCCACCCTCCCTCTTGCACTTAAAGTTGACCTGGAAGATGATATAAATCTCCACCCTGAATTCACCATTGAGATTCGAACCCATGACTTCATGGACCTACAGGACTGACGTTGAATGGTCTTAACCACTTGGCTGTAGTGTCTGTCAAAGGTGGCTTTAATTTCTGTTCCATTCCTTTTTTGCAGATGCCAGAATCAAGAGCGAGTACAATGAAAGCCATGTGGTCACTGCGAAAAAGGCTCCAAAGGTTTGTTGGTCTTCTTTTGTTTTTGCTAGTGGTGTTTTGGTAACAATGATGTGAACCAAAGTTTTCATACATAGCAAATCAGCATGTGTAGCTATTCTGATTGTAAGTGTGTGTAGGTGGTGTGTGTGTGTGTGTGTGTGTGTGTGTGTGTGTGTGTGTGCATGTGTGTGTGTTTCATTTTTATTTATTTATTCCACTTTAAGTCACAAGATTTCTCTGCATGAAATTCGGGCTGCTCTCCCTGGGGAGAGCGCATCGCCACAAGAGCAGCGCCACCCCTTTTTTGTTTTTTTTGTTTGCAACTGTATTCGTTTCTGTATAAGAGTGGCTTTTTTCTAAGAATTTTGCCAGGGACAACTCCCTTGTTGCCGTGGGTTCTTTTACGTGCACTGAATAATTTTGTGTAACACACGAGACCTCGTCTCATCCAAAAGACTAGCGCCCAGACCGCCACTCATGGTCTAATGGATGGGGGAAAAGTTTCGGGCCCAAACGGGATTTGAACCACCGCACACTTCCGACCCGGACTTTTTCACTTTCTAGACAGGCGCGTTACCTCTAGACAACCGATCCACATGATCACGTTTGCGTAGATGCGCACATGTGTGTGTGTGTGTGTGTTTAACCACTGTTACCTTTTATCCTGTGTGTTCAAATTCATGTATGTCCATATGATCTTAGTTATTTAGATATGTTTTTAATCACTGTAAAACAAATTTCCTTTAACAGAATTGTGTGTGAATATATGTGTGTGTGTTTAACAAATGTTACCTTTTATCATATGCATTTATTTCTATATATGTCTGTATTCTATTACTTTCTTCATCATCATCATCAATGCCTTTGTGCCTTAATGGCACGTAGGGCAGCAACAAATGTTCTCCACTCCTGTCTGTCCTGGGCCAGCTTCCGAATGGTTCCCCAGGTATGTTGGAAGGTCTTCAGCTCTGTTTCGACAGTCCGACACCAAGTGTTCTTGGGTCGTCCTCGTTTGCGTTTTCCCTCTGGTGTCCAGTGGAGGGCTGTTCGGGCGATGTTTTCCTGTTCCCAACGGCAGATATGCCCTATCCATCCCCATCGCTTATGTATGATGATGGTGTCCATGCTTTCCTGGTTGCAATGGGCAAAAAGTTCTTGGTTGGAGATGGTCTCAGGCCAGAAGATGCGCAAGATTCTTCTGAGATTCTTCGGTCAGTCAGCCTCTAGCACTCCGAGCCATACAAAAGATTACTTTGTTAGACATGTTTTAATCACTGCAAAGCAAATTTCTTTTAAACAGAGGACAATAAAAGATTTCAATTGAACTGAATTGAATTAAACTGAACTAGGAAAGAGTACAAAATAGTATTTATGTCACTGGCTTGCTTATAACTAAATTTTTGGTGTGTTTTTCAATGAATGTTCAAATTGATTTCTAATATATTAATAGTTTCTTGTATTACTTTTTCTTTTATTAATGGATGAATGAAGGGGTTAATAGATGCAATTTCTTTTTTTCTTAATTTGCATGCACGTGTGTGCATGCAGGCGTGTGTGTGTGTGTGTGTGTGTGTGTGTGTGTGTGTGCATGCGTGCATGTGTGTGTGTGTGTTCTTCAGTTTTACGTCTATAACAGAGTGGAGATATTTGATCTGCCACAACTCTGTACAACTTCTCGGCTATGGCAGCACAGTATGAACAGGGAGGATATGGCCTCTAAGAAAGAAATAACTCAAATCGTATCTCTCTAAGCCAGTGCACATACAAAGTGCACCTGGCTACACGTCTTTTCACAAAAGTGATATCAGACAAAATGTTGAGTGCGTGGGTACATGTATGCATGTGTTGAAGTGTTTGCATGCATGTATGTAGGTGTGGATAGTGCATGCATTCAAGCACGTGATATTTGTACCAATGTCTTTAGATATATATACATGTATGTAAGTATACCTGTGCCTCATGTGAGTGTGTGTGTGTGTTTATTGTGCATGTGTATGTATGTGTATGTGTGTGTCACAGCTGTCAGTTTCCCCCACTTTCAGCTCCTCTCAGCTGCTATCCATTCCATCCCAGCTGGTGCTGATTACAACAGAAACTGACCGAACTTGGACTTGGTAAAAGGAAGGCTTGGCTAACTTTAGCACTGTACTCTTGACAGAATTATGCTGGATTTGCGTGCTGTGGTGCTTGTATGTGTATGTCTCGGTGAATATACACAAGTGCATGCCTGCAGACATTATGTGTGTGCGCATGAACTCGTTATCATTTTTTTTGTTTGTTGTCATGATCATGTCCCCGGTGAAGTTGCTGAAGACTCGCTGTGTGTGTGTGCAGAGTGAAGGGGGGACCTTCATGGTTCCTTACGACGCTGAACTGGAGTGCAAGCAGCACATTGTGGTCTACGACAGCAACACGTCCGAACTGAAAGAGGTGGAAGGTTGGTGTGCTGCACAGTCACCACACGCACACACGCACACATGGAGAGAACGCTGAACACTGAACTCTGAACAGGTTTAATGTACATTGGCCTTTGGCCACAATCATACAGTGGGCAAGGCAAAAAGGCAAGTGAAGGAAACGAAATGCAAAAAGAGATCGTCACATTTTCCATCTAAGCCAGCTCTCCTGGTGGCATCATACCAAGTACATTATCCAATTAACCAAAACAATAAGACGATAAACCTTGAAAGTGTAGAGATGTCCTAATCAGGAATCCTTTAGGTAACCACCCCGATTCCCGGCACCATTTGATCCGGCACCAGAAATGGGATCCTAAACTTATCCTATTGTCTTTAGTATCCCTAAAGAGGATTAGGGCTCGCCTACTGGTGGGCTGGGAGTGATAAAGGGGGGATAGAAAGAGGATAGAAGAAAAATAGAAAAGAACTATAAAAGGGAGACAGTAAATAGTAGTGAAAAATTATTACCTCAACTCACTCAGCAATCACACTGAAACACTATGAATGTCACAAACAACATTCATTCAATGTAATCCTTCAGGCCAAGCAAGTTGGGTTCACAAATTTATTCTAACACTACTACTAAACTACAATCACACACATCACCAATTGTATTACAAATACAATTTAAAACACAAACTATTCTGTTAATTATTTTGTCCAGTCCTCACTACCAACCAATCATGGATCTCTCAGATCAGGAAACAAAAGATTCACAACATGAACCGTACATGTTACGATGAACTGATGAGACGATGTTAGCGATGAGACGATGTTAGCGATGTTCCTGAAATAAAAGGAACAATCAATAAACCATTTGATCTCTTCATGAAATCACACTCTTATCACAGGATCAAGGATACCAATCATCACAAGACCCACACAGCAAACCAGAGTTTGCCATAATAGAACAAATCTTCAAAATATACTCTCAGCTTACCCATTTCCCAACTCTTATGAGAATAATTATCCTCACAACAAATCAAACGTATCCACTAAAATCACCACATACAATAACTATTCTTACACATGTTTCATTTACTTGAGGACAGCTGATGGTCTATCCTATGAAACTGTAAACATTAATTCACATTAATTTAATTCGATGAATCCCCAATGACATTCCCAAGTCATTGCACCCGTTTAAACATTACTATGTCATTCCTCACAAAAAATAGAAGTTTGCATTCTTAATAATAACAATCATTACAAAACCACACTAGGCTTTTACACACATATATATTATACAGAGTGATAAGCCTTAGTTTGTATTCAGCATTTTGTTAGCTGAACAATATTCTGCCCCAAATCGAACCTGGTACAACAAAGACAATGACTAAGTTTGAATTTGCCACTTGCTCTCTTGTTCAAAATAATAACTTCTAAATTCACAAGCTTGAAACCTTCAAACACAAAATTAGACAAATGCCTCATAAACCCTTCCAACCCTTTTTAAAATTAAGTTAGGTTAGCTTAAAAAGAGCAACCATACCTTAATGGGGAACATCTCGAGCAAAGACACTCATCTCTCTACCTTCTGGGAGGAAAAGAAAAGGCGGCAATTCAAAACAAAGGGAAACAATTCACCGGGAGAAAACTACCCTTGCAGTAAATTGGAGTCATTTTCCTTGCTATGCTTAGTAACAATCAACACAAAGTACTCTTTGTGTGTGATGTGTTACAAAAGCAAAACACGAAGTCAATACATATAAGATAATCAAAAGAACAGCACATCAAGCAGGCACAATGACTTATAATGGAAACAAGGAGTAGCCTACAAACAACAGCACAATTACAAAATGCTTTTCTTTTGTCTGTTCATAGCATGAAAAACATACCTGGAGAGATTGTGTCAGTTATTTTCATTTGTTCCTTCCAGCAATCTGGATAGTGTCATGCATTTTGATTCTTTAAGAAATTTCTCTCTTAAATCTGTATACAAACTGCAATCAAATATGAAGTGACATTCATTTTCTATTTTGTTCACACAGAATGGACAGCTTTTGTCTCTTATAGATTGCTATATCTGTTGACATTATTATTGATAGGAAGCACATTCAGTCTTAACTGCGTAATAGCCACACGAAAACAATACATCTCCATATCATAAATGTACTTCTCCTTTTGAAAAATTCACACATGGAGAGAGAGAGAGAGAGAGAGAGAGAGAGAGAGAGAGAGAGAGAGAGAGAGAGATTTGTATGTGTGCATGCAAGCATGCAAACAAGCAAGTGTGTTTGTGCGTGTGCGTGTGTATATTTATTTATTTATTTATTTATTTGGAATAAGCACTCATGTGCTTTTTTACATCCAGTCCCCGTGTGTATGCGGTTTTGTCATGTCATGTTTCCACCGGCACACAATGGCCTACTCTTCCAAAAAGCGGAACAGGATTTAACGTGTGTGCAAGATGTTCTGCATGCGTTCAAACACGGGGCCTCGGTTTATAGTCTCATCCGAAGGACTTGTATATGTGTGTGTGTGTGTGTGTTCATCAGTGTGCTTTCATGTGTGTGTGCATGGGTGCATGCGTGCATAAATCTGCATGTGTGTGTATGTTTGTGTGTGTTTGTGCATGCATACATACATGTACATGCTTGTGTGTGGTTTTGGGGGAGGGACTTTTTTCATTTCTCAGCTAAAGCTCTAAAGCTCACCAGTGGTGAGATTTTGTGTATGCAACCGTTTTAGTCCACCATAAGTGTGTGTGTGTGCATGTGTGTTAGTATGTGCGCGCGTATGCAAGCATGTACATGCATATAATGTGTGTGTGTTTCAGCTCCAGCAATATCATGTGGAAGGTTAATGTGGGAGATGGGGAGCAGAAATCCTGTGAAGATTTTAAGAGGTAAGGCAGGAGACATTTTTGTAATCCTTACTTTTTCACATTTATTGTGACGTCTTCTTCTCCTCCCTTCATTTGTTTGGTGGTGGTTGTTGTTGTTGGTGGTGGTTTTTTAAAACAGTATTTATCAACTTACGCACTCTGATACTTTTGGTGACTCTTTTTTCTTTTCTTTTTTTTTAGATAATAAATTTTTGCATGTTTATTCACTCAATACATTTTTTGTCTTAGAGATGTATTAGTTTCTGCGTCCATTTTCGTGGTTAGTTTTTTTTTAACCTGAATGTTTCTTTAAAGAAAAGAAAATAATCTGTCAGTCTGTCTGTCTACCTACAAACCTATCCATCCATCTGTCCATCCGTCCATCCATTGATCCATCCTTCCATCCATTCATCCATCTATATCTATCTATCTATCTATCTATCTATGCATGCATGCGTGCATACGTGTGTGCGTGTGCATGTGCGTGTGTGCATGTTTTGATTGCAGTGTTGTGTAACAGGCTGTGTAACACTGATGACCGACACAGTTGGTTGAACATTGTAGCAGGATTTGTTGAATTCTTTTGCCTAGTTTTGGACCTGTTGGCACCTGCCCTAAAAAGTTCTTGGGTTTTGTTTATGGCCACGTGTTTACTCTATGAATTATTTGTTTATTTGCTTTTTCTTTTTTTTTAAAAACTCATCTCTTGTCTTTTTTATTTGTTTTGTTTGGTGGGGTTTTTTTGGTGTGTGTTTTTTTATGGGGGTGGGGGGGGGAGGGTGTGGATTGGTGGTCTAGAGGTAACGCGCCTGTCTAGAAAGCGAAAAGTCCGGGTCGGAAGTGTGCGGCGGTTCGAATCCCGTTTGGACCCTACACTTTCCCCCCATCCATTAGATCATGAGTCATGGTCTGGGCGCTAGTCTTTTTGATGAGACGATAAACTGAAGTCCCGTGTGTTACACAAAATTATTCAGCGCACATAAAAGAACCCATGGCAACAAGAGAGTTGTTCTTAGAAAAAAGCCACTCTGATAGGGAAACAAATACAGTTGCAGACAAAAAACAAAACAAAAAGGGTGGCTCTGCTCTTGTGGTGACGCGCTCTCCCCGGGGAGAGCAGCCCGAATTTCACGCAGAGAAATCTCGTGACTCAAAGTGGTATAAATAAATAAATAAAGAAAGAAATAAATGCTCCTTGGCTAGAGCTCCAAGGTTCACCAAAGGTGAGATTTGGTGTATGTGACCATTTTTGCCCACCATGAAGGTAGCTGTATTCGGACTGCAGGGAATGTATGCTGGGTATGTTTGTGTTTCCATAACCCACCAAACACTGACATGAATCACAAGATCTTTAACCCTTTGCTGGGCACAGCAAAATCATTTGTTCACTTCCTGCTGGGCAAGCAAAATGGAGGTGGATGGCCTCTGAGTGGGTGGGTGTATTTAACATGCAATAACTCCACAATGGTTTAATGGATTGTAATGAAATAAAAACAGCAAAATGCAGAAATGAATAAAGAAACTGCTATTTGCTATTGTGTGTTGTTGTTATTTTTTTTAAAAAGAATTATAATGCATAAACACACAAGGTCATTGATCGGTTTGTATGTGTCACAGTTAGTGTTGCAATAGCTTTGGAATGCATGCATGGATTTTGATAAAATAAAAAGTAAAACATTCAGAAACAATTACAGAAGAAAAGTTTTCAACCTACTGTTGTGTTTTTAGTTTTTTTATGAATGATGCACGAAAACATGAAACATTCCGACGGTCGCCATTTTGTTTGCCGACGATCGCCGACGATCGCGATGCATGTTAACTTTACAGTTCGAGCTGCTACCATAACAAAAGTCCCAAATAGCAATCAATTCACAAAATATATCAAGTTGTGAACCATTGCCAAACTCGAAATCCGCGATAATTCCCCCAATTCTATGAGCAGAATTCAAAACGCGCATCGGCTGAGTTAGATTTGACGATCGATTTACGTCTCGAACTTCGTTGTTGTCAAAGCCGTCTTTCTCGCTTCAATCAACAAAGTCAGAAGCGCACACACTACTCAGATCGCTTACATCGATATTTGAGCCTGGATACACATCTCACAGCGTCATATTTTCGGCATGAAAGCCATAAAAACGATCGTACATGTCGGATTCGAAGATAGCGTCCATCTTGGGAAAAATTGCGAATTTTTTTCCTCCAAAACTTGCCACAAACACATTCCAACCGCTGCCATTTGCAATGTACATGCGGAAGTCACGTGGGCAGTCTCGTTGCTTCTATTTTCACGATATTTGAAGTGACGGTCACGACGCCGGCCGTTTTTGGCCGTTGTGCCCAAGGATAGGTTCGGACGTTTTGGGACGCTATGCCCAGCAAAGGGTTAATGTGCATATTTCGTCTTCTGCATGTGTAGGCCTATATACATGAAGGAATTAAGGCACTGGCAGGTCTGCACTTGAAGTTGTCCTTGGAGATCGTAAAAATCCCCACCCTTAAGTCAGTAGACACTGAGATTCAAACCCACAGTTTCATGGACACATGGAATTGAAGTCAAATTGTTATAACCACTTAGCTACAGCATACATCATTGAGGTTTTATCTTCAGCCATGACAAAGCTCTTAGCATAACAACTTACATTTTCTTTAAAAGAAAATTTTTTTTAAAGATGTTCGATTCCCAGCTTTGCCCTTTCTTCCCAGTTTGACAGGAAAATCAAACTCTGAGTTAAGTCTTTCGAAGGAGACTCTAAACCAGTCAAACTTGTGTGCTCACAGATTTGTGCATATCAAAGAACCCATGACAATTTAAAATCAGAAAAGAGCAGGGAGGTACCTTCTGACTGTCCAGGTGAAATCAGAAGGTTTAGTTCCCAACTGTAATCCCGAAGTCAGAATATGTCTACCTTCATGGTAGGGGGAAAAAACCTGTTGCATACATAAACATCTCACCCTTGGTGAACCTCAGGGCTCTAGCCAAGGAATAGACAAATATGAGACAAAATAATGTATAAGAAGATGGAAATGAAATGAAATCCTCAGAAGTCAGAGTATGGCTGCCTTCATTACGAGGTACTTGTTTTGTTCCCCAGCTTAGAGCTTTGAGGTTCCCCTATGGTGAAATTTTTGCGTATGTGACAGTTTTTCCCCCTGCCATTAAGGTAGCCACACACTGACTTTAGGGAGTACAGTTAGGAAGTGAGCCTTCCAATTCTGCCAGGACAGTCGGGAGGTACCTCCCTGCTCTGTATAATTTTCAACAGTTATGGGTTCTTTTGAAGCGCGCAGGTCTGTAAAAACGTGTGGATCTGACTTGTTTAAAGCTTTCTTTGAAAGACTTGACAGTCAGTTCAATGTTCCCGTCAAAATAGGTAGAAAGGACAATGCCGGGAATCAAACCCAGAGGCTCATGGTTTTACTTAGTTGAATGTCTAAACTGCCCTGCCACCTTCGTGGCGCGTGGGTTTGTGTGTGTGTGATATATATATTTTTTTTTAATGCTATCTTGGAATGATCATACCAATTTGAAATGTATTTTTCTTGTGTTGTTTGAGATAATCATTCGTATCACTGTGCCTGTCAGTATTGTAATTGCCCTTCATGGGATGATTAAAGTGTTTTTGACTTGACTTGACTTCGTTTGTGAGGCACTTGAAAAGGAGTCATAATAATAATAATATATGGAATTTATAGAGCGCTATATCTTGCAATTACAAATCAGAGCGCTTCCATTCAATCCGCTCCCACACAAACAACCAACAATGATTCTAACAAATTCAAATGTACACACACACACACACACACACACACACACACACACACACAAACACACACACACAGGTTGTACATTTCAGCAGGGTGATGGAATTTTGGCTTTCAAAGGCAGGGACAGACATGAGACGAAACAAGAGGGAAAAATCTTAGGTTTGAAATAGGTATGTTTTGAGGCTGGATTTAAAGCTGTCGTAAGTAGGCTTTTCACGAAGGGAGAGAGGGAGGTCATTCCAGATTGATGGACCAGAAATAGAGGAAGGTGCTGTTTTGTGGAGACATTTGTAACAGAGGGTACTGATCTTGTACTTTACTCTCTGTGGCACAGGCAACCAGAAGGGAGATTGCAGGAGTGGAGTAATATGCTCAGATTTTTTCTTTTTGAGGACTAATCGAGCTGCAGAGTTTTGTATGCGTTGAAGAGAGTGGACAGATGATGCTGACAGACCAGCCAAAAGAGAATTACAATAGTCCAGACGTGAAAGAATAAGAGATGTGACAAGTTTGGATGTTGCCTCAGTGGACAGGTACTTTCGGATTACACTTATACGTCGTAATTGATAGTAGCAGGACTGGCAGGTCTGGGTGATGAACTTTTGCATAGAGAGTGTGTTGTCAATAACAACACCTAGATACTTAACTGCACTGGATAGCGGAACTGATGTATTGCCAAATTCTATTGAATCTTTTGTGATGGAAGAGAGTTTGTGTTTGGTCCCTATAATCATGGCTTCGGTTTTATCTGCATTTAGCTGTAACTTGTTTTGTATCATCCAGTTTTTAATGTCCTGAAGACAATGTGACATATTTGTCAAAAGAGAAGGCAGATTTTCAGGAGTGTCACTGCTTTGAATCTGAGAGTCATCAGCGTAGAAATGATGGTTGATCTGGTGACGGTTTATTATGTATGAGAGTGGAACAGTGTAGAGAGTGAACAGGACAGGGCCCAGAACTGATCCTTGTGGGACTCCACATCATACACGTAACCTTCTCATCCAGTGTGTACTTTTTCAGTCTCTCAGTGATTCCCAGGTGGGATGAGGGAGTTGGAGTGAATATTCTGGCTGACCCCTAGGGTGTTAAACTGGGGAATATGCAACAACAACAATAACAAAGTACAAAAAAGCTCATGCTGTTTCCGAGACGTATTAAGTAGTGTTGCAATTACATGTCCTTGCAGAGATCATTTTTACGTGCTCTGTAAATTCTATGTTCACTGTGGTTCGTAAGTAAACACTCCTCTGTTGATGAGAGTATTAGATATTTTTTCTGGCTGTGCAGCAAAGAAATGATTGAAAAAAAATCTCAGAAACATTAAATACAAACATGATAAGTCAGGGATGGGATAGCTCAGTGGTCAGAGCACTCGTTTTCCCCAAGCTAAGGCTAGGCAGCATTGGGCATAGTTACCACATAGATGAGTGACCGTTTGTGTGCTTTGGCTTCAGTACAGTTCCCCCAGTTCACCCAGCTGTAAATGGGTACCTGCCCTCTTTAAGGTCAGGGAAGGTAAAGCAGGAAGGGAGAGGAGATGGGCGCTGCCCTCACTATGCTGGCCCCTAGAGAAGCTGAGGTCTCTGACACCTTGCTCCCTGATGACCACATAGGTTATGGGACACCTTTAACACTACCACCTATAATGGGTCAAGCCATCTTCTCTGTACTGTTGTAGGCAAATGGTTAATGTGTCAGTATGGTAATGGATAAATAAGCATGCAAAATTATTGACAAATGTTCTTGTGTTTTCAGGTGGCTACGAAGAATTTTCTGCCCTCTACCCATTTTTGAGAACACAGAAAATTCTGTTTATGCCGAGGGTGAGTTGTAAAAAAAGTAGCGTGTGTGTGTGAATAAGCGTGTGTGTGTGTGTGTGCGTGTGTGTCCTTTTTTCTGATTTCTGTCTGTAGAAAATGTTCTTTTATTGAAAAGTTATATATTTTTTATTCCTTCCCTTTCCTATGGACTATAGGACTTTTTTTCCCTGACATTTGGAGTAATATCAAGTTTTACAAGTCTACACATAGAGCACAAAATAGAATTATTGTGTTTATTATTTTTACATACAGGCCTGTATTGCAGATGATCTTAGACAAAGGGGCATAAAAAAAGAGGAAGCTCAAAACAGAGAGAGATGGATAAGGCTCATCAATGTCAAACCTCCCCTGGGAGAAACATGACAAAAAAGGAAGAAGAAGAAGAAGATTTTTGCATACAGGTTAAGTGAATGATGATGATGATATTGATGATGATGCTGATGGTGGTGGTGATGATGCTGATGCTGATTTGTAGTAGTAGCAGTCATAGTAGTAGTTGTCATGGCTGTAGGGAAGTATTTCTGGTTATTCTTGTTGGAGGGTCATTGTAGTGGTCACCACCTTGGGTGGGTTGACTCACTCATTCTGGCTCTGCCATTGAGCTATCACTGCCATCAGTAGGAAACTCAGTAGGTGGTGCCCTGCGTATGTTAACTCAGAGCATGCACCACTGAACACCACCAAAGTGACGCTGCAGCAGTGCAGGGCCCGTCTTGCTGGTGGCCCCACAGCGGCCCAGCATTGATGGGCTCCCTGCGGATTTCCCACCCTAAGGATGTGCCATAACAAATCTGGGTGTGGCTGGGGTGGAGAGATTAAAAAGAGCAACACGGGATCAGCAGGACAGGCATGTCACAGACGATGAGGCAGCCCCCCAAAAAAAATCTTTCGGAGGAGGCTGTGCCAGTGAGGCTTGTGCGCTTACAGACTTGGGCCCGTTAAAAGAACCCACAACAGTTGAAAGTTAGACTGGGCAGAGGGGGTGGGGGGTGGGGTTGGGTGGGGGGGGGGTACCTCCCGACTGTCCTGGCAAGATTGGTAGGTTCAGTTTCCCAAACTGAGTCCTTCGGATGAGACTATAAAACCAAGGCCCCATGTGTGAACGCATGTAGAACATCTTGCGCGCGCATTACAAACCTGTTCTGCCATTTGGAAGAGTAGGCCATCGTGTGCTGGTGGGAACGGATGACACAAAAAACCCAACCCCACATCCACATAAGTATCTTACTAAGACACCATCCCTGAAGTCGGAATGCAGCTACCTAAATGGTGTGTGTGGGGGGGGGGGGGGAGGAGGAAGGTAACGGTCGCATATGTAAAGAACCTCACCGTTGATGAACCTTGAAACTCTAGCCAAGAAATGAAAGAAAACAAACAAACAAACAAAAATTCCCACCACTATAATCAAAGTGAACATGCAGCTTACCTTAACCACTAGACTGCCTTACCCTGGAAATTTTCCGGGGCTAAACGTGCACCCTATACGCCTACAACCCGTAAAATTTCCGGGGTGTCGAACCGAAGTAAACAAGCCTGCTTCCTTGACTACAGTTAAAGGGAAAGAACTCCGAACTTAATGAAGGTCACTCTCCTGTTGCTTGGCAACATTCAGCTGCAAAAACCGTAGCAAAAACGATTGTTTTTTAGCTCGTATTTTGTATTTTTATGCATGACTGTTTTGGAAGTTCGTGTTCAAATTGGCTGACACTTCTTGTTGAAGGCATAAATAACTTTACACAGCTGTAAAATTGGCAAATAAAACTGTAGATTTACCTAACAGTGATGAAAAAGATCGTGTATGATTCAGCTGATCGTGCATTTAAAAAAAAAAGAATGAGATTTGGCCTAGACTTATGTTTGACGTTATTGAGATCGGGAGTACTCAGAATGACAGTGGTGATAAAGAAATCGTATTTTTGGTCAATTTTTTTACATTTTAAATATATTTTTGCAGTGAAATAGCATGCTAACTAATTTGAGCTTGCCTCGAAGTAATCTACGATATATATACTGTCATTAGGCAGACTATCAGGAATATTCATGTGGTAGTTTCTGAGTAAGAGGGATATGAACATAGCAGTGGTACATAAGAATTTTATTCCCCGGCATATAGGGTGCACTTGCACTGGGCAGTTAAGAGGTTAAAGGTAGGGGTTGAAAAAACAAAACAACAAAAAAAGAAAGGTTAAATTCTTCCCCCCCCCCCCCCCTTTCCAAAAAAAAAAATCCCCCAATTGGTGAACCTCAGAGCTCTACCCCTCAGAGAAACGAGAAAAAAACAATTTCAAAAGCGGAAAAAAAAAGTGAATCTATTGTGGTATGGCAGGAGATGGACCAGATCAAGTCGTACCCAGTGGAGATCATTCCCGGAGCGCTGTACGTGGGGAACTGGAGGCAGGGTAACGCCCCCTACATCCAGAAAGATCTCAAGATCAAGGCCCACATCAACGTCTGCATAGAGGCCGAGACCTTGTGAGTTGCATATTTCTTTATTTAATTATTTCTTTATTATTTATTTATTTAAGTATTTGTCTATTCATTCATTCGTTTGTTTATTATTTATTCGTTTGTTTTGAGGATAATGGAATAAGCACTCGTGAGCTTTTTCTAAAATCCAGTCCCTGTGTGTATGCAGTTTTGTCAATTTTGTTATCCGTTCCAGCCGGCACACAATGGCCTACTCTTTACGAAAAGATAGAGCCTGTGAGTGTGTATGTTGTGTGTTGTGTGTGTGTGTGCATGTTGTGTGTTGTGTGTATGTGTTGTGTGTGTGTGTGTGTATGTGTGCATGTGTGTGTGCATGTCTGTGTGTTGTGTTGTGTGTGTGTGTATGTATGTATGTATGTGTGTGTTGTGTGTGTGTGTGTGTGTGTGTGTGCGTGTATGAGTGCAGGCGCGCATGTGTATATATATATATGTGTGTGTGTGTGTATGTGTGTATGTATGTGTATGTATGTATGTATGTGTGTTGTTTGTGTGTGTGTGTGTGTGTGTGTGTGTGTGTGTGTGTGTGTGTGTATGATTGTAGAACCGAGCAGTACTAGTAAGAATCACACACAGCCATGACCTTTTGCATCTAAGGGAATTTTTCAACATCAGATGCTCTGTAGCATACCTTCATATCAAAAGTGTGTATGCAGGTATGCTATAGCATACCTTAGCATAAGAAGAGAAGAAGGAAGGTGGCAGGAAGGTTAAAACGTTCGCCTGCCAACAAGTAAACTGTGAGGTTCTGGGTTCGATTCCCAGCCTCACCCTTTCTTCCCAGTTTGACAAAAAAAATCGAACTAAAATGTCAAAGTCCTTCAGATGAGACTATAAACCAAGGTCCAAGAAGATGCACGCAGAGCATCTTGCGCACATTTTTGAAAACCTGTTCCACTTTTCAGAAGAGTAGGTCATTGTGTGACGGTAGGAATGGATGACAGATAACCCCCTCCCCCCCCCCCCCCCAGCAGGCATATGAGTGTTGTGTTTAGACACTATCTTCAAAGTCAGAATGTGACTACTTAAATGGTGGGTGGGAGGTTGGGGGGAAACGCTAGTATGCCTGTAAATTTCACCATTGGTGAACCTCAAAGCTGTAGCTCAGGAACAAAACCAAAAAAAAATCAGATGCTCTATAGCGTACCTTCGTATTGGAAGTTTGTACGTGGGAGGTACGCAATAGCGTATCTTAGTACAGAAAGAGTTAAAACAGCTGTGTTTTATCCTCAATTTTAAAGTCCGAGAGCATCTTCACTTACAAGTGGAGGACAAACTGACCTCCACCCACCTCCCCCACAACACACACACAACACACTTGTCTCCTCCTCCCCCCCCCCTCACCCCAACACACACACAGACAGACAGTTAACGGGGCTGTATATTTTTTTTAATCCTCAGTTTCAAGGATCCTGGCCCGAGCATCTTCACTTACAAGTGGAAGACAAACTCCTCCCTCCTCCACCCACAAGACATACACACACACACACTTGTCTCCCCCTCCTTCACCCCCTCCCCAACCCTCCCCCCACCCCAACACACACACACACACAGAGTGAACGGGGCTGTATATATATTTTTGTTGTATCCCCAGTTTCAAGGATCCCGGACCAGAGCACCTTCACTTGCAGGTGGAGGACACCAATGATGCAGACCTCTTGGTGCATTTTCAGAAAGCCTACGACTTCATTGGTGAGTTTTGTGGGGGGATTTTCTGTCTGTTTCGTGTGTGTGTGTGTGCTGGGGTGGGTGGGGGGGTGGATGGTGTAGGTGTGTGTGGGGGGGGGTGTAGGGGGAGAGTGAGTGTGGGTGGGGAGGTGTAGGGGTGTGTGTAGTGGGGTGTAGGGGTGTGTGAGTTTTGTGTGTGTGTGGTGAATGATGGAGGGTGGTTGTAGGAGGGGAAGGGGGTATGTGTGAGTGTGTGTGTGTGCTTGCATGTGTGTGTGTGTGTGCGTGTGTGTGTGTGTGTGGGAGGGGGGGGGGCATGGGAGGGGGGGATGGTGTTGTTGTTGTTTGGGTCTGTGTGTGTGTTAATGAGGGGGGGTGTATGTGTGAGTGTGTGTGTGTGTGTGCGTGTGTGGGGGGGGATGGGTGGGTGGGAGTGGGTGGGTCGTGTGTTTGTGTTGTTGTTGCTTCGATTTTACATCTGTTCACACAAAGTGATATTAGATGATTGGAAGGGGAGGGGAGGGTAAGGTAGGGTAGAGGAGTGTGTGTGTGTATATACACATGTTCTTTTTTTAAATTCTTTGATTTCAAAGATCATAGAATAAGAACTCAAGTGCTTTTTTACATCCAGTTCTCTTGTGTATGTGGTTTTGTAAATGTCTGTTTCCACACCCGTGTGTACGCGTATGTGTGTGTGTGCATGCATTCATTTGTGCATGCATGCGTGCATGTGTATTTGTTTGATGGCTACAGTCGTACCATTGTTGTTGCAGAGGAGCACAGGAAGAAGAACCAAGCCGTCTTGGTGTTTGACTACTTGGGAATCAGTCGCTGCGCCACGATAGTCATAGCCTACATGATGAAGCACAACCAGTGGCCCCTCATGGTGTGTTGTGCCGTCATTCTGATCCATTACTATCCATCCACTCTCTCCCCCTAACCCTCCCTTCCCTTCCTGTTCCACCCTCTTCTTTCCTTCTCCTCCCTAACACACACGGTCAGTTATATGAACAAAAATGTGTCATGCTGCCGTTAAGCGCCTGACAAGTCAGGCCCAGCGCGTCTGAGTTTGGTATAAGAGAGAATTGTTGTTGTTCTTGGAAAAAAAAGGCAGGAGCATGGACCAAGAAGGCAGAAAATGACAAAATTCTTTTATTTTGAGGATAATGAATAAGCACCCATGTGCTTTTTTTACATCCAGTTCCTGCCCGTAGGGATACATCACCATGATAAACCCAATACTCATACACTCACACAGTAAAAACAAAGAAAATGGTGACAGGAAGAATAGGAACAAGGCAGAAACAACAGAGTGATAGAAAAGAGGAAATTTGTCTAACACAGAATTTCCAGAAGGTGGGTATGCTATTTATACTGACAGGCCCCCCTGGCATCGCCACAGGGGAGCACTAATGTTGATTCCAGGGTAAAATTCCCTAAAACAGGCACCTCTGAGGTGGCTCGATCCTGGGCTGTCAGATCATGAGTGCAATGCTCTAACCACTAGGATATCCCCCCCCCCCTCCTCACCCCTACCCCCAACTGAAGTGTCTGAGCAGATTTTTTTTTTAAACCTTGAGTTGACATTTATTCAGACTCCATATCCCAGCTTGTTCTTTGTATGAGATTGTCCTTGTTGTTGTTGTTGCTGTTGTTGTTGCATGTTCCCCAGCTTTACACCCTGGGGATCACCCAGAATATGCATTCTTGACTCACTCATCCCACCTGGGAATCACCGTGAGATTGAAAAGGCATACTGGAATAGAAATTTGCATCAATGATGTTTTCCAAGTACCTTTCTGCATAGGCAGCCATACCCAGTCTTCAGAGGATTTTAGCTTTCTTCTGTAAAAGCAGAGTTGCAAGTTGTTATGCTAAGAGCTTGTCATGGCTGAGGACAATCTCAACGTAACATTTTACAAACATAACACATGTTAATGCAGGCCTCAACACTTAGCTTTCTATCAATAACTGACACAGCTTTTGGCCTGGGCCAACTGGTCTCAAAGTCTAAGTCAGAATTCTTTCTTCCAGAAAAACAAACAAACGTGTTTGGGTACTTGGAAACACATACACCAAAACCATCTAAATCATCATGAGCAATTGAGATTGCGACCATCTTGCCACAGAATGATCACTCTCCCAAACAGAAAACTACACCCGCAAACACAAAACACACTTGATACAGTACTTGATACAATACCGTTTTCCAAGTACCTTTCCGCATAGGCAGCCATACCCAGACTTCAGAGGATTTGTTTTCTTCTGTAAAAGCAGAGAGCAAGTTGTTATGCTACGAGCTTGTCATGGCTGAGGACAATGATCGTATTTTAAAATTTTTGGGGGATCACTACAACACACACTTGGGTGTGTATTTGCACAGTGTGATGCTGAATGTTTTGTGCAATTCTGTGTGGGCAGCAAGCGTACATTCCACGTCCAGAACTGCCTGTCCACGCTTCGCCCCAACAGAGCGTTCGTGCAGCAGCTGTCTGATTGGGAACAGCAACTCTTTGGCTGCCAAGGCCACCGACATCGCTGACCCCAACTTCTGAACTCTCCCGTCATCTTGGAATGCACTTCCATCCATCCATCCATGCCCTCTGCCTCTGTGATATAGCTCTGTGTATAGGGATGTGTCTACTGTTTTGAATGTAAGAGGAGATTGACCTTGCTCTGCCAGTGTAAATATCTTTGAAGATACTTTTGTGAAGAAAATACTGTATGTTATTCTGTGATAATTTTTCATGGTCTGTGAACTCCATTGCAGTATTTGTTTTATAGGTTTTTCTTTTTTGTTTTTTATGGGTTTTTTTTTTTGGGGGGGGGGTTGTGTTTTGTTGTAGCTGTTAAAGATGAAGAAGTGAAACTGTTAAGATATTACAATTGGTTGAAGTCTTGTCTAAGAACCCTGGCGACGCGACCTTGAGGCAGAAACCAGGAAGATGGGATATACCTGGAGACAGCTGGAGAGAATAGCCCAGGACAGAGGACTCTGGCGGACTGTTGTCGGCGGCCTATGCTCCAGGGGAAGTGATGGGCCTAAGTTGTCTAAGAACGATACACATTCAACAACATACCAGTCAAAGTATCTTTTTTTTTTCTTCTTGGTTTCACCTCTGAATGTCAGAAGCAAAAAAGACTCCATGAGAAGAGTTGAAGGATGCTATGATGAAGAACCACAAGGTTTTCACCAGAAAGTATTGCTCCTGATTTGTGATAGATATATTTTAACATTCAAAACACCCATGTTAGTGATGTCATTCATTAAAATGTTGTTTTCTTCAATCATTTTGTCATGTGTGATTTGGTGTTATGTGTCTGGTTGATGTGGTTTTTCCCACAATGCGGTGCCCGTCCTGGGTTGACCCTTATGGTTGACCAGGGTGTTGCTACAAGGAACAACAGTAGAGTTGGTTTTATACCCTGTTTTAATCTGTATATATATAGCCGCACAGTTTTATTTGGAGATTTTATGAGGTGACAGTGCCAATATGGCCTCCGTGGTCGGCAGGACTATAAACAACTGGATTGGATTGGAATTGGATGGTGTTACATGTGTTTGTTTCTTTTGGGGGCAGGTGGGGGTGGGGGGTGTTCCTCGGCTAGAGCTCTGAGGTGCACCAATGGCGAGATTTTGCAATGTGACCGTTTATATGCGGCGTTAAGGTAAGCGTTTCTTCTTCTTCTTCTTCTTCTTCCTTTTTTGTCATGTTTCTCCCAGGGGAGGTTTGACATTGATGAGCCATCTCCATCTCTCTCTGTTTTGAGCTTCCTCCTTATTTATGCCCCTTTCTCTAAGATCATCTGCAATACAGGCAGCCCAGGTTTTGCTAGGTCTTCCCTTTGGTCTCTTTCCATCCACTACGAAGTTCATTGCTCTTTTGATGATGTGGTGGTCTGCTTTCCGTTGAACGTGCCCAAACCAGCGCAGTCTATTGGTACTAGCTACAGACTTCAGATCATCAACTTTGCACATTCTCCATAGTTCTTTATTCGTGATCCTGTCTTCCAATTTGATCTTTGTCATGTAGTGTAGCATTCAGTTTTCATAGCTCTTCAACAAACGTTCGACGGTTTTTGTGAAAACCCACGTCTCCGAACCATACAGGAGAACAGGTCTGATGCAGGCCTTGTATATCAGACAGTGTCTCTCCAGTGGGATTTT
>CM054156.1:12344519-12349519 GCA_028751875.1 Rapana venosa
AATGGATTGATAGTGTTGCATTCTACAGTGATAAGATAATTATTTGCGAAACATTGAGTTAGTTTACAGACTGTAACGCAATTCGATCCAATTCCAAGTGAAACGATTTTACAGTGATTATGTTAGTTACAGCATTTTTAAGTTTCTGCAAAGGTTTCTGAAAAATTTTCTGAAAATTAGTACTGGTTAGTCACAACACTGTAGTAGAGTAGTAATGTTATTAACTACAATAAATTGAATTTTTTATTACAGCAATGCACATGTGTGAGATACATTTTTAAACATAATTTAACACAGTCATTCTTTCTTGAAAGGTAGTCTTTAAAAGATAATTGAATTCATTTGTTACTAACAGAGTGAGAGTGATGGAAGAAATTTTTTTTTCCTGTATTAAAAAAAAAAGAAGAGTTTTGGAGGGCTAGATGTCAGCAAGGAAAACTTTGCCTTGCTTATATCCACTTCCCTCTTGAAGTCCACTGGGTTCAGTCCTGTGTGAATTGTGACTGGCTTTTATTTGGTTCCTTAGCTAGAGCTCCAAGGTTTACTTTCTGCGTATGCCATCGTTTTCCCACCACCATTTAGGTAGCCATATTCTGACTTCAGAGATGGTGTAAAACACACTTGTGTACATGTATACATACGTTTTAAAAAATATCATCATCAGTTCCTACTGGTCAGCACAAAGTGTCCTACTCTTTTGAGAGGCAGAGCAGGTTTGTAACGTGTGCGCAATATATATATATTCTGCATGCATTCACATGCAGGGTCTCAGTTTATTATAGCCTCATCCAAAGGACTTTTGACAGTCAGTTTAATTTTGTTTTGATCATCAAACTGAAAAGAGAGGAAAGAGGCTGGGAATCGAACCCAGAACCTCACGGTTTACTTGTTAGGCAGGTGAACGTCTTTTAAATTTTAAATGACCATCCTGTAAATGTAACCTTCCTTCTTGAATTGTGATTGACCTCTCTCTCTGTCTCTCTCTGTCTCTGTCTCTCTCTGTCTGTCTCTCTGTCTCTCTCTGTCTCAGGCTATTCTTGAAAGTTAGGTCATCTTCAGTCTCAACACCTCCACCCCCACCACTTTCCAAATGTTAACTTGAGGTTTGTTCAGTGATTTTCTTGTTCAGTTTATATATATTATATAATATATATTTTCTTTTTCTAGGAAGGATAGATGATAAAAAGCTGTATATCAGCAATAGTGCAGAATATCTAAATGTGTAATAATATATATATAAATGCGTTGTACTTTGTATTCTGATCGGGAAAATATTATATTTCAGTTGTCATCTATTAATGGACCACCCCATCTCCACCCTCCCTCAATGTGTTGTATGTATGCCTATGGCCAAAAAACACATGAAACATTTGAAATCTTGAAAATCTCTCTGTGTCTTTCAGTGAAGGGCTGGATGTTCAGTCAGTGGACAGACAGTGGACAGTGCTGCCCAAGACTGGTCACTTCAGTGCTGATGTCACCAGCCAGGTCACCAGCCAGGTCACCATCAGGTCACCATCAGGTCACCATCAGGTCACCATCACCAGCAGACCTGTCACCATCCTGAAACCTGTCGTCTGCATGATTCACCACTTTGGGGCCAGGTATGTGAGACCAATTTCTTTTTTTTGGGTTTTGTTTTGTAGGGGGGTGGGGGTGGGTGGTGGAAAGAATGGGGTGGGGTGGGTGGGTGTGTGGGTGTTATTGTGGTTGCTGTTTAAATTTTTATTTAATTAAAAAAAAATTGTTTTATTCTTTTGTTTTGAGGATTATGGAATTATAAGCACTCATGTGCTTTTTTGTTTACATCCAGTCCCTGTGTGTATGCAATTTTTTGTAAATTTTGTCATCCGTTCCCACCGGTTTTTCACACAATGGCCTGCTCTTCCGAAAAGTGGAATGGGTTTTTAACATGTGCGCAAGATGTTCTGCGTGCGTTCGCGTTCCCAGCGTGTGTGTGTGTGTGTGTTCAATTTCATTGTGTGTGTGTGTGTGTGTGCGTGCGCACAAATGTGTGTCAAGTCAAGTCAAATTTTTATTTCCAGATGGTACATTGAATAAACAATGCATTTGCTTTTTTTCATCAAGCCATCTATCTAGGAACAAAAAACAAGTTGATCAATATTATCTAACTACATTATTACCATAACCAATAATAATAAAACAAAGTCCAAAAGGAAAATAGAAACAGACAAAAAAGAAAGAACACACACACACTCACACGCAACCAAAAAGAAATAAAACCTCAACAACAACAAAAATGGACCCCCCCCCCAACAAGAAAAATACACTGCGTAACTCGTACACACATACATGCGTGCACACGCTCACGCAACACAACGCAATATAACCCAACCCAACCCAACCCAACCCAACCCATCCCTCACACACACACGCACGCACGCACGCACGCACGCACGCACGCACGCACGCACACACACACACACACACACTGGGTTCGAATCTCATTTTTCCCTCTGGAGTTGACATCAGTGCCGACTCCACTCTTCCCCAAAAGTCCTTCGGATGAGATTATGCAGCAAAATCCCATGTGCGAATGCACACAGAACATCTTGCGCACACATTAAAACCTGATCCGTTTTTCAGAAGAGTAGGTTATTGTGTGCCAGTGGGACCAGATGACAAAATTGGCAAAACTGCATACACACAGGGACTGGATGTAAAAAAAAGCAAAGGAAGGGAGCACACTGCGTATGATTTGGCGCAAACTGTGGAGAAAGTTGTGAATCAATGTGATTACAACTAATAACTATTGCAAAGATGGACGTAAGTTAAATTTGAAAGTATGTTAAAACAAGATTGAGAGAAAGTAAGTTTCTACAGTGTTAATGTAAAATTTAGCTATTACAATGGATTGATGTTGTTAGAATGTTACATTCTATACTTGATAAGATAAATATTTGCAACACATTGATAGAGTTAGTTTACAGACAGCATTTATAATGCAAATTTTAGATTCAAGAAACGTTTTTTATAGTAATGATATTACTTACAGCATTTTAGAATTTCTGCAAAGGTCATACTATAGCAAAATTTTACTCGTTAGTTTAAACAGTTTAGTAGAGTAGTATTAGTAGTAGTAAACTAGTAATGTTATTAACTACAACAAATGGATTTTTTTTTTTACAGTAATGCACATGTGTGTGTGTGTGAGATACATTTTAAAACAATTTAGCACAGTCATTCTTTTTGGAAAAGTAGTCTTTAAAAAGATAAGTCAATTGTTACTAACAGAGTGATGGCCAAATGATTTTTTTTAAAATAATTTTTTTCTAGGTGATTTTTTTCAAATATTTTAGAAAGCTAGATCATGTCGAAAAGTGAAACTTTCCCGTGCTTTCTCCACTTGCCTCTTGAAAATCCAGTGCCTGGTTCAGTTTGGTGTGAATTGTGATTTTGTTTGTTTCTTGGCCAAGGTTCACCAGTGGTAAGAGTTTTTGCAATATGTGACTGCCCCCTCCCCTCCCCCTCTCCTCCCCCCCCCTCCCCTCAACCATTTAGGTAGCTGCATTCTGACTTTGGAGTGGTGTCTAAACATCACACCTGTGAGCATGTGGTTTAAAAAAAAAAAAAGTCATCTGTACCTACTAGCATGAAATGGCCTACTTTACCGAAAGGCGGAACAGGTTTTTAGCATGTGCGCAAGATGTACCCCGTGCGTTCACACACAGGGTCTCAGTTTATTATAGTCTCATCCACAGGACTTTTGTCATTCAGTTCGATTTTGTTTGAACATCAAACTGATAAGTGAGCGAAGAGGCTGGGAATCGAACCCGGAACCTCACGGTTTACTTGTTAGGCAGGCAAAATCTTTTAAATTTAAATAACCATCCTGTAACCTTCCTTCTTGAATTGTGATTGACATTTCTCTCTGTCTCTCTGTGTCTCTCTCTCTCTCTGTCTCTGTCTCTCTCTCTCTGTGTCTCTGTCTGTCTCAGGCTATTCTTGAAAGTTAGGTCATCTTCAGTCTCAACACCTCCACCCCCACCACTTTCTGAATGTTAACTTGAGGTTTGTTCAGTGGTTTTCTCGTTCAGTTGATATATATTTTATTTTAATTTTTCTAGGAAGGATAGATGATAAAAAGCTGTATATCAGCAATAGTGTAGAATATATAAATGCTTTTGTGTAAATTATATAATGCGTTGTACTTTGTATTCTGATTGGGAAAATGTTCTTATATTTCAGTTGTCATATATTAATGGACCTTCCCATCTCCACCCTCCCTCAATGTGTTGTATGTATGTCTATGGCCACAACACATGAAACATTTGAAATCTTGAAAATCTCTCTGTGTCTTTCAGTGAAGGGCTGGATGTTCAGTCAGTGGACAGACAGTGGACAGTGCTGTCCAAGGCTGGTCACTTCAGTGCTGATGTCACCAACCAGGTCACCAGCCAGGTCACCATCAGGTCACCACCAGGTCACCACCAGGTCACCATCAGGTCACCATCACCAGCAGACCTGTCACCATCCTGAAACTTGTCGTCTGCATGATTCAACATTTTGGGGCCAGGTATGTGACACCAATTTCTTTTTTTGGGGGGGGTTTGTTTTGTAGGGGGGTGGGGGTGGAAAGAATGGGGTGGGGTGGGTGGGGTGTGTGGGTGGGTGTGATTGTGGTTCCTGTTTTATTTTTATTTATTTATTTTAAAAAATTTGTTTTATTCTTTTATTTTGAGGAATATGGAATTATAAGCACTCATGTGCTTTTAAAATTTTTTTAAAAACATACATTCAGTCCCTGTGTGTATGCAGTTTTTTGTAAATTTTGTCATCTGTTCCCACCGGCACACAATGGCCTGCTCTTCCGAAAAGTGGAATGGGTTTTTAACATGTGCGCAAGATGTTCTGCGTGCATTCGCGTTCCCAGCATGTGTGTGTGTGTGTTCGATTTCATTGTGTGTGTGTGTGTGTGTGTGTGCGCGTGCACGCGCACAAATGTGTGTCAAGTCAATTCAAGTCAATTTTTTATTTTC
>CM054156.1:12354519-12394519 GCA_028751875.1 Rapana venosa
TATATGAAATCAATGTTTTAAGACCATTGACTAGAAGACAGACTTATTTCACACACCCACGCACCCACACCATACACCAATATATGAATTCAATGTCTTAAGACCGTTGACTAGAAGACAGACTTATTTCACACACCCACGCACCCACCCACACACACACACAATTATGTATTGACTACACTCATAACAATGACAATCAGGCAAGTAATTCAGAGAAATGTAAAAACAGGTAGTCAACATCCTCTTCTGCGATCTCTTCACTGGCTGCCTGTCTCACAAAGACTGGAGTATAAGATCAATACCCTCTGTTTCAAATGTCTCCACAAATCTGCACCCTCTTATCTCTGTAACTGTCTTCACCTGTACACTCCATCCCGTTCCCTTCGTTCAGCCGCAGATACTTTGTGCTTTCGAACACCCAGATTCAAACAAACCACTGTTGGCCGTCGCTCTTTTTCTATTTCTGGTCCATCCACCTGGAATGACCTCCCTCTTTCACTTCGCCAAAAGCCTTCATTTGATACCTTCAAATCCAGCCTCAAAACGCACTTATTTTCCTACCTGACACTTTCCCCCTCATATCTGTCCCTAATTTTCAACAGCATCCTTCACCTCCTAAGTGTGTTCGCGAGTGTGTGTGTTTGTGTGCGTACGTGCATACGTGCGCGCGCGCATGGATTTGAAATCTGTTGTTCATTATGTTTAAGGAGAGTTGCATGCGTGTAAATGATTTGAGTGCAAGTGCTTCAATTTTTTTTTTTTTACAAGATTCAGCGCTATATAAATTTCATATTATTATTATTATTATTATTATTATCATTATTATTATTATCAGCCAGTAAATACAAGAAGGAAGGTGGCAGGACGGTTAAGACATTCACCTGCCTAAGCACTGGTAAACCTTGGAGTTCTAGCTGAGGAATGAAAAAAATAAAAGAAGGCGTGAGATACATTGCGTCACGCTGCCAGTAAGCGCCTGACAAGTCAGGCCCAGCGCATCTGACTCTATCTATATCTATCATACTGTGAGATTGTAACAGTGATCTTCTACAGATAGGGGTGGGTGGGAAGGGGTGGGGGGGGGGGGACTGGTTACATCGTCACCATCACCGATCCCTCAGATTCCGAATCCTTTGGGGCGCCTTCAAAGCTTTGTCAACCACCTTTCTCCAGTCCTCGCGTCTCTCAGCCGCCCTCAGGGTGTCTCTCAGCTCCATGTCTGTCCACTCTCGAATGTTGTCCTCCCATCTCTTCCTTTTTCTGCCTCTTCTTCTTCCCCTCCCCTCACTGTGCCTTGTAGGATTGTTTTAGCAAGACCAGAGGAGCGTGTGACATGACCAAACCACTTCAGTTTTCGTTGTCTGACGAGTGTTTGAAGGTCAGTATAGGGCCCGATTTCATTGCGGATGCGGCTCTTGACTTCTTCATTCGTGATGTGGTCTTTGTTGGAGATGCCTAAGAGTCTTCGGAAGCACCTCATTTCTACAGCTCTTATTCTTCTCTCTAAGTCCCCTGTGAGAGTCCATGACTCACATGCATATAAGAAGATTGACATGACCAGAGAGCGCATCAGTCTGATTTTGGAACTGACGGCGATTTATCTGTTGCTCCAGATGGGTTTGAGCTTGGTCATTGCGGCTGTGGTCTGGGCAAGTCTTGACAGTATTTCTGGTTTTGATCCCTCGTCTGTCACGATAGATGGATGTGAATCTTGGCAGGGGCGTTTGATGAATTGGGGGTGGGGATCTTTTTTTATGACCTCCCTGGTCAGTTTAGAGTTCAGCCATGCCAGTGCCTTAACTCCTTTTCTGTTTGTACACATGCAGATCATCTGATGTGCATTTTAAAGATCATGTAATTCAATTGGGGACGGGATAGCTCAGTGGTCGGGGCACTCGCTTTCCCCCAGCCAAGTTAAGCAGCAACGAGCGTGGTTAACAGTTGGATGGTGACCGTTTGCGCCGCGCCTTGGCTTCAGTACAGTTCCCCCCGTTCCCCCAGCTGTAAATGGGTACCTGCCCTCTTTAGGGTCAGGGAAGGTAAAAGCAGCGAGGGAGAGGAGATGGGCGCCGCCCTCAATATGCTGGCCCCTAGAGAAGTGAGGTCTCTGACGCCTCGCTCCCCTACGATCTTATAGGTTATGGGACTCCTTTACTTTACTTAAATTCAAATTCATATACAGCATTCAGTGGGCTGTGGAAACGCAAGCTTGCATACTCGGCATCCATCCTGTACAAAAAGCATTAGCTGCACTGAAGTTCGGAACATATCGGCTGAGGCCAGCGTGCAGGCCTCGAGCAAAGTGACCAATACCACTATCAATACTGTATCGTTTCAAAAAGCAGAGAGAACACACTCCACCTGGTAAGAGAACGCAGAGAAAACTGGAGAGGGGAGAATTATTCTTCAAAGTAGTCTGGAGATGGTTTCCATGTTAATGGAATTTCAAGGAGAAAGAATAATGGAAGTTGAATAAATAATGATAACACATGGAATTTATACAGCGCTATATCTTGCAGAAAACAAATCAAAGCGCTTTCATTCATTCTAGTCTTTCACATGCAGCCAGTTACAATTAACAGATTTTTTTTTACCACATGAGAGATATGTAGGATGCTATACTGAGAGCCTGCCAGGGTGGGTCATGGTTGGTTCAGGCTGTGCTGTGTATGTGACAAGCTGTCTGTCGTGTGTGGGGGTTGGTTAACTGTTGGTGCTGTACACTCCCAGTAGCAGACTGTGCAGAAAAGCTGTATTCTGTGATCCTTATACCCGCTATCACGGAAATAGAGAACTCATCTCTTGTTTCAGGAAATGTTCCATCAGCTCTCAAAACTGCTATAGTCACACCTCTACTCAAAAAGCATGACCTTGACCCTAACATTCTGAAGAATTATAGACCTGTTTCCAATCTACCTTTTATTTCTAAAGTCCTTGAAAAAGTAGTTCTCAAACAGCTCAACAATCACCTTCTCTCCAACAATCTTCTTCCTGAGTTTCAGTCTGCCTATCGTGTCAACCACAGCACTGAAACCACCCTAGTACACACTTTAAACACGCTTCTACACGCTTCTGACTCAGGGAAAATCTCCCTTCTCACTCTACTCTACTTATCGGCAGCCTTCGACACTGTTGACCACCCTATCCTTCTCTCCCGTCTTCAAAAAATGTTTGGTGTTACTGGCACAGCCCTCACTTGGTTTAATTCATACCTTACTGACCGATTTCAGACAGTTGCAGTAAACAAAATTCAATCAATACCTGCCAAACTGGAATGCGGAGTCCCACAGGGATCAGTTCTAGGCCCTGTTCTGTTCACTCTTTACACTGCCCCACTGTCACATATAATAAACCGTCATCAAATCAACCATCATTTTTACGCAGATGACTCTCAGATTCAAAGCAGTGTTACTCCTGAAAATCTGCCTTCTCTCCTGGAAAGTATGGCCCACTGCTTTGAAGATATTCAAAACTGGATGACACAGAACAAATTACAGCTAAATGCAGATAAAACTGAAGCCATGCTCGTAGGGACCAAACACAAACTCTCTTCCATTACAATAGCTTCAATAGAACTCGGTAATACATCGGTCCCTCTGTCCACTGCTGTGAAGTATCTAGGAGTTGTTATCGATAACACACTCTCTATGCAAAAATTCATCACCCAGACCTGTCAGTCCTGCTTCTATCAATTACGGCGTATTAGTGCAATTCGAAAGTACCTGTCCACTGATGCAACATCCAAACTAGTCACTTCTCTCATTCTTTCACATCTGGACTATTGCAATTCTCTTCTGGCTGGTCTGCCAACATCATCTATCCACTCCCTTCAACGTATACAAAACTCCGCAGCTCGACTAGTTCTCAGAAAGAAAAAATCTGAGCACATTACCCCTCTCTTGCGATCTCTCCACTGGCTGCCTGTGCCACAGGGAGTAGATTATAAGATCAGTACCCTCTGTTACAAATGTCTCCACAAAACTGCACCCTCCTACCTCTGTGAATGTCTTAATCTGTACACTCCTTCACGTTCCCTCTGCTCTACTGCAGATACCTTGTGCCTACGAATACCTAGATTCAACCAATCAACTGTTGGCCGCCGCTCTTTCTCTATTTCGGGTCCATCAACCTGGAATGAGCTCCCTCTCTCTCTTCGCCAGAAACCTAGTTAAGGCACTTTAAAATTCAGCCTCAAGACATATTTATTTCAAACCTAAGATTTCCCCCCCTCCTGTTTCATATCAGAACTATCCCACCTTCACTAACCCATGTCCTATCACCCTGCTAAAATATGCGACCTGTGTGAGTGTGTGTGTGTGTGCTTTTGAAAACATTTGACTATTGAAATTTCATCTCATAGATTTGGTCTGCAGCGTACCATGTTTGTAATATCTGTTTAAACTATTGATTATTTGTCATTGGTTGTATGACTGTGTAAGATTAGGTTGAATGCACGTGCTTTGATTTGTCTTTGCAAGATATAGCGCTATATGACTTACTTGACTTATGCCTCTTGGTTCCTTGGGGAACATAGGGCTGCAACAACACCCCTCCAACGAACTCGGTTTTGGGAGATCCTCTTCAGCTCGGCCCATGTCATTCCGGCTGCCTTCGTTTCTTCGTCAACACTTCTGCGCCAGGTCTGCTTTGGTCGACCAACTTTCCGCTTCCCTTGTGGATTCCAGTCAAGGGCCTGTCTGGTGACATTTGACGCAGGCTTGCGGAGTGTATGGCCGATCCATCCCCACTTCCTTTGTTTAATGATGGACTCAATTGGGGTTTGTCTGGTCCTGTCCCACAGTTGTTTGTTGGATATGACTTCCGGCCACCTGATGTTGAGGATGTACCTGAGGCATTTGTTGGTAAAAGACTGGAGTTTGTGGGTGTTGGTTTTTGTTACCCGCCAGGTTTCTGAGCCATAAAGTAGGACCGATTTGACATTGGTGTTGTAGATCCGAAGCTTATTTTGAAATGAGAGGGCTGTTGACCTCCAAATTGGCCGAAGGGTGTTGAAGGCGTGACGGGCTTTGTTGATTCGGCACTTGATGTCTTCATCTGTTCGCCCATCTTTACTGACGACACTGCCCAGGTAAATAAACTTGCTCACTTCCTTGATGGTTTCTTGCTGCAGTCGCACTGGGTCATGTGTTTTGTTGTTCACCCTCATAACCTCCGTCTTCCCGATGTTGATTTGGAGGCCAGTCTTTTCAGCTTCGTCAGCAACACGACAGAGCTTCTCTTGTGCGTCTTGTTGCCTGTGGGAGAGAAGGCTGATGTCATCTGCGAAGTCCAGGTCTTCCAGCTGCTTCATGAGGGTCCACTGTATGCCGGTTCTCCTGCCTGCTGTGGCTTGCCGCATTATCCAGTCAACCACCAACAGGAAGATGGTTGGCGACAACAGACAGCCCTGACGAACACCGGTCTGTACGGAGAAGGCTTCCGTCAGTTTCCCTTCATGGATGACTTGACAGGTGGCATCTTCATATAGCTGCTGGATGATGGTGATGAACTTTGGTGGAAAGCCATAGTGATGCATCAGTTTCCAAATGACATCTCTGTCGACGCTGTCAAATGCCTTCTGGAAGTCGACAAAGACTGAATATAGGGGGGTCTGCCACTCCAGGGACTGCTCAATGATGATGCGCATTGTGGCGATTTGATCTGTGCATGATCTGTCTTGCCTAAAGCCTGCCTGTTCATCCCGAAGTGTCTTGTCCAGTGCTGTCTTCAGTCTGTCTAGCATGATCCTTGTCAGCACTTTCCCTGGGATGGACAGTAGCATGATTATAGCGCTATATAAGTTCCATTTAAGTTCCATTTATTATTATTATTATTATTATTATCCTGCTTCCGATCAATCTGTTCAGTCCACTGAAATCATGGCCTCTGTGGTCAGTGGGGGGAGCTGAAAATAACAAGATTAATTTGGATTGGGTTGCCACACAACTGGGAAATAGGAGAGTTTGTGTTGATGTGTCTTTTTCAGTTCAGCTTTTGTGATTCCACTTTTTCTTGGGAGTGTGAAACCTCCAGTATTATGAAAGAAGGTGGCAGGATGGTTAAGACGCTTAACAAGTAAACCTCGAGGTTCTGGGTTTGATTCTCACCCTCACCCTTTCTTTCTAGTTTGATGAAAAAAAACAAAAAAAATCAAACTGAATGTCCAAAGTCCTTCAGATGAGACGATAAAGTGAGGCCCCCATGCGCGAAAGGCATGCAAGAACATCTTGCAAACGTGTTTTAAAAAACTCGTTTCACCTGTTGGGAGTGTAGGTCACTTGGAGCCAAAACGCATGCACACAGGTGTCGTGTTAAGACAACGTTCCTGAAGTCGGAATGTGGCGACCTAAATGGGGGTGTGGGTGAGGGGGGGGGGGGGGGTGGGGGGGGGGGGGGGGGGGGGGGGGGGGGGGGGGGGGGGGGGTGGGGGGGGGGGGGGGGGGGGGGGGGGGGGGGGAAGCAAGGTCCACATGCAATATGACTCTTGTGAACTGTAGCAAGGAATGGAGAGAGAAAAAAAACAAGCCCCAAAGAAAAGCCGTGAGGACTACGCGTTAACCAGTCAAACAATGTTTTGTGGCGAGTTTAAATAGCACTCTGTGCAGTTGTATGTGGCGGGTGGTGGTCGTCGGTTTTGTGGCCAGTGTATACAGTGTGTTGTGTGGTGGTAGTTGACAGAGTGTGTGGCATTTTATTTAATATATATATATGTTATAAGATTGCAATGTATGTGCTATACTGCATGTGTGGTCCTGGTTTTTGGGGCCGTTGTATACAGTGTGTTGTGCGTGTATTTGAAAAAAGGTTTTGGATTATTATATATATTATATTTAATTAATATAATTGCTTGATAAAAAACCCACAATTTGCTGGGCACCATCCCTTTCAAGCACACATTTGAGGAAATAGTAAAATGTAAATAAAAACACACTGTGTTCCTTTTTTTTTCCCCTTTTTTTTTTTTTTTTTTTTTTTCTCCTTTAAAGGAGAAATGAAGTAACCAGTTTTTTTTTATTTACTTTTACTTTATAAAAATTATATCAACTGTATGCGCTATGTTTTGTGTTGGTCGATCGTTTGTCACAGTGTATGCAACTGAGTTGTGTGTTTCTGACCAGGGGACCCCCAAATGGGCCCGAAAAGGAAGATCTACCTGGTCCTGAGGAAGAGACCAAGACACGTTGGTAGCCCAACCTGCCCTGAAACCACAGCCCTCGGGGAGTAACCCTGGCAACCAAACTGACCACTGTGCCACCCCACCTGCCCCCTCAACACGCACAGTACACACAGACGCACAGCACAGCCAGCACAGCACGCACAGCACAGCACGGCCCTTCCACGCTGCATCATGGCAGACAGGAGGAGGAGGGGAGGGAGGAAGGAGGGAAAGGAGGTAGGAGGGAGGAGAGGGAGGGGGAGAAGAGGGAGGAAAGGGAGGGAGGGAGGAGGGGAAGAGGGAGGAGAGGGAGGAGGAGGAGGAGAGGGAGAAGAATGAGGAAGAGGAGAGGGAGGAGGAGGAGGAGAGGAGGAAGGGGGGAGGAGAGGCAGGAGGAGGAGGAAGAGGAGAGGGAGGAGGAGAGGGAGGAGGAGGAGAGGGAGGAGGAGGAGGAAGAGAGGGAGGAGGAGAGGGAGGGGGAGGAGGAGGGGGGAGGAGGAGGAGAGGGAGGGAGGAGAGGGAGGAAGAGGAGAGGGAGGAAGAGGAGAGAGGGAGGAGGAGGAGAGGGAGGGGGAGGAGGAAGAGAGGGAGGAGGAGGAGAGGGAGGAAGAGGAGGAAGAGAGGGAGGAGGAGGAGAGGGAGGAAGAGAGGGAGGGAGGAAGGGGAGGGGGAGGAGGGGAGGAGGAGGGAGGGGAGGGGATGAGGAGAGGGAGGAGATGAGGAGAGGGAGGAGGAGAGGGAGGGAGGAGGAGTGGGAGGGAGGAAGGAGGAGGAGGGAGGAGGGGAGGGAGGAGAGGGAGGAGGAGGAAGAGGAGAGGGAGGTGGTGGTTGCTGACCCCTAGAGTCCTGTTGCTGACACAGACACACCAGGCTTGTGTGGTGATGGCAGCTGTCGGCTCTGGTGTGTGTATCTTTGCTGACAGGAGTGTTCAGGGCTGTTGTTTAGTTTTGTAGATCGAGGATTTAAAAAATTGTGGCTTTTTTTTTGTAGTGTTTGAAGTTTTCTCCCCTGTCCACTAGGCCTCGAGTGGCGGTCTGGGTGCTAGATTTTGTGCAACACGCATGGAGTAAAACATTTTTGTTTTATTTATTCTTTTATATCGAGGATAATGGAATAAGCATTAATGTGCTTTTTTTTTTTAACATCCAGTCCCCGTGTGTATGCAGTTTTGTAAATGTTGTCATCCGTTCCCACCGGCACACAATGGTCTACTCTCCCGAAAGGTGGAACGGGCTTTAACATGTGCACAAAATGTTCTTGAGTTGTGGTCTGGGTGCTAGTTTTTGGGGATGAGGAAGTACAACAAGAGGTCCCATGCGCAACATGCATTCAGCGCGCGTTAAAGAGCCAATGTCAACAAGATAATCGTCCCTGTTTTAAGTTCTTTAGGAAAAGGCCACTTCCTTAGAGAAACATGTACATACACACACACACACACACACACACCCACACACACGCACACAACACAGAGACACACACAACACACACACACACACACACACACACAAATAGATGGCAATGTTCTTATGATGGCACTCTATCCCCAGGAAGAGCAGCCCAAATTTCAGGCAGAAAATTTCAGGCAGGCAGAAAATTTCAGGCAGAAAATTTAGCGCAGAAAATTTCAGGCAGAAAATTTTGTGCAGAAAAATTCTGGTGTGACTGAAAGTAGTATACAAGCGCAATGCAATACAGTTCAGCAGAAAATCTGAACTGAAATGTATGGTGCAGTTTTTTTGGTAGTAAGTGTAGGTAGTGTGATCATGTTTTAGTGTTGATTTTACCAACCAACAAAAAAAAAAAAAGGGGGGATGGGGGGGGGGGGGGGGGGGGGTGGGAGGAGGTGTAAGGGTTAGCTTGATAAAAGAAAGACATTTTAATATTTTTTTTAGCTTGTCTTGATAATAGTATATTTTAATTTTGTTTAAAACTCTTCAACATACTGGCATATATATAAGTATATAACTTGCAAGGTCATGCACTTGCATGTGACACACAGACACTTGTACACTGTATGCATTTGCGCATGCACGCACGCACACACACTTGTACACTGTTATGCATTTGCACACACACACACACACCACACACACACACACAGAGGGGCACATGGTTGCAAACACAGATACTCATTGTTGTTATCGTTGTTTAGCCCTTGTGTGTGTGCTGATTACCTTACTGAGCAAGAGATACATATCTTAATGCACACATCCATCAACATAAAGTACCCCCTCCCCTTCCCATCGTCTAATAATTATGAGTGAACAGACGTAAAATTGAAGCAACAATAACAACAGATACTCATACCCACACATAATAGACATGCTCAGAAACACACTCACATCCACATTACCATATAACTGTTGAAGTAAAAAAAGGTAAAGTAAAGGTGTCCCATAACCTATAAGGTCGTAGGGGAGCGAGGCGTCAGAGACCTCGCTTCTCTAGGGCCAGCATATTGAGGGCGGCACCCATCTCCTCTCCCTCGCTGCTTTACGTTCCCTGACCCTAAAAGAGGGCAGGTACCCATTTACAGCTGGGTGAACTGGGGGAACTGTACTGAAGCCAAGGCACGCAAACGGTCACCCATCCAACTGGTAACCATGCTCAACGCTGCTTAACTTGGCTGGGGGGAAAGCGAGTGCTCCGACCACTGAGCTATCCCGTCCCCTAACTGTTGAAGTATACAGTACCAAAAAAAAGTGTTTCATCATGACATACTGTATGACCGGTACATGTTATGAAACGATATTTTCCTGACTGTGCAGTGAAGAGCAAATCTCCTGACCTCCTCCTCCCTGTCTTCCTTCTCGTCTCTTCTCGCTGCTGCTGCTGCTCCACTCTGGTGATGTCCAGCAAGGCATGGTCACAGTGTGGCTGGTGACAGCTGGTGCAGTGGACAGGTTTGCTGTGGCGGTGGTAGGGGGTCAAGTCTCAGAGAGATTTGGCCGTGATTGGTTTTTCGACATAATGAACAGATAGCATTTTTTGTTGTTGTTGCAAAGATGCGTCTCCAAGACTTTCTTGGTCATAGTCGGGAATCGATGATGTCGTGTTAGTTGTGCTTTCTTTTTTTTTTTTTTGGCCGGAGGTTGTTTCAATGTGTTTCTGAAGTTGGAATGCGGATACCTAAATTGTGTGGGGGATGGGGGAACGGTTGTACACACGTACAATCTCGTCACTGGTGAGCCTCAGAGCTCTAGCCAAGGAATGAAAGAAAAATAAATTCTGTAGATTTCTCAAAGGGTCAACTGATGAAACTTTTTGGGGGCAAAAACTCGTCTCTTGGCTTGTCAAGTTTCTTGTGGATCAGTTCTCGAAGCTTGTTTCAGTGTCGCTCGTTAAAGATTAAAAATTTTTTTATTTTTTTTTTAGACTGGTCAGCAGTGGAAAGTTGTTGCAGTGAGCGAGCGAGTGACTGATTAATAGCTGAAGGGCTCCTATGTTGGTCTGTTCTTTTACAGTTTTGGTTGAAATTGTTGAATTGACAGATTTTCTGGGTTTTTTACAATCTTGGTTAGAATTATCTCAGAATTGAAAGATTTTGTGGATTTTGTTTTACAATTTTGGTTGGAATTGTCTCAGAATTTACAGATTTTCTTATTTTTACAATTTTGGTTAGAATTGTCTCAGAATTTACAGATTTTCTGGTTGTTTTTTTAATTTTTTTTTTACAATTTTGGTTGGACTTGTCTCAGAATGTACAGATTTTCTGATTTTGTCAGGCTTTTTGGCTGCCATATACTAAGGTTGTAAGTGTTGATGCAGGTGTTACTGCAGCTAATCTTTCAGAGGAAAGGAGAAAGGAAGGTGCCTTAGTTCTGTGGCATGCATTGAGCGCTGTCAGATTTTGGCCAGTTTAAAGAAGTGTCTTCTGAACACTGATGGTTCCTGTCAACTGGACAGACTCGGAGGTTGTCGTTGGTGAACTAGACTGTAACTAGTCTCTTTCTCTGAACATTGGAGTATGGCTGCCTAACCCAGATTTTTGGCTAACAGACTCTGATAATTATGGAGGTTGTTGTTGGTGAACTAGACTGAAAGTAGTCTCTTTCTCTGAATGTTGGAGTATGGCTGCCTAAGTTTCAGTTGGTACCTAGTTTATGAACAGACATTACGGTCAGTGAACAGATTTTAAATTTTAGCAATTTTCGCAATTCTGAATTCGTCTTTTTTGGTCGGGGTCTGTCAGTTCAAAGTAGCACATCTCTCTCCCCTCCCCCCCCCCCCCCCCCCAAAAAAAAAAAAAAAAATGTATGGAATTTATATAGCGCTGAATCTTGTAAAGCAACAAATCAAAGCGCTCAGATGACAAATTTTTATTTTATTTTAAAGTGTAACTGATGACAAGGCTGAGATGATGGAAAAAGACATCAACAGTACAGAGACTAGTGTAGTGAAAAAGAGATGCGTAGTTTACTAGTGGCACTGCAGTCTTGCGTCGACAAGCGGCAAATTCTGCGTTTGGGTTTTAGACAGGAAAGGTCAGTAGTGTGTGCGTTCCCTGCTTTGTGTGCCAGTCAGTCTGCAGTGTCCTCTGATTTCAGTTGCACAGATACTGTAGCCGAGTGGTTAGACCGTTTGACTTGAATCCCACGGGTCCGTGGGTTCGAATCTCAGCAGCTGTGGCGCCTGGTGAATGAATCAAGGGTGGTGGATTTTTTTTTACAACCACCCAGGTTAAAGTGCAGACCTGCCAGTGCCCTGACTTCCTTTGTGGTAAATAACAACATGGCAGAAGATCAAAAATGCATGTAAAAGATCTCGTAATTCATGTCAGCGTTTTTGGGGTGGGGGTAGGGGGGGGTTATAGAAATAGACCCAGCATGCATTCTATATGAATTTTTTTTTAAAGAAAAAGAGAAGAGAAAATGACGTGCTCACAAGTCGGAATGTATTGGCTTTGAAGCCAGTGGGCAAAAATCCTGCAGAGTTACAAGCGCAGGAGAAAAGACCAGGCACTGTGCATCCCTCCCAGTAAGGGAATGAACTCAGAGAAGAGAAGAGGGAGAGACAGGAGGAGGAGGAGGAGGATTGGTGACTGAACAGTCAGTCAGTTATCAGTCAGTCAGTCAGTCATCAGTCAGTCAGTCAGTAGTCAGTCAGTCAGTCAATCAGATGTCAGTCATCAGTCAGTCAATCAGTCAGTCAGTCATCAGTCAGTCAGTGTCCCAGGCTGAATGATGCTGAGGTCAGTGACCACATCGCCGCTGACTGCATCCTCCTCCTCTGGCTACAGCCGACACAGGGACTGAGGCAGTGACCCTGACCTGACCTGACCTGAACTGCCTGCCAGAGGTAAGTCAAGTCAAGTCACCTCCCTGTTCTGAAGATGTTCTGTCAGTGTTCACACAGTATGTAACCCCTTCAGTGCCAAGCCTGAGTACATAGAGAAGAGTCATCAACAAACAAAATTCTGGGCAAGATAACGTCTAAAGTATAAAAAAAAAGTGAAATCAGGTTTTGCAAAAGAGCGTACAGTCATGTTGAAAAAGAAGATTTTGGATCGAACGGATCAAGTACATTTTGGAAGCAAAAACACTGAGAAAAGAAACGATGATTTTTTTGGGGGTGTAAATTACCAGAATGACCTTGTTTAAAAAAAAATTGTTCAAATGTGCGTATCTTTCTTTCGGCCTTGGGTAGATCTGATAGTCAAAAATACATCACATGCCATAAGTGAACCAGCTCATGCGATGCCTTTGAGCTGTGTTGTTAAAAGGTACTGTCGTATTGGGTGATAAAAAGCAGAGGGGATGGGATTTTTCAGCGAACAAACAAGTCAGAAATGTAGCCTACTTTAGACAGCATTGACAATGAATGGGACACAACACAAGCTGATATTGTTGAAGTTTTGGGTCAATATATCTTCCACCGTTATCTCTATCCATACCCAAAGGTGGATTGTGGCTACCTTAATGGTAGATTAAAAATTAAAAAAAAATGATCGCATACGCAAAATCTCACCATTGGTGAACCTCGGAACTCTAGCTGGGAAAAAAGAGAAGAAAAAAAAAGTTAAAATTTCCTCCCGTTAATAGAGCTTTGATACTAATTGACGTGCTGGTATTTACTGTAATCTTTCTCAATTAAGAGAGTTTGGATGACAATTCTGAATTTAAAAAACTGGATGATTTTATACGTCCTTGCCACTGAAGGGGTTACATTTGTTTGTCTAAGATTTTCGCCTTTTTTTGTTTTTTGGTCACTGAAATAGCGTTGTTGGGGATAGCTCAGTGGTCGGAGCACTCGCTTTCTCCCAGCCAAGTTAAGCAGCGTCGAGCATGGTTACCAGTTGGATGGGTGACTGTTTGCGCGCCTTGGCTTCAGTACAGTTCCCCCAGCTGTAAATGGGTACCTGCCCTCTTTAGGGTCAGGGAAGGTAAAGCAGCGAGGGAGAGGAGATGGGCACCGCCCTCAATATGCTGGCCCTAGAGAAGTGACGTCTCGCTCCCCTACGACCTTATAGGTTATGGGACTCCTTTACCTTTTTTACGAAATAGCGTAGGCAGTTCTAGAGTAGTGTTTATTCTTGGAGAGAGCAGTGTCAGTTCAGATTTTTTTTTCTCACCTGTTTTGGTGCATGATCAGATATGAGAATGTTCTGCCTTTTGGCGGAAACCTAAATTTTGAAAGTGGTCCCATGCCATATATCTAAAAAAAAAAAAAATCAGTGCAAAATCATTGAGAAAATTGGAGATGGGTGTTGTGATCGGTTATTGGACAGCTCTGGTTTCAGCAAATCCATGCAGTGGCTGTTGGTCTGTCTCGGTTTACTGTCTTTGATAATCGGTGTGATTTGATTAAATCCAGTTCTGCATGAAGACAAACAGCTTGTAAGCTTCATCGATTTGCTTGTCGGCATCAGCTTGTGCGGCGCTGGATGCTTTTTCTGTCAGGTTTCAAAGGTCAGCTCACACACCCACCAGAATAGGTCAAAGCTGAATTAGGAGTCAGAGAGAGAGAGAGGGAGAGAGAGAGAGAGAGAGTGTGTTAAAGTGTTCAGTTCAGATCGCGCTGTATGCCTGAAGTCATGGTGGGCAAAAACGGTCGCATATACAAAAATCTCACTGCTGGCAAACCTTGGAGCTCTAGCCAAGGATCAAAAAAAGAAAAACAAAAACAAAGAAAGATTGCAGTGTTTATGGACTCTTTATCAGCCATTTTGAACAACCAGGCTAAACCAAAAAAATTTGCAGAAAGCCTTTCATGGACGACATAGATTAAAAGAAAAACAAATCCACATAAAAAACTCCCTCCCAAAATGCAGAAAGAGATTTTTTTTTATAATGACAAGGGACAAAAAAAATGAACACTTTGAAATGGAGAAGAAAAGCATGAAGATGCATGGATGGATTGGATGGCTCCATCGCGTTTTGAAAACGTAACTGCAAAAGACTTGTGACGGAAACTGAAAAACCAGTCTTCAGTAAATCTGCGTTAGGAAAAAAACAAAAATGCTCTTTCTTTCTCTTACGCAAAACATGGCTTTTTGTAAGGGGGAAAAAAAATTCAGCTACAGAGGGCTTTGCCCTCCGAACCCTGGCAGGGGCACTGTCCCTAGACCCCACAGGGAGAGGGGGGGACTAGTCAGCCCCCAGATCACCACTGCTGAAAATTATCTTCCTGTTCTCATGTCTGATCAGTAGGTATTGAATCCAGTTTCAAGCTTGACCAAATGTCAGCGTAGATGATCCGAAATGTTCTAGAGTAGGAAATGTATAATGCGACGACACTCCGCCACGAAACCAGTCGCATTGCATCAGAGGTCAGTTTTTATGTTATTGACATGTTATTATCAATCTGCGATAAAAAAGCTATTCAATACAAAAAACAGATTGAAAATCTGACAATTCTAAGAAAAGTTATTCCAACTTGAAATGATAGACTGCAGGATATGACACAATGAGAAATTAACAAGTTTAGCATCGTAATAGGTGGTCAGAATGAGGGCTTGGGTGTTTTTTAAAAACACGTTTAAAAGCAAAAGGAAACAAGATTATGCTTTGATATTTCGTTACAAGGTAGAATAATGGCTGTAGTTTTATAATCAATCAAAATTTCAAAATCGACAACCTGACGCCCACCTGCCTAAAATGGCTCCTAGCGGCAAAAGTGGGTCAGGTGCAAAGCGACTCATTTTGTGGTGGAGTGTCATACTCACAGATGTGGTAGAATGGATAGGATCTCTTTTTCAGTTTCAGGCGTTCTAGAGTAGGAAATGTATACATGTGGTAGAATAGTTAGGATGTGTTGTTGCATTTCATTTCAGGTGCTTTACGACACGAATGCCATGAATGTTGCATTGCTATCCTTCATCCCCATTTCTCTGCCGTGATGTGTTATGGATGTTTCCCTTCCAAATCCCCGATGCACGGTTTGTCATGAAATGTGGCTGGATGTGGAAGTGAAGGGTCCAGTTTTAATATCGGCCATTTTAGTTTGAAATCTGTCATACAGAAGTATCCGTCTGGAATTATAGGAAAAGAAGGAATAGGTATGTTTTCGGATCAACAGTCAGACAGTGTTAGGTTTTACTCTCAGAAATAAAGCTGTGCTTTATCCAGGCTCCATTTTTCAACAACAAAAATTTGTTAGGTTTTACTCTCAGAAATAAAGCTGTACTTTATTCAGGCTCCAATTTCAACCCAAAATTGTGTGTGTGTGTGTGTGTTGGGGGGGATGTAGGTGAGTGGGAACTGGAGAGTGTAATGCATAGAGAGGTATGTTTTTAAAAAAAAAAAAAGGTAAGGTCAGGGGGGGGGGAAATGTAATACTGTCAATAATGAAAGAAGTCTCTGAAGTACAGTATATCCTACTGATATCCATCGTATTCCTTTTTATTCAATATTTAAAAAAAAAAGAAAGCTTGTATTGTAGACAGGATAACAGGTGTAATAAAGTGTTAACATAAGAGGGGTGTGGGGGGTGGTGTGCGTAACTTGCAGGTGTAATGGGATAACAGAGGAGGGGGTGGTAGTAATATTTTTGTTGTCGTTGTTGACAAGTAAGTGTAAAAGAGGAGGGAGTGGTGGTAAGATTTTCGCAGGAGAGGGGGGGGGGGGGGGGGGGGGGGGGGAGGGAGGGAGGGAGGGGGCGGGCTTGGGGGTGAAGTGCAATGAGGTAAAAGAGGAGGAGGGGGGTGGTAGTAATTATTTGCTTATAAAAATTGTGGGGGTGGGGGTTGAGGACAAATTTATACAGGTGTAAGGAGGGAGGGGGTTAATATTTCTTTGCCAAAAGGGGGGTGGTGGGTGTTTATAGGTGTAAATAGGTAAAGAGGAGGGTGGTGGTTTGGGAGGAGGGTGGTGGTTTGGGAGGGGGAGGGGGGCAGCTGAATCGCAGGTGTGATGGGATAAATTCATTCGACTTGTGGAGACAGTGTTACAGATGTGTTTGGAGATGGTGGTGAGGGTGGTGGGAGGGGGGAGGTGTTAATCATTATTCCCCAGTGTTGAGGCAGGATAGCTGTACAGGCGTGGTGTAAGGTAATGCATGCTTGCTTGGCAGAACAAAGTTTGAAGTGTAAGGATGATTGGGGAGAGGGAGGTGGGGGGTGAGGATGGATAGAAGTAAAGATTATTTTCTTTTACCCCCCCAAAGGATTACAGATATAATAAAGTTTGCTTATGTGAACAGGGTTAGAGGGTTTTTTGTTTTGTTTAAAGCGAGGAGAGGGGGGGGGGGGGTTGTGGGCGATATGAATGGGGAGAATAAGCAGGATGGGGGTAAGATTGACAGGTGTGTCAGAATAAAGCATGGGTGTTCAGGTATACAGGTGTAAGAGGTAGGATTTTGGAGTGGAAGGTCGAGTTAAGTTTTTAAAATATTTTTTTAAAGGTTAACATTTTAAAAAAACTATCATAACTATGAAGGGCTAAACTAGTGTGTCTAGCTTACATAGTTTGGTTAAATTTTGTACCTAGGTTACATTATTTTGTTTTAAATGGGAGTTTGTACCAAGTTGATAAATTTGTTTATGTCGTGGTTGAAAATGGAGCCTGGTTCATTGCAAACAGCTTGAAGTCAAGACACAGAAACGAGAAATCCTTCCGTAGCGTTCGTGATAAGAGCAAAGCCTCTGTGGAAATTGCTAAAAACGAAAAAAAAAACCAACAAAAAAAACGAAGTGGAATTACAGTTAACTCATTTGGGTCACAGTTTATCACAGATTCTAAAGTTGTTGGTTTTTTTGGAGGGTGTTAAAGTGAAAAGGCTTATATACTATATGTAGCTTGTACAGCTACATATAACTGTGCTCCACTTAGAGAAGCATTTCTGGCAGTTGTTAAGAGAACTGTGCTGTTCCTGCTAGAGTGTTCAGGTGGCAGTTCTGTCGACTGCCGTTCAGTTTAAAATGGGAGTTTTCAGTAGAAGCAAGGATGTAGGATAAACTGTTGAAAGTTAGGGAGGTTATTTTGGAACTCTTTCTTGACCATAGGGTTGATCAGGCCAATCAGGGGGGACATTTTATTTTAGAGTCCCCCCTTTTTAGAATGGACCCCTCACCACATCCGGTCACATTTCACGACAAACCGTGCATTGGGGGATACAGGGAAACATCCATAACACATCACGGCAGAGAAATGGGGGATAATGTAGCATTCATGGCATTCGTTTGAGGGGGTAGGGGAGATTGGGGGTGGTTTTCTTCCCATTTTCTCAAGTGGGGGAAGGTTTGAAGCTTTTTTCTGGTTTCTTTAACTATTATATGGTTGCCACCTCCGGCCCCCGACCACCCACCCCTCATGGTGTTTTACTTATATAGCTGCTGGACACAGAGCACAGTTCACAGACAGGCAGCAGAGAGCAGCTCACGGGCATGCACACCTCATGCAAGGCAGGACAGGAGGAGAGGTGAAGGTCACCAACGCGGAACACCGTGAGGACGTTTCAGACACTTTATTCATGAAATACACATAGCAAAATAAGGGTGGGGGGTCACTGCCTGGAGACTGTACTGTCCACGCTACCCCCCCAGTGCATACATCACGAACAGACAGAACGGAGACAAAGACAGAACAGAGACAAAAGACAGAACGGAGACAAAGACGGACAAAAACAAACAGAGACATGCACACAGACAGACAAGATGGCAGACACGCAACACGACACAACAAAAAAAACCACCACAACAGATTACAACACAAAAATGACAGGAAATAAAAGAAAAAACAAAAACAAATGGAGACATGCACAGACAGACAGATGCAGACACGCAAACACAACACGACAAAAACAACAGATACAACACAACACAATACAAAATGACAGGAAATAAAAGAATACAAAAAAAAAAATAAAAAAGACACACCAGCTCTCACACACATGTACTGAACACTACACAAATACATCACAAAACTGTAACAAAGCTACACACTACACTTTACACACAACACAACCCTATAGCAGTATATCACCCACATACACACAACCCTATATCCAACACAACAACACACGACACAGCTAACAACCCTGGACAGCTAACTAGCCTAAAACTTGTCGTGCAAAGCTTCCCTGGACTGTGTCTCTTCCACCTTGGACCCCTACCCTAAAACTACCCTCACAAACTACCCGTAAACTCAACTTTCTCTCTCTCTCACACATGCATGCATGCGCGTGCGCGCACACACACTCCCTTGAAAGGCTACCCTAAAGCTTTTCTCTTGCACACACACACACACAAAAACTACCCTGAATATATCTCTCACACTTAAGTTCTACATAGCTGCCAACCTTTTGAGAATTTAAAAATGGAAGTTTGGTTAGGGGAATGGTTTTGAAAAAGGACTATAAAAGTTAAAAGGAGCAAAAAGTAGTGTGCCACGCTTTGAAATGAAAGTTTGGTAGAAAATAAAAGTACAATGATCGCTTACTACGTCTGCTTTTATGAAACTGTAAAAAAAAAAATTCGGTATATAAAATGACTGTGGTGAGCACTGAACAGATGCAATAATTTTTGCCGTTATTCATTGATTCACTTTGAAGTGTCAAATTTGGGTCTGACTAAGTTGGCTCTCTGTAGTTGGCCACAGATTCACCTCTGTCCATTACTGCCTGCAGGTCGATACTATTTATCACACAAGCTCAGCAAAAAATGCTGCGTTTTGGTCGTTGCTATATTTCCGTTATCTTAGTTTCTGAAAAACTCTTGCTTTTGTCGGTTACATGGTCATTTAATGCGCATATTCAGCCTTGCTTCGACTTGTATAGCAGTGTAGCAAGACTGCTGAAAATTGGAACTGCTGTGCCCCAATTGTAGAGGTACACAACTCAGGTGTTCTCATGTGCAGTAATGTCACTTCATCTGCCATGCGGAATTTTGAAATCACTCTGGCACAGAGTGCAGTGGAAGGTATAACTTTTAGCTTTGTCTAGACCTGATCGATGAATGGAAATTCCTCCTTGAATTTGAGAACAAACTTCTGATAGGCACAACCACTATCAAACTGTCCGCTTTTCTTCGACATGTTGTGTCTGGCAGTGAAAACCAGCATGCATGTTAATGCCTCTTTTTGTTTTCTAAATTTCTGAAACTCGAAACTTTTCTTAAGAAAAGAGTGTGGCTAAAATCCAGATAAAAAAAGGAATGGTTGGCAGCTATGTAATTATCCTAAAACTCTCCGCTTAACTATCCTGCAAAGTTTCCCTGAAACTTACTCTCATATACACAAATACCCTGAAAATCTCTCTCCCTCACAGTCTCACTCACACATACAACTCCTTGGAAACTTTCTGTCACACACAAACTACTACCCTGAACAGCTACACACACACACACACTCTTTCTCTCAAGGGTTCTTACAAGTTTGACCGAACAAACTTCCAGGCTTTTTACCAGACCTGATCTGTTTTTCCTGATCCACACCTCAAATAAAGTTTTTAATAATAAAGTTATTCTGATCTGGTCATCAAAAGGAGTTGGGGTTGGAACTTCAAGTGAAAAAATTATCGGCGAACGAAATTGGGGTTGGGATTGAAAGCGAGTAAATTATTGGTGAAAATGGAATACTGCATGGCTCCTGTTATTCAAACACAGGTCAGTAGTTTTTACAAGCTCAGTTTAAAATAATTTTTTTAAAATTTTATTTTAGAAAAGTGCTAATAAGTTCCATTTATACATCAAATCAATTGATCGGCTCGTTTCAGAATTTATTTCCCTTCTGCTAGAGCTAAGAGGTTTCACAAATGGCGAGATTTTGCGTATGCAACAGTTTCCCCAGCATTATTTATTTATTCATTCTTTTATATCGAGGATAATGGAATAAGCACTCATGTGCTTTTTTTACATCTAGTCCCCATGTGTATGCGGTTTTGTAAATTTTGTCATCTGTTCCCACCGGCACACAATGGCCTACTACTTTCGAAAAGCGGAACAGGACTTAACGTGTGCGCAAGATATTCTGCATTAAGGTAGCTAGCTTCATTTTCACGAGTAGTTTAAGCTTTGATGACGATCGAAGTTGCAAAAAATGTCTCTCTTGAAAAGACTGGCCCTGATAAATGTTCACTGTCTACCTACAGCAGACCCAAGTTACACGTCTCTTTCTTTCCCTGTGGCTTCTGAGAACACAGTCTCCCACAGTGGATGTTCTGCAGAGTGTTCCACAGTCTGAGCCATTAGAGACTGGTCCTGTCCATGTTGGATATTTATCATTCTATCAGCCAACTTCTGAAGATTCAAAGCGAACCCTTCTTGAATAGTCTTGGATAATAGAATAAGCACTCATGTGCTTAAAATTTTTTTTGTTTTTACACCCAGCCCCTGTATGCATGCGGTTTTATAAATTTCATCCGTTCCCTTGCTAAAGTTGTCAACTAATTTAATGACATCTCAATCTTATTTTTGCTTTGTTTTGATATTATTGTCAGTTTGATTTTATTGTCATTACAATAAAGTTGTCAACTTTTACAAATTTAAGGACATCACAATCTTATTTTCACTGTCAGTTTTGATATTATTGTCAGTTTTATTTTATTGTCATTACAATAAAGTTATCAACTTTTACAAATTTAAGGACGTCACAATCTTATTTTCAGTCAGTTTTGATATTATTGTCAGTTTGATTTTATTGTCATTACAATCAAGTTGTCAACTTTTACAAATTTAAGGACGTCACAATCTTATTTTCACTGTCAGTTTTTATGTTATTGTCAGTTTGATTTTATTGTCATTACAATAAAGTTGTCAACTTTTACAAATTTAAGGGCGTCACAATCTTTTTTCACTTTGTTTTGATATTACTGTCAGTTTGATTTTATTGTCATTACAATAAAGTTGTCAACTTTTACAAATTTAAGGACATCACAATCTTATTTTCACTTCCAGTTTTGATATTATTGTCAGTTTTATTTTATTGTCATTACAATGAAGTTGTCAACTTTTACAAATTTAGGGACGTCACAATCTTATTTTCACTGTCGGTTTTGATATTATTGTCAGTTTGATTTTATTGTCATTACAATAAAGTTGTCAACTTTTACAAATTTAAGGACGTCACAATCTTATTTTCACTGTCAGTTTTGGTATTATTGTCAGTTTGATTTTATTGTCATTACAATAAAGTTGTCAACTTTTACAAATTTAAGGACGGCACAATCTTATTTTCACTGTCAGTTTTGATATTATTGTCAGTTTGATTTTATTGTCACTACAATAAAGTTGTCGACTTTTACAAATTTAAGGATGTCACAATCTTATTTTCACTGTCAGTTTTGATATTACTGTCAGTTTGATTTTATTGTCACTACAATAAAGTTGTCAACTTTTACAAATTTAAGGACGTCACAATCTTATTTCACTTTGTTTTGATATTACTGTCAGTTTGATTTTATTGTCATTACAATAAAGTTGTCAACTTTTACAAATTTAAGGACATCACAATCTTCTTTTCACTGTCAGTTTTTATATTATTGTCAGTTTGATTTTATTGTCATTACAATAAAGTTGTCAACTTTTACAAATTTAAGGACGTCACAATCTTATTTTCACCGTCAGTTTTTATATTATTGTCAGTTTGATTTTATTGTCATTACAATAAAGTTGTCAACTTTTACAAATTTAGGGACGTCACAATGTTATTTTCACTGTCAGTTTTGATATTATTGTCAGTTTGATTTTATTGTCATTACAATAAAGTTGTCAACTTTTGCAAATTTAAGGACATCACAATATTATTTTCACTTTCACTTTTGATATTATTGTCAGTTTGATTTTACTGTCACTACAATAAAGTTGTCAACTTTTACAAATTTAAGGACATCACAATCTTATTTTCACTGTCAGTTTTGATATTGTCAGTTTGACTTTATTGTCATTACAATTTCAATTTTATTGCCATTACAATTTAAAGAAGTTTTGGGTTACGGTTACTTGATACTGAAGTTGACTTTTTTAAAAAATTCGGAGACTTTACCACATCCTACAGATAAAACTGTATTTTTCCAGGTCTGGGAAAAAGTTTTTCCACTTTTCAACGACTTTTTTCAGATCCTTGTATGAACCCTCTCTTCTATCGTTCTCTATCTACATATTACACAAAACTACCCAACATCTACTTCGAAATATCTCGCACACAAAACGTCCAGTTCTCTGCATATATGCACACACTACTAGCCTGAAACCTCCCTACCTTTCTCTCACTCACACATGCACCAAACTACCCAGAAATTTCTACTCTATCATTCACACAAAACTCTAATCTTGAAGATATTCCTCTCTCTACAAACCTCTCTCTCTCACACTCACATACTAAACTATCATGAAACTTTCACTGAATCACACACACACACACAGAGCTCCTACATATGATTTCCCCAAAATTTTTTATAGAATAAAGTTGAAATCACACAATTTGGTGGATAAAAAACAACAACTTTTTGGTGGGTCAATGGCATGAAGTTTCAAATTCCCTTCAAGAAATTTTGTAACATTTTGGCGCAGCTGCGCTGTGAATAGCCACCAATTCCGTGAGAGCGTGTGGACATGTGTGGTCAGTGTTGACAAAATCGCGGGTCAGTGAAACGTTGGAGTTTAAAATATTGGAGAAAACAACAGGCCAGGGACCAAGTTTATTCTTTGACTTCAGAAGATGACCACACAGACTTTCTGCAGGACACATTCACAATAATAAAGAGGAATGAGAAAATCCTGCAGTTCGATTTTCTCACCTGTAATGGTGATTTCTATACAGGTTGTTATGGCTAGTTTTGACTTTTGCTAGTTTCACGGCTTATGGCAGATTCCATCTCAAGTTTGTCGGTTTTTCTCAGAAAATTGGGAGAAAAGGGGTTGGATATTTTTATTTATTTATTTAATCTTTATATTGAGGATAATGGAATAAGCACTCATGTGCTTTTTTACATCCAGTCCCCGTGGTAAAGATAGTGTTGTAACGCCAGTGTTTCCTTACAACATTTTCAATGTAAGCTTTTTTTTTCCCTTTTAAAATTGTACTGTAGTGATTTACTGTTTGCCTCTGAGTGTATATATATGCATATACTCATTTTGGGGGGGTGGGGTGGGTTTAGGGATATTAGTTTTAAGATGGTTTAAAACGTGAGATGAATATCACAGACGAAAATTTCATGGACAGAAAACTATTTTAAAGAGCATTTTGAGGGGCAGGCAGGCAGGCAGGTCTGCACACATACAAAATGACCCTAAACAGTTACCCTAAGATTTCTCTCTCTCTCTCACATACACACATATACAGCTACCTTGAAACCTCCCACACTCTCTCTCTCTTGCATACACTACCCTGAACAGCTTACCAGTAACCCTGAAATTCTCTCAAGCAAAACTCTCCTGAACCAAGGAACTTGTATCAATCCACATACACATAAAACTACCCTGAACACACAAACTACCCTGAACACACACCTACCCTGAACACACACTACCCTAACACACAAGCTACCCTAAACACACAGCTACCTAAACACACAGCTACCCTAAACACACAACTACCCTGTAAACACACAAACTACCCTAAACACAAAACTACCCTAAACACACAAAACTACCCTGAAACTTGTCACACACACACACAAACATGGATGCCATCTGTCTTTACACACAGAAAAAAAACTTACCTTACCACCTCCGATTTCACCACCACTGGAAGGAAGGAAGGAAGCATCACATCACACAGAAATAAGGAGAGGAGAAAACCAAACCATATACACAGGGCTGCCAGTGACCTGAGAGCCGAGACCTTGAAGCACCACAGTCTGCCCACACTCCTGAAATGGAAAACACAGACAGTGTATCAACAGTGGAATGTGAACAGGGAACAGAACAGAACATCTTTAAGAAGGAAGGTGGCAGGACGGTTAAGACGTTTGTTTGCCTGCCAACAAGTAAACCGTGAGGTTCTGGGTTCGATCCCCTTTCTTCCCAGTTTGACAAAAAAAATCGGAACTGAATGTCAAAGTCCTTCGGATGAGACTATAAACCGAGGCCCCGTGTGCGAACGCATGCAGAACATCTTGCGCACGTTAAATCCTGTTCCGCTTTTTGAAAGAGTAGGCCATTGTGTGCCGGTGGGAACAGATGACAAACTTGACAAAACCGCATACACACGGGGACTGGATGTAAAAATTTACAAAATCGCATACACACGGGGACTGGATGTAAAAAAGCACATGAGTGCTTATTCCATTATCCTCGATATTAAAAAAAAAAGAAAAGAAGAGCGCTTTGATTTGTTGCTTTACAAGATTCAGCGCTATATAAATTCCATACATTATTATTATTATTATTAACATAAGATAGCAGGTGGAGTGGGGGGTTAGCCTAGTGGTTAGAGTGTTGAGCTCACGATCCGAAGGCCCAGGTTCGAGCCACCTCCACCAAGACGCTCGTTTTAGGGGATTTTGTCCACAGGAGTTAACAGTGGTAACGACTCCACCCCCACCCCCTGAAAGTCTTTTGGATGAGACAGTAAACCAAGGTCCTGTGTATGGATGCACGCAGGACATCTTGCACGCATGTTAAAACCTTTCGTCTTTTTTAGAAAAATAGGGCACTGCATGCTGGTAGGAAACGCGACAAAACTTAACGCACACACGCTACTCTGGAGGTGGTTTTTAGACGTCGTCCCTGAAACCAGAATGTGGCTGCCTTAAAAGACGGGCTAGACGGTCACATATGCGCTATCTCGACATTGGTGAAGTTCGGAGTTTTAGACAAGGAATGTGAAAAAAAAGCAAAAGACGAAAAACAGAACGAATTGACTCAGGGTCTTCTGAACTACATGACAAATGACATACATACCACGATCCCCATTTTGTCCTCACTACTTGACCGAAGCAACACTGAATTACCATGAAATGCTGTCATCAAGCTGCCCTACATAAATTCTAAAAAGTACAGAACATCTCCACTACATCACATCACTCAGCAAGTTACCTTCATACCTTTCAATTTTACCTTTTTTAAAATTTATATTCTTTTATATTGAGGATAATGGATTAAGCACTTGTGTGCTTTTTTTGCATCCAGTCCCCGTGTGTATGCAGTTTTGTACATTTTGTCATCCGTTCCCACCGGCACACAATGGCCTACTCTTACAAAAAGCGGAACGGGTTTTAACGTGTGCGCAAGATGTTCTGCGTGCGTTTGCACACGGGGGCCTCGGTTTATAGCCTCATCCGAAGGACTTTTGGGGAGAGTGGTGTCGGCACTGATGTTAACTCCAGAGGAAAATATCCCCCTTGAACGGGAATTGAACCCGGGTCGTCAGATTGCGAGCGCAATGTTCTAACCACTAGGCTATCCTGTCCCCCCCTTTAAATTTACAAAACTGCATACACACAGGGGGGACTGGATGAAAAATAAGCTCATGGGTGCTTATTCCATTATCCTCGATATAAAAATAAAACATAAAATAACCAATGCAGCCTCACAGACTGTACACCCTTCCCCTTAGACATCAGCCCTGTCCTATGGCACTCACAGTACCAGTCCTGCCTTGCTATTTTCTGCTTTCTGCACAAGTTGCCACTGCAGGTACACGTATTGCAGACACGCTAGGGCTATTTCTGACTGGAAATCTCCTGTTTGGAATCTTCGTGTTAAAGAATTCAGTAACCATCCCCCTCTTTTCTGGAAAGAAAATTAGTAGTAGTTTGAAAGTCTCATGTTTGAAACCTTTGTGTTAAAGAATGTTTTTGTTTTTTGGAAAGAAAATTAGTAGTAGTTTGAAAGTCTCATGTTTGAAACCTTTGTGTTAAAGAATGTTTTTGTTTTTTGGAAAGAAAATTAGTAGTTTGAAAACTAATAAAAAATCTCTCAAAAATCAGTTTATATAATTACTGTTTATCTCTAAAGTGGTAGTATCATTCACAAACACACACACACACATATATATATATATATATATATGTACATTAGGCCACACATTTGTGTGTGTATGTGTGTGTGTGTGTGGTTGGCTTGATTTGTTGTTTATTGATACTGTGGTACATCAAAGTGTGTTTGTTTTTGGTTGATATTTTTTTGTGTTGACTTTTTGATAGCCAGATATAAGCAACATCGGTCATGTGCTTTTTTCTGTTACAATTTACCAGATTTGAATATTAGTAATGATCATGATATTTACAATTCGGAGAAAGATGAAGGGATTTATGGGATTGAAAGCTGGTTGAGAAATTGTACCAACTTGTGAATTTTGAAATGACTAGGTGATAAAATGATACAGGGATCTGTCTTTTCACGTTCATTTTTAGTTTTGAATATCCCCCCACCCCCTCTCATTTATACTGTGATGATCCCTGTGATAAGCAGATGAAATATGAAATATTTGTGCAAAAAGTTCTGTTACATTTTATACACTATTGCTGAATCCTGAAAGCGGATTATTGCACATGAGCTATGATTGTACACATAGTGTGTGTGTGTGTTTCACAAGTGCAGATTGTGTCTTTAAAGAAATTTGTATACTTAAAAATAAAGTCTCGAGTCTTTAATACTATTTGCTTACTTTACGATGAACTCTTGCTTTTCAGTACCTGTTAGTATTGATATTATTTTGGGGTGTATTGCTGTTAGGTTTATACTCCTGTTGAATTTATTTGTAATCATCCTCCATACCCCAAAAGAGGTGAAAGGAATGAAATCTTGAATCTTGTGTGTGTGTGTGTGTGTGTGTGTGTGTGTGTGTGTTCTTCTTTAATTTAACATCTTTCCACATTATGTGTGTGTGTGTGTGTGTGTGGTGTGTTGTGTGTTGTTGTGTGGTGTGTGTGTGTGTTCTTTAATTTAACGTCTTTTCACATTATGTGTGTGTATGTTCTTTAATTTAACGTCTTTTCACATTATGTGTGTGTGTGTGTGTGTGTGTGTGTTCTTTAATTTAACGTCTTTTCACATTATGTGTTGTGTGTGTGTATGTTCTTTAATTTAACGTCTTTTCACATTGTGTGTGTGTGTGTGAGTGAGGGGGAAGGGGGATGGGTAGGGGGTGTGGGTTTGGGGGGGGGGGGGGGGGGGGGGGGGGGGGGGGGGGGGGGGGGTCAGAGTTTGATATGTTGTGAGAAATGATGGGGAGAGAAACTGAAAACATGTGGGTGGGATTTTATTTGTTCTTGAGCCGATTAAAATTATAAAAATAAAAGAAAAGAAATGTGGGTATCTATGTGCTATATGTAAGTTACCTTTGCATGATTAAGGCTGTAGAGAAATAACAATGATTCATCTCAATAAACATGATGGTACAAACGACAAGTCTGTGCTGGTTACATGGTGCGCAAGCTGACAGTGTCTGTGTTGGGGTGTGTTATAAATATAAGATTTCAGAGACAAAAAACAAACCTCAGTCATTCAATTTCAACTAGTCACACGGCGGATTCCATCACATTTTGTTGTAAAGTCGGGCGTTTGTCTACATTGATACGCTTTTGTCATCAAAGCGTCCAACATCATTACTGCTTTAAATACATAAACCTCATACCTTATGGCAAATATGCCCCCCACTTCCCCCTTCTCACCACACACACAGAGAATGACATGTAACTGTGCATTTCACTACCTGAACATTCCCTAAAAATCAGACAATGAACTGTTTAGCCCTTTCACTGCTGACATGTCTTGCTGGGGTGGGTGTATGCTGGCAAGCATGGAGTGGACATTGTATGTTTACCTACACCGTGTGTCAACACCGTTGGTGGGAGGTAAATCGCAACGTATACTGCACACCAGCAATGCAGTCTAGAAGTTGGATTGGCAAAAACACTAGTAAGGAAATGGATTGGATACGGGGCTGGGGCGTTTTTATTTCTACAAATTTCTACCTGTACAGCGTTGCTTTGCTTTGGAGACTTGATAGATCTGTGTGGCAACTGTCTCAAACAGCCTTGATAGATCTGTGTGGCAACTGTCTCAAACAGCCTTGCAGATGTAATAACATTTTTTTTAAAGAAACAAAGGTGCCAAACATGGCCCTTGCTTAGGGTTGGGGTTGGTGGGGGTTGGTGTGTTTAATTTTTTTTTTTGGGGGTGTGGTTTGAAGTTCATGTTTGAACCTGTGTGGTTAAAGATGTTTTTGTTTTTGTGAAAGAAAATTAGTAGTTTTAAAACTAATAAAAAATCTCTCAAAAATCAGTTTATATAATTACTGTTTATCTCTAAAGTGGTGTACATCACAAACACCACACACATATATATATATATATATATAATAGTACTATTAGGCCACACATTTGTGTGTGTATGTGTGTGTGTGTGTGTGTGTGTGTGGTTGGCTTGATTGTTGTTTATGTACTGTGGTACATCAAAGTGTGTTTGTTTTTGGTTGAGTTTTTTTGTGTTGCTTTTGATAGCCAGATATAAGCAACACGGTCATGTGTTTCTGTTCAATTCCAGATTTGAATATTAGTAATGACTGATATTTACAATTCGAGAAAGAGGAAGGGATTTATGGATTGAAAGGGTTGAGAAATGACCAACTTGTGATTTGAATGACTAGGTGATAAAATGTACAGGGATCTGTCTTTTCACGGTTCATTTTAGTTTTGATATCCCCCACCCCCTTCATTATACTTGATGATCCCTGTGATAAGCAGATGAAATATGAAATATTTGTGAAAAAGTTCTGTTACATTTTATACACTATTGCTGAATCCGAAAGCGGATTATTGCACTGAGCTATGTTGTACACTAGGTGTGTGTGTGTTTCACAAGTGCAGATTGTGTTTTAAAGAAATTTGTAAAACTAAAAATAAAGTCTCGAGGCTTTAATACTATTTGCTTACTTACGATGAACTCTTGCTTTTCAGTACCTGTAGTATTGATATTAATTTGGGGTGTATTGCTGTTAGTTTATAACCTGTTGAATTTATTTGAAAATCATCCTCCATACCCCAAAGAGTGTGAAAGGATGAAATCTTGAATTTGTGTGTTTGGTGGTGTGTGTGTGTGTGTTCTTCTTTAATTTAACATCTTTCCACATTATTGTGTGTGTTGTTGTGTGTGTGTGTTGTGTGTGTGTGTGTGTTGCTTTAATTTAACGTCTTTTCACATATGTTTGTGTTATGTTCTTTAATTTAACGTCTTTTCACATTATGTGATGTGTTGTGTGGTGTCTTTAATTTAACGTCTAATTTCACATTATGTGTGTGTGTGTGTATGTTCTTTAATTTAACGTCTTTTCACATTGTGTGTGTGTGTGTGTGAGGGGGAAGGGACATGGCAAGGGGTGTGGGATTTGGGGGACCTACACTGTGTGTCAACACCGTTGGTGGGAGGTAAATCGCAACGTATACTGCACACCAGCAACGCAGTCTAGAAGTTGGATTGGCAAAAACACTAGTAAGGAAATGGATTGGATACGGGGCTGGGGCGTTTTTATTTCTACAAATTTCTACCTGTACAGCGTTGCTTTGCTTTGGAGACTTGATAGATCTGTGTGGCGACTGTCTCAAACAGCCTTGCAGATGTAATTAACTTTTTTTTTTTAAAGAAACAAAGGTGCCAAAACATGGCCCTTAGCTTACCACATTCAGTCAGAAGATATTCCAAGTAAGTTCAATTTGTTGTTCAGTTTGTTGTTGTTGTTGTTTTTATTTATTTATTTTATATTTTATTCTTTTATATCGAGGATAATGGAATAAGCACTTGTGTGCTTTTTTTTTTTTTTTTTTACATCCAGTCCCCGTGTGTATGCGGATTTGTGAATTCTGTCATCTGTTCCCACCGGCACACACAATGGCCTACTCTTACCAAAAGCAGAACACGATAAAACGTGTGCGCAAAATGTTCTGCGTGCGTTCGCACATGGGGCCTCGGTTTATAGTCTCATCCATGTGTGTCTGGTTTAGATGCAGCATAGTGAAATGCACAGTACAAAAGAAAGCTACACACACCAATGAATCAGACTGACAAAATGATATTTTGCAGAGAAGCTCTTACCTTCAGTCTCTGCAGTGTAGGCTGTGTCAGCTTGTGGCCCTGATCCCAGACTGTGGTGGATGCAGTGTGGAGTTGGCAGTTGCTGACATGTGGACACTGAAGTCACAGGCTGCTTCTCCATGGCTGGTGATGATGGGGGATGCACACTGCACTTACCACTGGTCTCTGACACACCACCAGACTCTCACTGTCAAGCCTGCCCTGTTTTCTGGGTTATACACCGATACTTTTTAAAACTGCCTCGCATCGCACCCTATTCCCCTCATCAGCGCTTTGATTTGTTGCTTTACAAGATTCAGCTCTATATAAATTCCATACATTATTATTATTGTTTCTTGCTTTCCTCCCTCCCCTCCATCAATACGCTGACCAAAGATGGCCTTTAAATTTTTTCTAGCATTTTCCTTAAAAAATTTTTTTTTAAGCAACAAGATCAGTCTTTCTGGCAACAACTGGTGATCTTGTTGGCATGTAGTATTGTACTGTGGTTTGACAAGATTTGAAATTCATTTTGGTATTCAACTAGCCATAACTATGCCTCGGTTAAACCTGATCGGTTATGGTAGGCCTACCACCACTGCACAAATGCATTTTGATGCCATTATTCTCAGGCGTTTTTGTCAGAACAGTGTTTTAAAGCAATGCTGTGATTTTACTGTTCAGTTTAAAAAGTCCAACACGCTTTCCAACTACTGCAGATTTGTGTGGGAGCATTGATCCACAGAGGCCACTTTCAGGTGTCTCATGATTCTGCTTGATCAGCCAATTACGGTTTATAAACCATTTTAAGGCTAGGCATAGCAACAAAAAAAGAAAAAAAAGAGAAGATTTTCTGTTTTGTGGGGGATTTTTACATTTCTGAAACTCCAGTGTCTGCTTCATCTAACACATCTCTTTTTCGTGACAAAACAATTTTTTTTTATGCGTAGGTTGTAACTGATGATTATAGTTTGCACACTACAACATTTTCATGATTTGGGGTTTAATTTTTGAAGAGATCATTTTCAAATCAATAAGCTTTAGAACGAACATACACACGAGAAACTTCGCAAGCTCATTTTACATAGATAATACCTAGTTTCTACGCTTTGGCAACTTTGTCAAACTTCCATGTCCCACATGTTGAGATGAAAAACAACCCCCCTTTATTTATCAAAAGTAACAAAAACAAATCGAGGTCCAAATTTGTGAAATCCTTAAAAACAAAGAAAATAAAAAATTTCTCATATAAAATTCTTTCAAAGATAAAAAGTAAGTTAAGTGTATGATAAATCAAGTGCTGAACCCCCCCTCCCCTCCCCAAAGAAAAAACCCAAGCAAAAAAACAATTGGTACATTTTTATTTATAGAAATTTTAGTTATTTTTTAATTTTTAAATGGAATCATTTTCATGGCAACCAGTGGTCGAAGTGTCTAATTTCACATATTTTTGCAAGTTCTGCGTAATGCCTTAGAATGTCGGTCTCTAAATTTTTACAACATTTCAACATTTCGCTTGGTTCAGAAATATCTGCCAAGTCTGGCCCTAACCCGATTTTTCCTAACGATTCAGGTGGGGCAGCTGATTTGACAGCGCATCTAAACACCCAGAACTCGTTTGATTCAAAGTTACCACTTAAGAAAAAAATTAAACATTTTTCGCTTCCATTCTTCACCTTTCCCATACCGTAAGTGTGAAATCGCCCCACGACTGACACCGCTACATCTGCAGTGTGTTGTCAGTCTGGTGGTGGTTCAGTGCAGGGAGTAAGTCAGTAGTCCTTGCCTTCCCTTCCTGCAGCCACCTGGAGAATGACTGTGCCTGTGGACAGCAGGGTTGAAGGGGAGATAATAGATCATCATTAAATATGACTTGCAGGGATGTTAACTGTGACTTATGGGGATGTTGGTGTTAATTTTTAAGTTATGACTTGTGGAGATGCTGCAAATTATGACTTGTGCGGATGTTGGTGTTAACTATGATTTATCGGGATGGTTGATGATAAATATGACTTACGGGGAGCCCATATCAGGGCTGTCAGCTTGTCAGATTTTAAATCCCAGATTAAAAATGTGTAACTATATACAGATTAAAACAGGGTAGAAAACCAACTCAACTGTCGTTCCTTGTATCAATGCCCTGGCCAACTGTAAGGGTCAGCCCAGGATGGGATCTGCATTGTGGCCAAAACCCTATCAACCACACATAAATGAGGTAAAACCAAGATTCCTTCAAACGACCTTGTTCTTAGTGACCAACTGTAACACTTTCACTCCTATAAGACGAAAAAAGCCTGATTCTCTCAGGCCAGTCTTGTTTAAATATATATAGCCCCACTGACCAGAGAGGTCATTATCAGGGCTGTCACCTTGTAACATTTTTAAACCTCAGATTAAAACTGCAACTATATAATGATTGAAACAAGGTTTAAAACAAAAAAGTACAATTCAATCCAATCTTGTTTACATATAGCCCCGCTGACCACAAAGGCCATATTGGGGCTGTCACCTTGTCAACTTTTAAATCTCAGATTAAAACTGTGCAGCTATATAAAAAGGTAAAGGTGTCCCATGAGTGAGGCGTCAGAGACCTCACTTCTCTAGGGCCAGCATATTGAGGATGGCGCCCATCTCCTCTCCCTCGCTGCTTTACCTTCCCTGACCCTAAAGAGGGCAGGTACCCATTTACAGTTGGGTGAACTGGGGGAACTGTACTGAAGCCAAGGCGCGAAAACGGTCACCCATCCAATTGGTAACCACGCTTGACGCTGCTTAACTTGGCTGGGGGAAAGCGAGTGCTCCGACCACTGAGCTACCCCGTCCCCAGCAGCTATATATAAGGTTAAAACAAGGTATAAAACCAACTCTACTGCCGTTCCTTGTATCAACGCCCTGGCCAACCCAGAACAGTCGCCGTGTTGAGGGAGAACCCCATAAACGACACATAAAATGAGATAAAAACCAAAGCCAGATTCCTTAACATCAACCTCGAGACCAAAGAAATGAGAAGCCTACATGTACACAATTTTCTTAGATAAGAAAAAAAAAGCCATTTTCTCTCTCTCTCTAAAAAAAAAAGTGTTCTAAAAACTAATCTTATAAAAGTAATGCAACGTCAAACTTTTGACAGCAGGAATAAACAGAGGATGTTCAGATATCTAGGTCTGATGATCCCACTTTAATCTTGTCTAAAAACATATACTGTTTTGATTATGTACAATAACTCATGCAGATAATATATGTACAACATACTGACATACGCACACAAAAAGACCAATCTAGATGACAATATTGTTTTTAACTGACACTGCTTTACGAATGGAAACAAAACCAGGATAAACTCAAAATAAAGGGAAATAACATCCTTTCTAAATTTTTTTTAAACGATTGTCCCCCCCCCCCCCCCCCCCCCCCCCCAACAAACAAAAAGCTTTAAAAAGGCACCAGAACATAGCCCCTAGCAAGTTATATTACCACCTCCAGATAGAAATTATTCCAAGCAAGTCTCAATTGAACTCTTTCAATTTGTTCGTTTTTTGGTATGTGTGCGTGTGTTACTTTAAAATACAAGTGAGTGAAATGCACAGTACAAAAGAAAGTTACACAAACCAATGAATTAGACTGACAAAGATATATTGCAGAGAAGCTCTTACCTTCAGTCTCTGCAGTGTAGGCTGTGTCAGCTTGTGGCCCTGATCCCAGACTGTGGTGGATGCAGTGTGGAGTTGGCAGTTGCTGACATGTGGACACTGAAGTCACAGGCTGCTTCTCCATGGCTGGTGATGATGGGGGATGCACACTGCACTTACCACTGTCTCTGATACACCACCAGACTCTCACTGTCAAGCCTACACCGTTGTCTAGGTTATACACTGATACTTTTTAAAACTTGCATCCTGCACCCTCTTCTCTTTCTCTCCCCCCCCCCCTTTTCCTTTCATCAGTACACTGACCACAAAGGTGGCTTTAAGATTTGTCTTGATTTTTCAAGATTTTAAAAATATTTTTTATTTATTTATTTTTTTTTTAGTGACAAGATCAATGTATTTATGGTAAAAGCTGGCGAGCTTGTTTGCATACAGTACTGAGATTAAAATCTAAATTTTTTTTAATTTGCTTTTTAACATTTAAAAAAACAACTGCATTTTAAGGCCAATATTCTGTGGCGTTTTTGTCGCAACAGTGTTTTATAGCGGCACTGTTTGAAGTTTTCCAACTGCTGCAGATTTGTGTGGGAGCTGCGATCCACAGCAATCGCTTTTCACATTTATCATGATCCTGCTTGATCGATCGTCCAAATGCAGCTTTTATAAACCATTGAAAGGCTAGACACATGGCAACTGAAATAATAATTTTCTGTGATTTGGGAATTTTCACATTTCTGCGTCTGCTTTATTCAAAACATCATTTTTTCACAAAACAATGGTGGTTTTTTTAATATGCAACTAATGATTAAAGTTTGTACACAAACAACATTTTTGGAGGATTAATTTTTTTAAGAGATCGTATTGAAAAAAAATCAATAAGCTTTAGAATGAATACACAAACTAGAAACTTTGCAAACTCATTTTACATAGATCATAGCTCAATTTTACACTTCGGCAAATTTAGTCAAAGTTCTTGTGTTACGACTGTTTGATATTACACAAACTTCCAAATCCTACAAGTTGAGAAAAAAACCTTTGTTATTTGTTGAAAATAACAAAAACAAAATGGGGCCCAATTTTTTGAAATCGTTAAAATTGAAAAAGAAGGAAATTTTTTTTTCTGAGACGCAAACTCTTTCAAAGAAAAAAAAAGTAAAGCTGAAAGAGAGTGAGAAAAAAAAAGAGATAAATTTTAGTTTGAAGTTTTAGTGATTTTAATTTGTTTTTTTGGCCCTCTTGAATGCTGAAAGTAAAAAAAACAAGGTACATTTTATTTTAAAATTTTTTGTGATTTTAACTTTTTAAATGAATCATTTTAATGGCGACCAGTGGCCGAAGTGTGTAATTTCACATATTTTTTTTATGAGTTCTGGTAAATGCCTTGCAATCTTCTTCCTTTTTTGTCATGTTTCTCCCAGGGGAGGTTTGACATTGATGAGCCTTCTCCATCTCTCTCTGTTTTGAGCTTCCTCCTTATTTATGCCCTTTTTCTCTAAGATCATCTGCAATACAGGCAAGCCCAGGTCTTGCACTGTCAGGCTGTAAATTCAATAACATTTCGCTTGGTTCAGAAATATCTGCCAAGTCTGACCCTAACCGATTTTTTCCCAAACGATTCAGGTGGGGCAACTGATTTGAGCTGAGCGCTTTGATTTGTTGCTTTACAAGATTCAGCGCTATATAAATTCCATACATTATTATTATTATTTGACAGCGCATCTAAACACCCAGAAAATGCAGTACTCGTTTGATCCAAAGTTACCACTTATGAAAAAGATAAAACATTTTTCGCTTCCATTTTTCACCTTTCCCATCATAAGCGGTAAGTGTGAAATCCCCCCACACGACTGACACGGCTACATATGCAGTGTGTTGTCAGTCTGGTGGTGGTTCAGTGCAGGGAGTAAGTCAGTAGTCCTGTGCCTTCCTTCCTGCAGCCACCTGGGAGACAGCAGGGTTGAAGGGGAGATAATATATCATCAATTAAATATGACTTGCAGGGAAGTTAACTGTGACTTATGGGGATGTTGGTGTTAACTTTTAAGTTATGACTTGTGGGGATGTTGATGTTAGTTTTTAAGTTATGACTTCTGGGGATGCTGATGCGAATTATGACTTATGATTTATGGGGATATTGATGTTAACTGAACATGGTGTTGATGTTAACTTCAACTTGTGGCGATATTTGTGTTAAAATTAACTATGACTTATGGGGATGTTGGTGTTAACTGTAACTTATGGGGATGTTGATGTTATGGGGATGTTGATGTTAACTATGACTTATGGGGATGTTGATGTTAACTATGACTTATGGGAATGTTGGTGTTAACTATGATTTATGGGGATGTTGGTGTTAACTATGACGTATGGGGATGTTGATGTTAACTATGACTTACGGGGATGTTGGTGATAAATATGACTTTTGGGGATGGTTGATGATAAAAATGACTTATGGGGATGTTGATGATAAATATGACTTATGGAGATGTTGGTGTTAACTATGACTTATGGAGATGTTGGTGTTAACTATGACTTATGGAGATGTTGGTGTTAACTATGACTTATGGAGATGTTGGTGTTAACTATGACTTATGGAGATGTTGGTGTTAACTATGACTTATGGAGATGTTGGTGTTAACTATGACTTATGGAGATGTTGGTGTTAACTATGACTTATGGGGATGTTGGTGTTAACTATGACTTTTGGGGGATGTTGGTGTTAACTATGACTTTTGGGGGATGTTGATGTTAACTATGACTTTTCGGGATGTTGATGTTAACTATGACGTACGGGGATGTTGATGTTAACTATGACTTACGGGGATGGTTGATGTTAACGATGACTTATGAGGATGGTTGATGTTAACTATGACTTATGAGGATGGTTGATGTTAACTATGACTTATGAGGATGGTTGATGATAAATCTGACTTACAGGGAGGCCATATCAGGGCTCTCGCCTTGTCAGATTTTAAATCCAAGATGAAAACTGTGCAGCTATATACAGATTAAAACAGGGTAGAAAACCAACTCTACTGTCGTTCCATGTATCAACGCCCTGGCTAACCATAAGGGTCAACCCAGGATGGAATCTGCATTGTGGCCAAAACCACATCAACCACACATAAAATGACGTAAAACTATGATTCCTTAAAACCATCTTTTTCTTAGTGAACTACTGTAACACTTTCACTCCTATGAGATGAAAAAACCCGATTCTCTCAGGCCAGTCTTGTTTAAATATAGCCCCACTGACCGTAGAGGTCATATATATTGGGGCTGTCGCCTTGTAATATTTTTAAACCTCAGATTAAAACTGTGCAACTATATAATGTTTGAAACAAGGTTTAAAACAAAAAAGTCCAATTCAATTCAATCTTGTTTACATATAGCCCCATCGACCACAGAGGCCATATCAAGGCTGTCACCTTGTAACATTTTCAAATCTCAGATTTAAACTGTGCAGCTATATACTGATTAAAACGGGGTATAAAACCAACTCCACTGTCCTTCCTTGTATCAACGCCCTGGCCAACCATAAGAGTCAACCCAGGACAGTCACCGCGTTGAGGGAGAACCCCATAAACAACACATAAAATGAGATAAAAACCAACGCCAGAACCAAAACCAAATCAACCTCGAGACCAAAGAAACAGGAAGCCTACATATACACAATTTGCTTTGATAAGAAAAAAGCCATTTTCTCTCTCTCTCTAAAAAAAAAGTGTTCTAAAAACAAATCTTATCATAAAAATAATGCAACATCAAACTTTTGGCAGCAGGAATAAACAGAGAATGTTCAGATATCTAGGTCCGATGATCCCATTTTAATCTCGTCTAAAAACATATACTGTTTTGATAATATACAATAACGCATGCAGATACATGTACAACATACACACACACGCACACAAAAACACCAATCTGGATGTCAATATTGTTTTTTAACTGACACTGTTTTATGAATGGAAACAAAACCAAAAAAAAGGGGAAATAACATCCTTTCTATTTAAAAAAAAAAAAGATTGTTTCCCTTTGACCAGTTCTGTCATACTTGCCAGCATACCTGAGAACTAAAACCTCACACAAGTACTGGAAAAATAGACACTGAGCTTGATTTACCACTGACACAGCAGTATAAGGGTTCTCTACTTTTTTCTCTGATATCCAGGAGGTTTTTTTTAACCATCAGTAAATGGCAAACAGTTAAACACTGTTGTTTGTTTGTTTTTAATTAAATTAAAATAAAATTTTTTTTTTAGTGAACACTGCTGCTTTTGGAAAGCTGGTTATGATTATGTAGTGCCATGTTCCCAGTCCTCACCTGATAATAAACTGTTAATTCCTGTTCTGCCTGCTCACCGCGTCTTCTTCTGTGTGCAAGCTGTGATCACCATCTGGGACAACACAACATTCACTGTTTTTAGCATACATCATGCATGTATAATATACATTATAAACATAATACACAAAAACACACATGCACGCACAAATGGAAAGTTGAACTTCCAAATTTACCACTGGCAAAAATTTCGCCACCATATTATCACCGTTACCGTAACTGCATTACATCTTCCGATAGGAGGTCTCGACGCAATGACAGAGTGTGTATGTAATAAGTAATAGTATACATACATGTTTTATGGCAACCAACCCTTCCTACAAGCATGTAAGCTCTACTTGTTTTTGTAAAGGTGGAATGTGAACACGGATTTATTTGTGTGGAAGTTACTTAGTCTACTAATGTGGGGGTTCATGTATGTGACCACGATTTTTTTTTTCTTTTTCTCTGTTCCTTGGTTCACCAATTGTGAGATTTTGTGTACCCCCCCCTCCCCCTCCCCCCATGTGACTGTTTTGACACAAATTTTTAAGGTAAACCCATTCCAACTGAGGTGTCTAAACACAACACCTGTGTGCATGTGTTTAAAAATAAATAAATTTTTGTCATCTGTTCCTACTAGCATGAAATGGCCTACTCTTCCAAAAGGCAGAACATGTTTTTAACATATGATTAAGATGTTCTGAGTGTGTTTGCACATGGGGGCCTCGGTTTATATACAGTCTCATGTGAAGGATTTTAGGGAGAGGAGTTGGGAATGATGTTAACTCCAGGGTAAACTATTTATTTTATTCTTTCTATTTCGAATATAATGGAATACGCACTTATGTGCTTTTTTACATCCTGTCTCCATGTGTATGTGGTTTTATCAATTTTGTCATCCCTTCCCACCGGCACACAATGGCCTACCTTACGAAAAGCGGAACAGGATGTTCTGCTTGCGTTTTCACACGAGGCCTCGGTTTATAGTCTCATCCGAAGGACTTTTGGGGAGAGTGGAACACCCAGAATGTGCACTCTGACTCACTCATCCCACCTGGGAATCACTGTGAGATTGAAAGTACAGGCTTTATGGTCTCATCGGTTTGAGGAAAGTTGCATCTTTGGGATGAGACCAACAACAGATTGCCGGGAAGAGTTGATGACCGCGCTTGAAAATTAAAAAAGCAGCATCTTGTACGATGGCCATTTTGACCCTGACAGTTTGGAGTGGTCGCCAGGTAATTATTTAGTGCATGTGAAAGAACCCACAGCAACATGAGAGTTGTCCCTGGCAAGATTCTGTAGAAAAAAGCCACTCTGATCTATGATAGGGAAACACAGTTGCAGACAGAAAAAGAAAAAAATGGGATGGGGGGGGGGGGGGGGGGGGGGGGGGGGGGGGGGGGGGGGGGGGGGGGGGGGGGGGGGGGGAGGATGGGTGCTCTTGTGGCCATGGCAGAGCAGCCCCAATTTCATGCAGAGA
>CM054156.1:12402019-12404519 GCA_028751875.1 Rapana venosa
GAGCGAGGCGTCAGAGACCTCACTTGTCTAGGGGCCAGCACATTGAGGGCGGCGCCCATCTCCTCTCCCTCGCTGCTTTACCTTCCCTGACCCTAAAGAGGGCAGGTACCCATTTACAGCTGGGTGAACTGGGGGAACTGTACTGAAGCCAAGGCGCGCAAACGGTCACCCATCCAAGTGGTAACCACGCTCGACGCTGCTTAACTTGGCTGGGGGAAAGCGAGTGCTCTCCGACCACTGAGCTATCCCGTCCCCACCAAAAGTGTACATGATGATATTTTATGGCTGGGTCAGACAGATTGGAATGAGTGATGAGGAGGCAGCACAGAGAACAGGAACGTCGGAGAAGATCAATATAATTATAAGATCAATACCCTGTTTCAAATGTCTCCACAAATCGGCACCCTCTTATCTCTGTAACTGTCTTCACCTGTACACTCCATCCCGTTCCCTTCGTTCAGCCGCAGATACTTTGTGCTTTCGAACACCCAGATTCAAACAAACCACTGTTGGCCGTCGCTATTTCTCTGTTTCTGGTCCATCCGCCTGGAATGACCTCCCTCTTTCGCTTCGCCAAAAAGCCTTCACTTGATACCTTCAAATCCAGCCTCAAATCGCACTTATTTCCTACCTGAGACTTCCCCCCTCATATCTGTCCCTAATCTTCAACAGCATCCTTCACCTCCTAAAGTGATATCTTCAGTTTAAGTGTGTTTGCGCGCGCGCGCGTGCGTGTGTGTGTGTGTGTGTGTGTGTGTGTGTGTGTGCGTGTGCGTGCGCGCGCGTGCGTGCGCGCGCATGGATTAGAAATCTATTGGTCATTATGTTTAAGGAGAGTTGCATGTGTGTAAATGATTTGAGTGCAAGCGCTTCGATTTTTTTAAAAACAAGATTCAGCCCTATATAACTTCCATATATTATTATTATTATTATTAGAAGAAGATGAGGCAGCACAACACTCACCACAGCCTCACCGACACTGAATAGGCCTACTCTTGATAAGTCTGCTGGCTCACTGCTGTGAGACAGAAAGCTAGTAAACAACACCATCACCTTTTACTGGTACAAAATAGTCCCCCTCACCCTCTAATGCATATTCAAGTTTTCGCACAGGCATAATATAATTATACTGTCTCCGACCCAACCCACTCTCTCCCGCCCTGTCATGAATATTCATGTTCAGGGGGTGGGTGGGTGGGTGGGTGTATGATTGGTTGCGAGCTGACCTGCACTTGACCTGTCCCACATACTGAATATTCATGATCACGGAGTGGGGGGGATATTAGCTCAGAATCGGTTTACTCTGGTTGTTGGCCTCTCTGTCTGTCTGTCTGTCTCTCTCTGTGTCTCTGTCTGTCTGTCTGTCTGTCTGTCTGTTCCTCTCTCTCTCTCTCCCTCCCCCCTCCCCCCCCCCCCTCTCTCTCTCTAGCTCTCTCTCAATAACGGCAAAACTTAGATCTAGCAGCCTCGAAAATGCTAAGTAACCGGATAATGGTAATGGAAATCCGAGATACTGGGAATCAACGGGTCTGATACCATTGATTTCGAAGCACTACCCGACACACCACCCCTCTGTTAACCACCCCCCCTCCCCCCCCGCCACCACCCCCCCCCCCCCCCCCCCCCCCCCCCCCCCTTTCTTAAGACTGGGAAGACAATAACATCAGAGAGTGGAGGACTGGCCTCGAGTGGAACGAACTGCTATACGGAAAGCAGAGGATCTGGAGGAAGCTGGTTGCAAAATCTTCAGTAGTAAGTACCCCCCACTTCCACGGTCTAAGGGACTGCGGGATAATAGGTGAGGTGAGGTGAGAGTAGTCCTAGCAGGGCTGCAAGCACTGGCTTAAAACACCAGCTTTAAAATTTTATTTTATCCATTTGAATTTGACCGTTAGTTTATTTATTTATTAATTTATTTTTACCACTTTAAGTCACGGCAGATTTCTCTGCGTGAAATTCGGGCTGCTCTCTCCCGGGGAGAGCGCGTCGCCACAAGAGCAGCGCCACCCTTTTTTTCTTTTTTTTTTCCTGTTTGCAACTGTATTTGTTTCCCTATCAGAGATGAGTGGCGAGACACTAGAGGAGGTGGAAACTTTCAAGTACCTTGGAGCAGTCATCACCAAAGAAGGTACGAGCACACAAGAGGTGAAGATCAGACTTGCTGTGGCACTCTCCTCCATGACTAAGCTGGCGAAAGTGTGGAGAAACCACAACATCAGAACCCACACTAAGGTCAGACTCTACAAGGCACTCGTCACATCCATTGCCTTGTACAGCTGTGAAGCATGGACACTTACTGCCGATTTAGAACGTCGCATTCAAGCCTTTGAGATGAAGTGCCTCAGGCGGATCCTGAACATCACCTACAGAGACCGCAAAACCAATGACTACGTCTGGCAGCAGATCGAGGCACTGGCTGGCACACAAGAACCATTGCTAGATACAGTCAAACGGAGGAAACTGAAGTGGTTTGGCCACACAACAAGGCATAACAGCCTGT
>CM054156.1:12427019-12434519 GCA_028751875.1 Rapana venosa
GTGTGTGAGTGTGTGTGTGTGTGTGTGTGTGTGAGTGTGTGGTGTGTGTGTGTGAGTGTGTGTGTGTGAGTGTGTGTGTGTGTGTGTGTGTGAGTGAGTGTGTGTGTGTTTGTGTGTGTTTGTGTGTGTTTGTGTGTGCTGTGGGCTCAGTGGGAAGACATGGAACCACACAGTCGAGCTTCATCCACTTTACGGGTGTGATTTTGAGAGTGTTGCTCAAATTACCTGACCAACACTGCAGGTGTCTGTATCTCTCGGGCCTGGTTGACGCCGGGATATATTATGATAGTAAGCGTAGAGTACAACCCTGTCAAGTAGTCTCAAAGCATATTATGCACTTCCATAGCAGCAGCATTACAGTCATCATCCTCATTGTCATTGATCATCATGTCATGAAAGAAAATCGTCTGTGATTCTACGGTGTTTCACAGAAGATGAGGCAGCACACACACACACATACATACACACACACACTCGTACGCACGCACGCGCGCACACACACACACAAGCACACACACGCACACACACATTCGGAACGCACGCAGAACATCTTGCGCAAACGTTAAATCCTGTTCCGCTTTTCGAAAGAGTAGGCCATTGTGTGCCCGTGGGAACAGATGACAAAATTTCCAACTTTCACAGGCTCATTCATACACATCCTTTCCTCCTCCCCACCTCCCCTTCCAATTTGTTCATAATACTTTTCCCTATCGTCTAATATCACGTAAAGTGGAAAGACGTTAAAATTAAAGACTAACACACACACGCACGCACGCACGCACGCACGCACGCACACACACACACACTCACACACACACACTCGTCTGGTAACACTATAAAATGGAAGACGTTAAAAAATTGGAGACTAACTAACACACGCACGCACGCACGCACGCCACGCACGCAACTCATACACACACACAAAAGGGTGGTATCATTTGGATATTCATAAAATGGAGATTAAAAGGACAAGAAGAAGGATTATTTGGTGGGGTTGTACGATGGGGAGGGGAGGGGGAAAAACAGAGGGGAAGCTGAGGAGGGAGGGTGGGAGGGTGGATAGGGGAGGGAAGGGGGAGGAGGGGGGAGATGTAATCTGAGACGGTTTTTTTTTTCGTTCTAAAAATTGCATGCTGGTCAGGAAGGAATTGTTTATCAACAAGACAAACGGTGAACAAAACAGATTAGACTGGAGTTGATTTTTTCGTGTTTGGTTTTATTAGAATGGTTTATCGCAGATCATGGTCAATTTCTAAAGGAAGGGGTGGCGGGTGGGGGGGGGGGGGTTGGGGGGGGGGGGGGCGTGGGGGGGGGGGTGGGAAGGGTTTATTTGGGTGTTTGGGGGGTGGGGGGATGCGATATTTTACATTCCCTTTTGTTTTGTTTGTTTGGGTTTTCTGTTGGGCTTGTTTTTTCTTTGTTCGTGGGGAGATGTGGTTGTGAGTTTGTACTTGGGTTTGATGTGGGGTGTTTTTGTTTTTGGGATTGGGGGGGTTTTTCTTTGTTGTTCGTTGGTTGTTTGGGGGGTTTATTTTTGGGGGTGTTTTATTTTTTATTGGTTTTGGATATTTTTGGGGTTTTGTTGGTTGGCAGGTTTTGGGGCTGTTGGGGTTTGTCTGGGGGTTTTATGTTGTGTGTTGTTGGGGGGGGGGGGGGGGGTGCGCGGGGGTATTGGGGGTTGGCTGTTGGGGTGGGTGGGCTGGTGTTGGGGGGGGTTAGGTGTGAGTTTGTTTAATGGAGCTTTGGGATTTTGGGGGGGTGTGAAGCCTTTGGGTGGTTTGCTAATTGTTGGTTGTGTCGGGGTTTTTTGTTTGTGGGTTTTTTTGGTTTGTTGGGGTTTTCTTCCGTGTTATTTGGGGTTGTTGTCTGGGGGTATGTCTTGGGTTGTTGTCCGTGGTTGTTGTGGGGGTATGGGGGTGGGTGGGCTAGTCCTTTTATTTTGTTTGGTTGGGATGGGGGTGAGTGGGTTAGGGGTTGAATCTGGTTTCTTTAGTTTACTTTTTGGGAAGTTTTGTTCGGGGTTGTGGGGGGGGTGGTTATTTATCGTTATTGGGTTTTTTTTTTGTGTGCTTTTTTTTTATTTGGGGGTGGGGGCTAGGGTGATAGTCTAGTAGTGATTTCATTATTTTAATTTTTTTCCCCTTTTATATCGTGGATAATGGATAAGCACTCATGTGCTTTTTTTTTAACATCAGTCCCCGTGGGATGTGCGGTTTTGTGAATTCTGTTATCCGTTCCACCGGCACACAATGACCTACTCTCTTTCGAAAAGCCGGATAAACAGGATTTTTAACGTGTGCGCAAGATGTTCTGCGTGCGTTTGCACACGGGCCTCGGTTTATAGTATCAATCCGAATGATCTTTGGGGAGAGTGGAGTCTGCACTGATGTTAAGTCCAGGGGAAAATATCTCCCTTGAACGGGAATCGAACCCGGGTCGTCAGGATTTGCGACGTATGTTCATGACTCTAGGCTATCTCGTCACCAAACTGTCCCATCCTCTGTGTGTGTGTGAGTGTGTGTGTGTGTGTGTGTTTGTTTGTGTGTTGTGTGGTGTGATGTGTTGTGAGGTGTGTGTGTTTCTGATGTGTGCTGTGTGTGTGGTTGTGGGTGTTTCTGTGTGTAGTGTGTGTGTGTGTGTGTGTGTTTTGTGTGTGTGTGTGTTTCTGTCTGTGTGTTGTGTGTGTGTGTTTGTGTGTAGTTTCTGTGTGTGTTGTGTTGTGTGTGTGTGTGTTTCCTGTGTGTGTGTGTATGTGCTATTGTGTGTGTGTTCGTGTGTGTGTGTTTTTTTCTCTGTGTGTGTGTGTGTGTGTGGTATATCTGTGTGGTGTTTGTGTGTGTGTGTGTGTGTGTGTGTGTGTGTTTGTGTGTGTGTGTTGTGTGTGTGTGTGTGTTTCTGTGTGTGTGTGGTGTGTGTGTGTGTGTTTCTCTTCTGTGTGTGTGTATGTGTGTTTCTCTGGTGTGTGTGTGTGTGTGTATCGGTGTGTGTTGTTTATCTCTGTGTGTGTGTGTGTGTGTGTGTGTTGTGTTTCCTCTGTGTGTGTGTGTGTGTGTGTGTGTGTGTGTGTTGTCTGTGTGTCTGTGTGTGTAGTGTGTGTTTGGATTTTGTGTGTGTGTGTGTGTGTTTTGTGGTGTGTTGGTGTGTGTGTGGGTTTCTTGTGTTGTTTCTGGTTTTTGTGTGTGTGTTTCTGTGTGTCTGTGCTGGGTGTATGTGTTTGTATGTGTGTGTTGTGTGTGTGTGTGTGAGTGGTTGTGTGTTTTCTGTGTGTGTGTGTGTGTGTGTGTGTGTGTGTTTCTCTGTGTGTGTGTGTCTGTGTGTGTGGTGATGATGGCCTATGGTGGAGCTTTGCGCTCGTGATCTGACGGCCCGGGTTCGAAGCACCACGAGACACCCGTTCAAAGAGGATTTTATCCCTGGAGTTAACATCAGTGAGACTCCACTCCCAAAGTCCTTCGCATGAGACTAAACGAGGCCCCGTGTGCGATCGCCGCAGAACTTCTTGCGCAACACGTTAAATCCTGTTCCCGCTTTTCGAAAGAGTAGCCATTGTGTGCGGAGGGGAACAGATGACAAAATGTTACAACACCGCAACACACGGGGACTAGGACTGTAAAAAAAAAAAGCACACAGTGCTTATTCCATATCTCGATTATAAAAAGAATATATAATTAAAAATCCCCAACCACACACACAACACACTATATATTATTTATATATATATTATATAATATATATATTAATATATTATATTATAGATATATATAGTGTGTGTATTTATATATGCAATACTTCATTCATCAATTTGTAGCCGATTTTCCATATCTACAGAACGTTTTATGTCTATCAATCTCTCTCTATAGATTTGCTTCCCAACACACCACACACACAACACACAACACACAACACTCACACACACCACTACAACACACACACACACACCACACACACACAATACCCCAATCTCTCATTCTTCCAATTCATCAAGATATGGTTGCGCGGTAGCCGCCTTGTCCCCATATTATTCTCCATAACTGGTCTCTGTCTCTCATCTCTCTCTCTGTTGTCTGTCTGTCTGTCTTGTCTGCCTCTCTCTCTCCATCTCTCTCTCTTGTTTCTCTCTCTCTCTCTCTTCCGTTTCTCACACAGATTTGTTAACAATAACACATAATACAAAATGTACCTGACAAATAATACTTTCTCCACAATCACCATCACAGTTTTTAACATCACATCATTCGACTCTCCCGATCATCCCTTTCCCCCCCTATCCTTCCCCCTCCCCCCGCACCCCCCATATCCCCCCCCCCCCCCCCTTCAAAGAAGGGAAACCTGAAAAGACATTGACTGCCACGAGACTGATCTGGTCTGTCTGTCTGTCTTGTCTTGTCTGTCTGGTCTCTGTCTGTAGGTCTCTGTATCTCTCTGGGTCTGTCTGTCTCTCTCTGTGTCTGTCTGTCTCTCTCTCTTCTGTCTCTCTCTCTCTTCTCTCTCTCTCTCTTCTCTCTCTCTTCTCTTCTCTCTCTCTGGTGGGTACAGTGATGTTTTTTCGTGATTGCTGACCGGGTTCGATTCACGTTCAAGGGGATAATTTCCTCTGGAGTTAACATCAGTGCCGACTCCACTCTCCCCCAAAAGTCTATTCGGATGAGGACTAATTATCCGAGAGGCCCGGTGCGAACGCACGCTGAACATCTTGCGCGCACACGTTAAAACCCGTTCCGCTTTTTGGAAGAGTAGGCCATTGTGTGCCGGTGGGAACGGATGACAAAATTGACAAAAATGCATATGCACGGGGATTGGATGCAAAAAAAAGCACATGAGTGCTTATTCCATTATCCTCGAAATAAAAGAATCTCTCTCTCTTTTTAAAAAAAAAAAGGGTTTTAGTGAGGATGTTTTAACAGAATTTGATATCTGGTTTATTTTGATGTTGATGTAACCTGAAAATGCTCTCTCTCTCTGTGTCTCTCTGTGTCTGTCTGTCTGTCTGTCTGTCTTCTCTCTCTCCTCTGTTCTGCTGTCTCCCCCTCTATTTCACTTTACCATGATTACCTGATTATAATCAGTGTATCGTTTAAAGTTAATGTTTGATTTATGTGAGAATTATATGTTTAACACCGTATCTCTCTTTTCTCAACAAACAAAAAATTATGTATCTTCGAAATTAATATGAAGGTTCAATTAGGGATTATGTATTGTTAAATATTATTATATATATAATTAAAAAAAATTAAATTCATGGTCGTTGTATTAAGTTTTTACCTTTGTTTTTGATTGATAGTCCCTAATCAGTGGCAAGGGCCGGATGAAAAAAAAAGTATGCGCCTGCTTATTCTGTTACCCTTGAAAACTAAAGATTATTCATTCATTGTATTTCATTCATTCACTCTCTCTCTCTCTCTCCTCTCTCTCTATTCTCTCTCTCTTTTCTCTCTCTCTCTCATCTCTCTCTCTCTGGGATAGATTATTCAGCAATAGTGGAGAATATCTGAAATAAAAGGTAAAAAAGGTAAAGGAGTCCCATAACCCTATAAGGTCGCTTTGGGAGCGAGGCGTCAGAGACCTCATTATCTAGGGCCCAGGCATTTTGAGGGCGGCGCCCATCTCCTTTCCCTCGCTGCTTTACCTTCCCTGACCCTAAAGAGGGCAGGTACCCATTTACAGCTGGGTGAACTGGGGAGAACTGTACTGAAGCCAAGGCGCGCAAACGGTCACCCATCCAACTGGTAACCACGCTCGACGCTGCTTAACTTGGCTAGGGGAAAGCGAGTGCTCCGACCACTGAGCTATCCCGTCCCCAGTATTGAATATCTAAATGCTTTGGTGTAAATATAAATGCGTCGTACTTTGTATTCTGATTGGGAAAAGGTTATTATATTTCAGTTGTCATACATTAATGGACCACCCCACCTCCACCCTCCCTCAGTGTGTATGTATGCCTATGGCCACAACACATTAAACATTTGAAATCTTGAATCTCTGGGAGGATAGCTACCTCAATACCAACGCGCTCTCTCTGGCTACCTGTACAACTAAACCCCAAACGCTTTGCGCTTAAGTTTTCAGAGGGAATGGTGGCAGGAAGGGTTGGTTGCTTTTTTTATGACGGTTTCGTCTGCCTTTCAAGTTCTTCAAACCGCGAGTTAAGGTTTCGGGTTCCATTCCCAGCCTTGCCCTTTCTTTCTTCCAGTTTGACACACAAATTCACGCACTAACATGCGCGCGCACACACGCAAAACACATATCTGCGATGGCGCGCGCACACACACACACACACACACACACACACCACACACACACCACACACGCGCGCGCGCACGCACACATAATCGAAACGGTATGTTCAAAGTTCTTCGGTGACAACCACACACACACACAACACACACACACAAACCCGCACACACACACACAACACACACAAACAATACAACACCCGCCCGCACACTCACATACACACAACACAATCGCAAACACACCCCCCGGCAACACAAATACTAATCGAACTGAATTGTAGAAGTCCTTCGGTAATGAACACACACCTCAACACGCAATACACCACACACACACACACCGCCCCGCACACACACACACAACACACACAAAACGCACACACACCCCCCGCACACACACACACACACACACACACACACACACCACACACACACACACACCACACACCACAACACACACACTCACACCCGCACACTCACTTAACACACACACACACGCGCTGCGCGCACGCACCACACACACGCACACACGCACGCACACATAAATCGAAAAATGATGTTTTTTCTATGTCTTTCGGATGAACAAACACACACACACAACCCACCCAACCATCCACCACCCACAACAACACACTAACACAAACACAGCCCCACACCACACACACAACACAAACACACACTCACACAACCGGCGCGCGCGCACACACGCGCACCACCACAAAACACACGCACGCAACATAATCGAAACTGAATGTCAAGGTCTTTGGTTATGAACACACACACACAACACGCACACACACAACATACACTCACCACATACACACCACAACATACCACACCACATATACACACACCACATACACACACACACCACATACACACACACACACACACCTCGGAACTGAACGCAAAATTTTCGGATGAACACACAACACACACACATACCCCCCCCCCTTTCTCACCCCCCCCCCCCCCCCACCCCCCCCCCCCTCACACACACCAAACTCGAACTGAATGTCAACAGTCTTCAAATGCGATATATATATAACCGAGCTTAGGTCTCCCCCTCCCCCACCACACCTTCACCCCGCCCCCCCCCCCCCCCCCCCCCCCCCCCCTGAATGCAGAACATACTGCGTGCTTTTCGGAAGAGTAGGCCATTGTGAGCAGGGTAGGAAGCTGAGATGGGATGGATTGCAGAAATAAGCACCCGCATGCATTCATGTGTCGGGTTCAGACACATCCCGAAAACGGAAATGCAGCCACCTAA
>CM054156.1:12437019-12442019 GCA_028751875.1 Rapana venosa
TCCAGGGGAAAAACAATCTATGTCGCCTCGAACTTACGTCTTGAAGGTGACTTGAACTCGGGGCCGTCAGATCACTAGCGCAACACTCTAACCACCAGGCTATCCTGCCCTCCCTCCTACCCCCTAGACTCCCCCCTCCTCCCCAGTTGCCCCCCTCTCCTCTCCCCAACCACCCCCTAACCCCCCAAATTCCTATATCTGAAATATCTGGTTTGCTTTTCCCAAAAAAACCCAACAAACAACAACAACACTGTCATACATCCATGGCGACTTATGTTTTAAAACTGAAAAATGGGGTTTTTACAAAAACCCAACAAACAACAACAACACTGTCATACATCCATGGCGACTTATGTTTTAAAACTGAAAAATGGGGTTTTTACAAAAACCCAACAAACAACAACAACACTTGTCATACATTCATGGCGACTTATGTTTTAAAACTGAAAAATGGGGTTTTTACAAAAACCCAACAAACAACAACAACACTTGTCATACATTCATGGTGACTTTTTAAACTGAAAAATGGGGGTTTTACGGATATATAAAATAGAATTTGATTCCAGTTACATTTTGAGATTTTGGGGGGTGGAGGGGTGGAGTAGGGGGTGGTGGTGGTGGTATGGAAATTTGAAACATATAGGCGCTTTTAAAAAAAATTGCCGTAACTTTTGGATTTATTTCATTGAAAATGGATGGGAGGGTGGGCGTTTAAAGATGGAATAAAACATGCAATTCTAATTACATTTTCGACATTCTCGTTTTATTGGGATTTGAAATTTGAAGCGTGTAGGTGCCCTACAAACCCTTGCCACATCTTTGTTATAGCAGTTCAAAATTAAAATTTTTTTTTTTTAAGAGTGGAAATTTCAAAATGAAAAAGAAAAAATTGTTGTGATTTCAATTAACATTTGAGACACATTCGGGTTTTTTTGTGTTAGTGTTGGTTTTGTTTGCTTGTCGTTGTTTGTTAAAAAAAAAATTGTTGTTGAAATGAAACGCTCAGGGATTTAACAGCATGGCTTCTTAGTTTTAATCTTTATTGCTGTTGTTGTTGTTGTTGTTGTTGCTGTTGTTGTTGTTGTTGTTGTTGTTGCTGCTGTTGTTGTTGCTGTTGTTGTTGTTGTTGTGTTGTTGTTGTTGTTGTTGTTTTTCTCGTTTCACTGCTAGAGGCATGAGGTTCAGCCAAGGTGACATTTTGCGTTGTGCGAACCGTTTTTTTGCCCACCATGAAGGTAGCCGCATTCCGACTTCGGGAATGTATGCTGGGCATGTTCCGTGCTTCCGTAACCCACCCAACGAATGAGGGGATATTTAACGAGCATATTTGATTTTCTGCATCTCTCTGTCTCTCTCTATGTCTGTCTCTCTCTCTCTCTGTCTCTCTCTCTGTCTGTCTGTCTGTCTCTCTCTGTCTCTCTCTCTGATGATAAATAAAATGTGTTCATTTGTTCATTATTGTGTTCTCTCTTCTCTCTCTCTCTCTCTCTCTCTCTCTCTCTCTCTCTCTCTCTCTCTGATGATAAATAAAATGTATTCATTTGTTCATTATTTGTGTTCTCTCTCTATATATATCTATTTATATCTATCTATATCTATTTATATCTTTATATCTATCTATCTATCTATCTATCTATCTATCTATCTATCTCTCTCTCTCTCTCTCTCTCTCTCTCTCTCTCTCTCTCATCTCTCTCTCTCTCTCTCTTCTCTCTCCGGATGAGACTATAAACCGAGGCCCCGTGTGCGAACACGCACAGAACATCTCGCGCACACGTTAAAACCCTGTTCCGCTCTTCGGAAGAGTAGGCCATTGTGTGCCGGTGGGAACGGATGACAGAATTGACAAAACCGCATACACACGGGGACTGGAAGTAAAAAAAAGCACATAAGTGCTTATTGCATTATCCTCGATATAAAAGAATAAAAAAAAATGTATATATATACGAACGGAATTAAGGCACTGGCAGGTCTGCACTTGAAGTTGACCTGGACGATCGTCAAAATACCCTCCCTCCCCCCCCCCCCCCACCCAACAGTCTCATCCGAAGGATTTTTGGGGAGAGTGGAGTGGAGTCTGCACTGATGTAAATTCCAGAGGAAAAAAATCCCCTTGAACGGGAATCGAACCCGGGTCAGCAGATTGCGAGTGCAATGTTCTACCCACTAGGCTATCCTGTCCCGTGTGTGTGTGTGTGTGTGTGTGTGTGTGTGTGTGTGTGTGTGTGTGTGTTGTGTGTGTGTGTGTGAGAGTGTGTGTGAGTGTGTGTGTGAGTTGTGTGTGTGTGTGTATGTGTGAGTGTCTGTGTGTGTAGGTGTGTGTGTAGGTGTGTGTGCGCGCGCGCGTGTGTGTGTGTGCGTGCGTGTGTGTATGTGTGTGTGTGTGTGTGCGCGCGCGCGCGCGTGTGTGTGGTGAGTGGGAGTGGGGGGGGGGGGGGGCGCAGTCACATACGCAAAATTCTCATTATTTGGTTGTTGTACCTCGGAAATCAAGCCGAGAAACGAGAAAACAACAACAACAACAACAACAACAACCCCAAACAAACCAAAAACAAAATAGATATACGCATTCAACACTTTGCATGTCAAGGAATCGCGAGCTTAGAAAGCACAGATGTCTAAAAAAACCACACACACAACAACACAACAAAACAAAGAAGCCATCTCGGTTTTCCCAAGTCGGAATGCAGTTACGTTAATAGTGGGTAAAAAAAGAAAGAAAAAGAAATCGAACCAGGCATATGCAAAAATCTTACTAATGGTGGATATTCTCAGAAACACACACCCCCACACACATGCACGCACACACACACACACACACACACACACACACACACACACACACACACACCACACACACACACACCACACACACACAAGGTTTGTGTTTTTTCATGTAAAATTCAGTAGTTGAAATTTTATGTACATTTTTCATTGGAATTACTGATTTTGTTAGAAACTGTTAGAATTGCATTTTCCTGTTGTTTATTGTAGTTCAATAGGTTAGTAATGTAACGGTGTTGTTTTTGTTTTTTACTATAATTTTGGCTGTTGTTTTTCTCTCTCTATATATTTTTTTTGTAATTTTGTTTATCATTTCGCATGCATTGATCCCCTGAAATTCCTTCTCCTGTACTAGTACCAACTATACCCTCCTCCCTTGACACTCATACACCCTCCACCTCCCCTTGCCCCCCCCCCCCCCCCCCCCCCCCCCCCCGTCAAATATCACAACTGTAAAAAGACGTTTAAAGATTTAAACAAACCCAACACAACACAACCACACACACACACCACACAAACAACACCACACCATTCAGAACATTTGCGAAAAACGAAAAATCTGTTCCACTTTTGGGAAGAGTAAGCCAATTGTCCGGTGGAACTGAGCAAAATTTACAAAACGCATACACAGGGGACTAATGTAAAAAAGCCCAGGTGCTTATTCCATTATCTCGAAAAAAAAGAAAGAAAAAAAAAAATAATTAAATAAACAACACACTACGCAAAAACACCCCATCACACACCCCCTTCTTAATGTACCAAGAAAATAAAAGTTTGGACTTTGACCTTCCACACAAACAACAGACACACAGACACACCCCAAACACAAAAAAGGCACACACACAAAAAACACCCCGCCACACACACACCACACACCCACACAACAAAAACACCAACCACAAAACACCACAAAAACCCACACACACACACACACACACAAAAACGGCCCACCCCTCCCCAAAAAAATTTCATTTGATAAAGTGATACCCAAAATAAGTTCATCTCCCCCCCCCCCCCCCCCCCCCCCCCCCCCCACCGTATTCATTTTAAACCAATTTCCCAAATAAAAGGGCAAATCTACAAGGTTTTCGGGTTTTTTTGTGTGGTTCTTTTCTTCTTCATCTTTTTATCATCATCTATCTATCATCATCATCTCATCACATTTTTTTCTTTTTCTTCGTTCTCTTCTTCTTTTCTTCATTTCTTTTCTTCCCCTCCTCCTCCACCTTCTCCTCCTCCTCCTCCTTCTTCTTCCCCTCCCCTTTCTTCTTCATTTTCTTTTTCTTCTTCCCCCCCTCTTCAAATTTCTCCTTCCCCCCTCTTCTTCTCCTCCTCCTCCTTCTTCCCTCCCCCCTTTTTTTATTTTTCCTTCTCTTTCTTTTCCCCCTCCTCTTCCTCCTCCTCCTTTTCTCCTCCTCCTCCTCCTCCTCTTCTTCTTCTTCTTCTCCTTTTTCTTTTTTTTTCCCTTTCCTTCTTCTCATCCTCGTACCTCCTCCCCCTTTCCCCTCCTCCTCTTCCTTTCTTTTTCCCTTTTTTCCTCCCCCTTTCCCCCTTCTTCTTCTTCCCCCCCTTTCTTCTTTCCCTCCCCCCTTTTTCCTCCTCCTTCTTCTTCTCGTCGTCCTCCCCCTCTTTCTCCCCCCTTCCTTCCTTCTTTTTTCCTCTTTTTCTTATTCTTATCCTCCTCCCCTCCTCCCAATATAAATTTTCATCTTCTTCTTTTTCCCTTCCCCCTCCTCCTCCTCTTCTTTTTCCCTTCCTCCTCCTCCTTCTTCCTCCCCCCTCTTTTCCCTTTTTTTTCATTCTTCTTTTTTCCCTTCTTCTTTCCCTTTTTCTTCCTTCTTCTTCTTCTTCTTCTTCCTCCCCCTTTTTTTTCCTCTTTTTTCCCTTCTTCCTCCTCCCCCTTTCTTCCTCCTCCTCTTCTTCTTTTCTTTTTTTTCTTCTTTTTCTTCTTCTTTTTTCTTTTTCTTCTTTTTTTCCTCCCTTCTCCCCCTCCCCCCTACCCCCCCTCGTCCCCCCTCCTCCTCCTTTCTTCAAAAAAATTTTCCCAAAACAAAACCGTGACAAAAACTAATATCACGATGAATTTGGGCGGTCTTGTTTAAAAAAAACCCCCCCAAAAAACCCCCCACCAACCCCCAAAAAAAAAAACCCAACTGATTTTCCACAAACAAAACAATGTCACTACCCATCTTTAAAACCCCTTCGCCTACAATTTC
>CM054156.1:12449519-12457019 GCA_028751875.1 Rapana venosa
AGCTACAAGTGCTTATTCCATTTCCGATATGTTAAATAAAGGTAAAAAAGTCCCAAACCTATAAGGTCGTAGGGGAGCGAAAGGGGTCAGAGACCTCACTTTTTAGGCCAATAGAGGGGCGCCATCTCCTCTCCTCGCTCTTTACTTCCCTGACCCTAAAGAGGGCAGTACCCATTACAGCTGGTGACGGGGAACGACTGAAACCAAGGCCGACGGTCCCCATCCAACTGAACCACGCTCGACGCTGCTTAACTTGCTGGGGGAAAGCGAGTGCTCGACCTGGCTATCCGTCCCCGATATAAAGAATAAAATTAAAAAAAGACCCCCCCCCCCCAAACACTTATTCGAAAGCTCTGGTCCATCTTAACTTATCATTATTTTCTATTTTTTTACTGACTGGGGGAGGGGGGGGGGGGGGGGGGGGGGGGAGGGGGGAAAGGGGAAGGGGGGAGGGGGGGGAGGTAGTTTCCCGAACCATGTGGAGATACAGATACCAATCATCGAAGAATAAAATAACAACACTTTTTTCTTTCCTTCCCACCCCCCGCTTTCTTCTTTTTTTGTCTTCTTGTACCCATCCCCATCTGTCTTTTGTCTGTCTGTCTGTCTGTCTCTTCTCTGTAACCCTTGGGAATAAAGATGATCACTCACTCACTCACTCACTCACTCACTCACTCACTCACTCACTCACTCTCTCTCTCTATCATCTATATACCTTGGTTGTAAAGAGTATCAATCAATCAATCAATCAATCAATTAATCAATCAGTATCTCTCTCCCCTCCCCCCTCTTCCCCCCGTCTCTCTCTCTCTCTCCCTCTCTCTCTCCCTTCTCTCCCTCCCCCCCTTCCCCCGTCTTTCTCTCCCCATTATATATTATTATATTTTATAATAATATATATATAATTATATTAAAATATATATATTTATATCCCTCTCTTTCTCCCTCCTCTTTCTCCCTCCCTTTCTCTCTCTCCCCTCTCCATCCGCCTCTCTCTCCCTCGCCTCTCTCCCTCCCCCCCTTCCCCTCTCTCTCCCCCCCCCTCTTCCCCCTCCCCCCCCTTTTCCCCCCCTCTGTCCTCCCTCCCCCCTTCCCTTTCTCTCCTCTCTCACCCCTCTCTCTCATCCCCCGTCTCTCTCTCTCCCTCCCTCCCTCTCCCTCGTCCCTTTCTCTCTCTTTCTCATCCCCTCTCTCTCTCCCTCCCTCCCTCTTTCTCCCTCACCCCCCTCTCTTTCTTATCCCCCTCTCTCTCCCTCCCTCCCCCCCTCTCTCTCTCACCCCCTCTCTCCTCTCCCTCCCCCTCTCTCTTCCTCCCTCCCTCTTTCTCTCCCCCTCTCTCTGTCTCTGTCTCTCCCTGTCTCTGTGTCTGTGCCGAGATCAACAACAGTACTTTATCAGACCAATGGCATATTTCTGTCACACACGGCAAACAATGTTTCCTCACTGCAGGAAAGTCGTCGAACTTCAAAAACATCTTTTCTTTTTTCTTCTTCTTCTTTTTTTTTTTAACCCTCCCTCCCTTCCCTCCCTTCCTCCACCCTTGCCCATTTTTTTTCTTTTACGGACCACCTAGGATGATTCTATTCTAGAATCAAAAGAGAGAGATAGAGATACACACAGACACAGACACAGACACCCCACTATCCAATATTGAAATAACAGAATTTTTTCTCCCCCCGTTTTGTGTGTGTTTTTGTTTTGCTGCTGCTGCTGCTGCTGCTGTTATTATTGTTGTTGTTGTTATTATTCATGATCACCATCATCATCATCATCATCATCATCATCATCACTATCACTATTATTATTATCATAACTACTATTATCATCATCATTATCATCATTATGATTCTTCTTCTTCTTCTTCTTCTTCTTCTTCTTCTTCATCATCATCATCATCATCATCATCATCATCACTATCATTATCATTACTACTATTATCATCATCATTATCATCATTATGATTCTTCTTCTTCTTCTTCATCATCATCATCATCATCATCATCATCATCATCATCATCATCATCATCATCACCACCACCACCACCACCACCACCACCATTTTTATCATCATCATTATGATGATGACGACGATGATGATTATCATTATTGCTATTATTAAATCATCATCATCATGATAATGATAATATTAACCACCACCACCACCACCACCACCACCACCATCATCATCACTATCATCACTATCATTACTCACGGTGATCATTTATGAAGCATGCAGAGACACAGAACACACACACACACACACACCACCCAAGAAGAGAATAACGAGAAAAGCTGGTTGTGGTTGTTTTTTTTCCTCCCAAAGATATCTTTCATTTTCTTCATTTTATTTCTTCTTCTTACACTGACCTAGATGGATACAGACGGTATAGCCTAGTGTTAGAACATTGCGCTGGCAATCTGACCACCCGGGTTCGAATCCCGTTCAAGGGGGATATTTTCCCCTGGAGTTAACATCAGTGCAGACTCCATCCACTCTCCCCAAAAAGTCCTTCGGATGAGACTATAAACCGAAGCCCTGTGTGCGAACGCACGCAGCAGAACATCTTGCGCACACGTTCAAATCCTGTTCCGCTTTTCGGAAGAGTAGGCCACTGTGTGCCGGTGGTGGGAACGGATGACAGAATTGACAAAACTGCATACACACGGGGACTGGATGTAACCAAAAAAAAGCATGTAAGTGCTTATTCCATTATCCTCGATATAAAAGAATAAAAAACCCAAACAAACTTCGGAGATCTTAGTCGAAGAACGAAACGTCTCCCCCCTCCCTCCTCCTCTCTCTCCCCCTCCCTTTTTCTTGTTTAAAAAAATAGTTGTTACTCTTTCTTACTAAAGAAAAGTCAACGGTACTTGCTCTATAAAGACTGTGGATTCCTGTCACACTCGGCAAACAATGTTTTTGGGGTGGTGTGGGGAATAGTGTAGAAAGTGAGTGAAAACGTCGGAATATCTTCATGGAGATAGACTGGGTATAGTTGTGTGTGTGTGTGTGTTGTGTGTGTGTGTGTGTGTGTGTGTGTGTGTGTGTGTTGTGAGGTAGAGATAGAGGGAGAGGGAGAGAGAGGGAGAGAGAGGAGGGTGAGGAGAGAGAGAGGTTGGGAGGGGAGAGAGAGGGAGAGATAGGGAGGGAGAAAGAGAGAGGGAGAAAGGGAGAGAAAGAGAGGGGGAGAGAGATAGGGAGAGAGAGAGAGAGGGAGAGAGAGAGAGGGAGGGAGAGAGAGAGAGAGAGGGAGAGAAAGAGAGAGGGAGGGAGGGAGAGAGAGAGAGAGAGAAGAGAGAGAGAGAGAGAGAGAGAGAGTGGGAGGGAGATAGAGAGGGAGAGAGGTAGGAGAGTGAGTGAGGGGGAAGATGAGAGAGAGGGAAGGAGAGAGAGGGGAGGAGGGTGGAGAGAGAGGGAGAGAGAGGGAGAGAGAGAGAGGGGAGGGATGGGAGGAGTGGGGGGAGAGAGATGGGTAGAGAAGAGAGAGAGGAGGGAGAAAGGGGGAGAGAGAGAGAGAGAGAGAGAAGAGAGAGAGAGAGGGAGAAAGAATAGGGAGGGGAGAGAAGAGAGAGGAGTGAGAGGAGACGACGAGAGAGAGAGAGAGAGGAGATGAGAGAGAGGAGAGAGAGACAGACAGACAGACAGACAGACAACAGACAGACAGTCACCACCCAAGGATGAAAATACAACTCACGAAGTCTTGTACTCTATCGTTTCTCTTCGTTTATTTATAATAATAATAATAATAATAATAATGATGATGATAATATATGGAATTTATAGAGCGCTATATCTTGCAATTACAAATGATTAACAATATTTTAACAAATTCAAATGTACACACACATGCGAACGCAAACAGAACATCTTGCCTACGCGTTAAAACCATTTCCACTTTTCAGAAGAGTAGGTCATTATGCGCCGGAGGGAACGGATGACAAAATTGACAAAACTGCATACACACACGGGGACTGGATGTAAACCAAAAAAAGCCCACGAGTGGTCATATCATTATCCTCAATATAAAAAGAACAAAATAAATATATAAAAGTAAACACCCACACCCACACCCACACCCACACGTGCACGCGCGTGCGCACACACACACACACACACACACACACACACACACACACACACACACACACACACACACACACACACACACACCAACACACACTAAATGTGAATAGACGTTAAACTGAAGATCACACACACACACATACACACGCACGCACAAACGCACGCGCGCGCACACACACACAGAGACTATTTTGTCTAATATCACTCAATGCGAAAAGACTTCGAATGAAACTAAATAATGAATAACTACAGACACACACACAAACACCACACACACACACAACACACACACACACACACACACACACACACACACACACACACACACACACACACACACACTCACCAACCAAGAATAACATAAAGGTAAGGTAAAGGTAAAGGAGTCCCATAACCTTTAAGGTCGTAGGGGAGCGAGGCGTCAGAGACCTCACTTCTCTAGGGGCCAGCATACTGAAGGCGGCGCCCATCTCCTCTCCCTCGCTACTTTACCTTCCCTGACCCTAAAGAGGATAAACAGAATAACAGAATATTCTTTTAAAAGATACTACTATTAAAATACTAATAATTCTTTTGGACATGTTGCCAATGCCCACACTACTAGCCGAGGCTTCTGACACTCACGGCAAACACTGGTTCCAGACTTCAGGAAGTTTGTCTACCTTCAGGAGCTACAGGTACTGATGTTGACAGTGTTGCTCTCCCCTTTCCAGTTACGCGCGCGCGCACACGCACGCACGCACCGCACACGCACGCACACACACCCACACACACCGCACACACACACACACACACACACCGGGCGCGCACACACACCGCGAACGCGCGCGCGCGCGCGCGCACACACACACACACACGCTTGCACACATACACGCTCGCGCACACACACACACACATACACACACACACCGCACACACACACACGCTCGCGCGCACACACACACACACACACACACACACACACGCTCGCGCACACACACGCTCGCGCACACACACGCTCGCGCGCGCGCGCGCACACACACACACAAACACACACACACAAACACACTGCACACACACACACACACACACACACACACACACACACACCGCACACACACACACACACCGCACACACAAACACGCACACACACACACAAACGTGTTTAAACAACATAACCAAGTAATGATAAAAAACCCTAACCCCCCCCCCCCCCCCCCCCCCCAAGAAAACTTCAGTAATTATAACAAATGTCCTGCAAACCTTTAGCAATATATATGTTTGTCCGTCGTGTCCGACGATGACCTCCAAAACAGCAGAGGAGGCAGCTGCTGTTTTGGAAACTGGGCAGAAATTTGATTATAGTGGAGATGCCTTGCCCACAGTACATCCCCACTCTCTCGGCCAAGTGGGCATAAGGACAGTCAGCGTTGGAGATGTTCTCCAAAGGTCAACCAGCCCCCAGGGCTGCAGCACATAAGGACTGTGCGAGTCAAGCCTCCTAGTCAGAGAGTCATAGTCGATCACTAAAGACTAAACTGTAAAGTGGAATTCCATGAGTGGGAAAGAAAGCCACTGGTCATACAGCCTCTCACTTTGCTGTTGCCCCCAGCGTCAATGGTTTAACCAAGAACTGTGATAAAGCCAACATTATATCTACATCTTTGAAAACTTCTTCAAGAGAAGTCTTAGAAATGAGAGGCAAAATAGGGTTTTAAATCCTGACAGTCAAACTTGAGCATTGGAAATATAATCTCCGCATAAGCATTTCACATTCTTGCTGAATTTGGTTAACAAATGCATTTAGTCTCATTCTGAAGAATAATGCCTTGAAATTGTCTGTCTCTGACAACATCTGTATGAGTTTTTCAATGGATAATGGCTTCAAACACTTGGATGATGTCTTCCAATGACTTGGTTGTGTTGTTTAGCATGTTCTATTTGCCATTATGATGTATTCATACACACACACACGCGCGCGCACACAGACACAGACACACACGTGCGCGCACACAGACACACAGACACACACTTTCCAATCATTCCTTTTGATCGTCTGGTATCACTTTAAGTGGAAAGACGTTCACACATACACACACACACACACACACACACACACACACACACACACACACACACACACACACACACACTGTACCCCCTCAGTCCTGTGTCGTCTGCTAGCTGCCTCACCACAATAATATGCATGCGCGGGGTCAACACTGTAGTAACACAAGCAATCCTCATTTCATGATCATTTCCTACTTTCTCATCACTACCTGGTGTCGATCTATGGCCTCCTCCCCCAAAAAAAGTACACGGTGCCTTTTTTCATATTTAAAAAAATCTGTGAAAATCAGCAACATTTTTTCCCACTCGCACTCTATAAAAGATACTACATGACCCCCAAATTATTACCGGTGTGCAGCCTGTAAAGGAAAAGACAACTCCTATGAAATACTCGGTTGTGTGACCCACAAATGGAGGTCTTGGCCTTTTTTTTTTTGCCCACGTCAAAAACTTGATAAAACTTTTAGGGGGGGAAAAACCCGATAAAATATAGTGACTTTTTGACAGACTTCCAAGATTTAAGGCTTAAGGAAAACTCGTTAAAGATGTATTTTAACCATTATAGATCCTCCTCCTCTTATATTTTCTCTCTGTGTGTCTGTGTGTGTGTCTGTGTGTGTGTCTGTGTGTGTGTCTGTGTGTCTGTCTGTCTGTCTGCCTGTCTCTCTCTCTCTCTCTCTCTCTCTCTCTCTCTCTCTCTCTCTCTCTCTCTCTCTCTCTCTCTCTCTGTGTGGACGGGATAGCCTAATGGTTAGAACACTGCGCTCGCAATCTGACGACCCGGGTTCGAATCCCGTTCAAGATGATTTTTTCCCCTGGAGTTAACATCAGTGCAGACTCCACCCTCTCCCAAAAGTCCTCCGGATGAGACTATAAACCGAGGCCCCGTGTGCAAACGCACGCAGAACATCTTGCGCACACGTTAAATCCTGTTCCGCTTTTCAAAAGAGTAGGCCATTGTGTGCCGGTGGGAACAGATGACAGAATTTACAAAACCGCATACACATGGCGACAATGTAAAAAACAACAACCATGAGTGCCCACTCCATTATCCTCGATATAAAAGAATAAATAAACAAACAAATGAAAAAATAAATAAAACCCCTCTCCTCTTCCTCTCTCCTTCTCTCTCCCTCTCATCCACACTCTCTCTTTCTCTCAGCCCTCACTCTGCCCCTGCCTCTCTCCCCCCCCCCCCTTGTGTGAGTGAGTGTGTGTGTGTGTGTGTGTGTGTGTGTGTGTGTGTGTGTGTGTGTGTGTGTGTGTGTGTGTGTGTGTGTGTGTGTGTGGTGTAATTCAGATTCAGATTCAGATTCCGAATATTTTATTGCCATTTAAGTCATGTAGACTTATCTGACACAACAAC
>CM054156.1:12466100-12473600 GCA_028751875.1 Rapana venosa
AATCCTACTTGTTTACATATAGCCCCACTGACTACAGATGCCATATCAAGGCTGTCACCTTGTAACATTTTCAAACCTCAGATTTAAACTGTGCAACTATATATACAGATTAAAACAGGGTATAAAACCAACTCCTCTGTCCTTCCTTGTATCAACGCCCTGGCCAACCATAAGAGTCAACCCAGGACAGTCACCGTGTTGAGGGAGAACCCCATAAACAACACATAAAATGAGATAAAAACCAAAGCCAGAACCAAAACCAAATCAACCTTGAGACCAAAGAAACAGGAAGCCTACATATACACAATTTGCTTTGATAAGAAAAAAGCCATTTTCTCTCTCTCTCTAAAAAAAAAAAGTGTTCTAAAAACAAATCTTATCATAAAAATAATGCAACATCAAACTTTTGGCAGCAGGAATAAACAGAGAATGTTCAGATATCTAGGTCCGATGATCCCATTTTAATCTCGTCTAAAAACATATACTGTTTTGATAATATACAATAACGCATGCAGATACATGTACAACATACACACACACGCACACAAAAACACCAATCTGGATGTCAATATTGTTTTTAACTGACACTGTTTTATGAATGGAAACAAAACCAAAATAAAGGGAAATAACATCCTTTCTATTTAAAAAAAAAAAAAAGATTGTTTCCCTTTGACCAGTTCTGTCATACTTGCCAGCATACCTGAGAACTAAAACCTCACACAAGTACTGGAAAAATAGACACTGAGCTTGATTTACCACTGATACAGCAGTATAAGGGTTCTCTACTTTTTTCTCTGATATCCAGGAGGTTTTTTTTTAATCATCAGTAAATAGCAAACAGTTAAACACTGTTGGTTGGATGGGTTTTTAGATTAAATTTTGGATTAAATTTTTTTTTTAGTGAACACTGCTGCTTTTGGAAAGCTGGTTATATTTATTTATGTAGTACCATGTTCCCAGTCCTCACCTGATGAAAAACTGTGTTAATTCCTGTACTGCCTGCTCTCCACGTCGTCTTCTGTGTGCAAGGTCTGATCCCCTCCATCTGGGACAACACAACATTCACTGTTTTTGGCAGCAGGAATAAACAGAGAATGTTCAGATATACACAAAAACACACACGCATGCACAAATGGAAAGTTGAACTTCCAGATTTACCACTGGCAAAAACTTCGCCACCATATTATCTCCGTTAAGGTAACTGCATTACATCTTCCGATAGGAGGTCTCGACACTGACAGAGTGTGTATACATGTTTTATGGCAACCAACCCTTCGTACAAGCACGTAAGCTCTACTTGTTTTTGGAAAGGTGGAATGTGAACAGGGATTTGCTTGTGTGGAAGTTACTTAGTCTACTAATGTGAGGGTTCAGGTATGTGACCTTGATTTTTTTCTTTGTTTCTGGGATAGAGCTGAAGAGGTTCACCAATCATGAGATATTGTGTATCCCCCCCCCCCCCAACTTCATGTGATCATTTTGACACAAAGTGTGTCTAAACACAGCACCTGGGTGCATGTTTTTGAAAAAAAGAAGAAAAAGTAATCTATTCCTACTAGCATGAAATGGCCTACTCTTCCAAAAGGCAGAACATGTTTTTAACATATGATTAAGATGTTCTGAGTGTGTTCGCACATGGGGGGCCTCGGTTTATATAGTCTTTATGTGAAGGACTTTAGGGAGAGGAGTCGGCAATGATGTTAACTCCAGGGTAAACTATTTATTTTATTTATTCTTTTTATTTCGAGGATAATGGAATAAGCACTTATTCCCCGTGTGTATGTCATTCGTTCCCACAGGCACACAATGGCCTGCACTCTTACGAAAAGCGGAACAGGATTTTAACGTGTGTGCAAGATGTTCTGCGTGCGTTCGCACACGGGGCCTTGGTTTTTAGTCTCATCCGAAATACTTTTGGGGAGAGTGGAGTCGGCACTGATGTTATTTCCAGGGGAAAATATCCCCTTGAACGGGAATCGAACCCGGGTCGTCAGATTGCGAGCGCAATGTTCCAACCACTAGGCTATCCCGTCCCCACTACTACCCTACTATAGACACCTCAGCGGTGGCTCAATACCCTCAGATCACGAGGCAATGCTCTAGTCTAACCACTAGGCTATCAGGTATCCCCTTTTCCCACTAAACCTCAGAGCCTTAGCCTTGCCAAGGAAAAAAAAAATCGTACTACTGTACTCACTTCAGTAATCACATCATACATTATAGTTTATAATAATAATAATAATAATAATGTATGGAATTTATATAGCGCTGAATCTTGTAAAGCACAAATCAAAGTGCTCAGATTATATAGAGGATAATGGAATAAGCACTCATGTGCTTTTTTTTTCTTTTTTTTTTTACATCCATGTGTATGCGGTTTTGTAAATTTTGTCATCTGTTCCCACCAGCACACAATGGCCTACTCTTACGAAAAGCGGAACAGGATTTAATGTGTGCGCAAGATGTTCTGCATGCGTTCGCACACGGGGCCTCGGTTTATAGTCTCAACCGAAGGACTTTTGGGGAGAGTGGAGTCTGCACCGATGTTAACTCCAGGGGAAAATATCCCCTTGAACAGGAATCAAACCCAGGTCAGATTGCTTACTTACTTTGTGGAACAGTGGTCTAGAGGTAATGCACCTGCCTAGAAAACGAAAAAGTCTGGGTCGGAAGTGTGCGGTGGTTCGAATCCCGTTTGGACCCGAAACTTTTCCCCCATCCATTAGTCCATGAGTGGTGGTCTGGGTGCTTGTCTTTTGGATGAGATGATAAACTGAGGTCCTGTGTGTTACACAAAATTATTTAGCGCAAGTGAAAGAACCCATGGCAACCCCTGGCAAGATTCTGTAGAAAAAAGCCACTCTGATAGGGAAACACAGCTGCAGACAGAAGAAGGAAAAAAAAAAAGGGGGCAAGTGGTATAAAAACTTCTATACAACTTTATAACTTATCACAGTTTGAGTTATACTCTGACAACCAAAATAATCTTATAACACTTCTTCTTCCTGTTGATATTAGTTACACAAAATTATCGTCAATCTAATAACACTTCTTCTTCATGTTGATATTAGTTACAAAATTATCTCAATCTGAAGCAGAAACTTTTAACACTTCTTTGTGTTGATATAACTTATAAGTTACAAAATTGTCAATCTAAAGCAGAAACTTTTAACACTTCTTCGTGTTGATATTAGTTACAAAATTATCGTCAATCTAAAGCATAAACTTTTAACACTTCTTCGTGTTGATATTAGTTACAAAATTATCGTCAATCTGAAGCAGAAACTTTTAACACTTCTTCGTGTTGATATTAGTTATAAGATTATCGTCAATATAAATATATTAGCGATAACATACCTCAACTGCTACAACAGTAGCAAATGTTAGCAGACAACGTCCATTTGCATGTGTCGGCACCAGCACAAGGAACAATCGATGTCCAGTTTTCCGTTGAGATACCACCATTTCCTTTAGTGAGATCTGGAAAAATGGTTTGTTTTCGTCATGCCAATGTCTTGCGGGGATGCTATTTTGGAGACCCGTTACACATTTTACCAAGTCCGACACCAACATTTTGATTAATATTTTTGTATCTGCCGCCTACCATGAGCACAGACCACAATGCTGCCTACGTCACCAGTTTTGGGGCTTTAGACTATAGTCCACAAATGAGTTTTGATCTCAAGCAATTCTACATTTTCATCATTCACCGTCACCGATCCCTCAGATTCCGAATCCTTTGGGGCACCTTCGAAGCTTTGTTTCATCATTATTACATCCAAAATTTCGCAGAGTGTGACCGCAATAACGTAAACAATAATCTTTGAAAGACTGTCTTCTGATTGACAACTAAAGCAATAGTAAGCAAATCTTCTAACTGAAAAATTTACAGAAAAACCAAACGCTGCATCCTCAGTTCTCTCAAGTCGAAAACAGTGCCAACCTCCTTCCAAACATCACCAGGCTGAAAATTGGGGGAGAGGGGGGGGGGGGGGGCAGTTTTGTTGCAAATAGGACCATTTGGAAGAAGAAACATCTTTCGCAGCACCCAACTCAACAAACAGGATAAAACTAGGCCCTTCTGACCCGAGTTCGAATCTCGTTCAAGAGGATTTTTTTCTCTGGAGTTATACATCAGTGCCGACTCCACTTCCCCTAAAAGTCCTACGGATGAGACTCTAAACCGAGGCCTCGTGTGCGAACGCACGCAGAACATCTTGCGCACACGTTTAAATCCTGTTCCGCTTTTCGGAAGAGTAGGCCATGGTGTGCCGGTGGGAACAGATGACAGAATTTACAAAACCGCATACACACGGGGACTGGATGTATAAAAAAAAGCATATACGTGCTTACTCCATTATCCTCGATATAAAAGAATAAATAAATAAAAATGAAAAATAGCCCGGCTTCAAACCACAACTGAGATGCCAGTTCGAGGGGATTTTTTTTCCTAGTTAATACCAGTGCCGACTCTACTCCCCCGCCTCTCCCCCCCCCCCCCCCCCCCCCCCCCCCGCCTCCCTCGCCCTCCCCCTCCCCCCCCCCCCCCCCCCTCCCTCAAAGTCCTTCGGATGAGACTACAAACCCAGGCCCTCGCGTGTGAACAACAACACACAGAACATCTTGCCGTTAAAAAAACAACCCATTCTACCTTTTGAAAAGTGCAGGCCATTTTGTGCCAGGTAGGAACAGATGATAAAGGTAAAAAAAAAGGTTAATGATAAAACAAATAAAAAAAAAAGAAGAAAAAACAAGAAGAAAAAAAAAGAAAAGAAAAGAAGCCTTGCATGTACACAGGTGTCGTGTTTAGACATCATCCCTGAAGTCGGAATGTGGCTACCTTAATGGTGAGGCAACCCCCCCCCCCCCCTCCCCAAGACACACACACACACACGCACGCACGCACGCACGCACGCACTCACACACTCACACTCACACACACACACACACACACACACACACACACACACACACACGCGGGATAGCCTAGTAGTTAGAACATTGCGCTGGCAATCTGCTGACCCGGGTTCGAATCCCGTGAAGGGGATATTTTCCCCTGGAGTTAACACCAGTGCAGACTCCACTCTCCCCAAAAGTCTTTCGGATGAGACTAAACCGAGGCCCCGTGTGCGAACGCACGCAGAACATCTTGCGCACACGTTAAATCCTGTTCCGCTGTTCGTAAGAGTAATAATAATAATCATATATGGAATTTATATAGCGCTGAATCTGATAAAACAAACAAATCGAAGGGCTTGCACTCAAATAATTTACACGCATGCAACTTTCCTCAAATAACATAAGATATTTCAAATTTATGTACACACACACACACGCGCACACACACACACACACACACACAAACACACTCACACTCAACCCCCCCCCCCCCCCCCCGCCCTCCCCCACACACACACACAACGGTTCCACACGCAAAAATCTTACTATTGATGAACCTCGGAGTTCTCTACCAAGGAACGAAAAAAAAAAAAGTAGGCCTATTTTCATCTGTTCTCATGTAACCAAATAATGTGTGTGTGTGTGCGTACATGCGCGCGCGCACGTGTGTACATTTCCCTTCTCGCTCACCCCCACCCCCTCCCTTCCCCCACCCCGCAATTAATGAGGATCTGTCCCTCGGTGGGATTACAGATTATTATTATTATTATTATTATTGTTATTGTTGGCTGTTCCCCAGCTTAACACTCTGGGGGGTCACCCAGAACGTGCACTCTGACTCACTCATCATCCCACCTGGGAATCACTGTGAGATAGGAAGTACACACTGGATGAGAAGTTTGCTGTGTGTGACAGTTTTTCAAATACCTCGCCACATAGGCAAGCCCTACTCCTTCCTACTTTAGAAGGATGGCGCTGTTTCAGATTTTTGTGTCCACCCAGTACTCTGTCTGTCTGTCTGTCTGTCTGTCTGTCTCTGTCTGTCTGTCTGTGTTTCTGTCTCTGTCGTTGTCTCTCTCCCTCTCTTCCACATTTTTTTTATGACCCTCCCTGTTTTCTTCTCTTTCAAGATACTGCTACTGCTGTTGCTACTACTGCTGCTGCTACTGCCGTTACTGCTGCTGCTGTTACTACTGCTGCTGCTGCTTCTGCTGCTGCTACTTTTACTACTGCTGCTGCTGCTGCTGCTGCTGCTACTACTATTACTACTACTATTTCTGTTGCTGCTGCTGCTACTTTTACTACTATTGCTACTGCTGCTGCTGTTACTGCTACTACTATTGCTACTGCTGCTTCTGCTACTACTTCTACTTCTGCTGCTGCTACTACTACTGCTTCTACTGCTACTGCTACTGCTACTACTACTACTACTGCTGCTGCTGATACTACTACTACTACTACACCATTGATCTTGTATTTGTGCAATGTCCTGTAATATAAACTCAAGGTTTACATCCCCCCCCATCCCTACCCCCAAGTTACACACACACACCACACACACACACACACACACACACACACACACACACACACACACACACACACACACACACACACGTACACACACGTACACACACACACACACACACACCAGGTAAATAAATATTTTTGTTATTGTGCAGCTCTGCTTGGTTTTCTGTTTAAGTTTTTCCGCAGTGATAAATTATTACTTCGTGAGTCTACAGTATCTCTCAGCAATTAATGATCTTTAGGACGGGGACAGGATAGCCTAGTGGTTAGAACATTGCGCTCGCAATCTGACGACCCGGGTTCGATTCCCGTTCAAGGGGATATTTTCCCCTGGAGTTAACATCAGTGCAGACTCTACTCTCCCCAAAAAGTCTTTCGGATGAGACTATAAACCGAGGCCCCGTGTGCGAACGCACGCAGAACATCTTGCGCCAACGTTAAAACCCGTTCCGCTTTTCGTAAGAGTAGGCTAATTGTGTGCCGGTCTTCACCTGTACACTCCATCCCGTTTGCTTCGTTCAGCCGCAGATACTTTGTGCTTTCGAACACCCAGATTCAAACAAACCACTGTTGGCCGTCGCTATTTCTCTGTTTCTGGTCCATCCGCCTGGAATGACCTCCCTCTTTCACTTCGCCAAAAAGCCTTCACTTGATACCTTCAAATCCAGCCTCAAATCGCACTTATTTCCTACCTGAGACTTCCCCCCTCATATCTGTCCCTAATCTTCAACAGCATCCTTCACCTCCTAAAGTGATATCTTCAGTTTAAGTGTGTTTGCGCGCGCGCGCGTGTGTGTGTGTGTGTGTGCGCGCGCATGGATTAGAAATCTGTTGTTTATTATGTTTAAGGAGAGTTGCATGTGTGTAAATGATTTGAGTGCAAGCGCTTCGATTTGGTGGTTGTTGTTGTTTTTTTTAATTTTTATTTTACAAGATTCAGCGCTATATAACTTCCATATATTATCATTATTATTATTATTATTATTATTATTATTAGAAGAAGATGAGGCAGCACAACACACTCATCACAGCCTCACCGACACTGAATAGGCCTACTCTTGATAAGTCTGC
>CM054156.1:12481100-12483023 GCA_028751875.1 Rapana venosa
TTCCTCTACCCCCTTCTGTCTGTCTGTCTGTCTGTCTTTCTTTTCTCTCTCCCTATTCTCTCCCTTTCCTCCCCCTCTCTTCCCGTCCTTTCTCTCCCCCCCTTTTTCTCTCCTCCTCCCTCTTCTCTCCTTTCTCCTCTCTTTTTCCTCTCCCCGCCCCCCTCTCTCCTCCTTTCCCTCTCTCTCTCCCCCTCTCTCTCTCCCTGCCCCCTCTCTTCCCCCCCTCCCTCTCTTTCACTCTCTCCTCTCTCTCTTTTTTTCCCCCTCCATCCCCTCTCTCCCCCCCTCTCTCTTCTTTCTCTCTCCCCCCCCCCTCTCTCCTTCAGCTCCTCCCTCCTCTCTTTTTGACTCCCTCCCCCACCACACACCCCACCACCCAAAATAACCACACTAACCCCACCTACTACACTGCACCACACCACACAAAACCACACCACACCACACTACACCACACCACAGCACACCACACACACCCACTACATACTACACCACACCACACACACACACCCACACCACTAAAACCACACCACCCCCACACACACCACACCACTACACCACACACACCACTACACACACCACCCCACCACTACACCACACCACACCACACAATACAACACCACAGCACACCACACTACACCACACTCATACACCCACCACTACACCACACCACCACCACATCAAAACCACACCACTACACCACACCCACCACACCACATCACACTACACCACACGCACTACACCACAACCACACTACCCACCACACACCCCCCCACTACACAAAACCCTACTACAATGCACCACACCACACTACACCCCAACCACACTATACCAAAACCACACTACACCACACTACACCACACCACACCCACCATACTACACTACACTGCACTACACTGCACTACGCTGCCCCCCGCTTTATTCCACTCCACTCCCCTCCACCCCACTCCACGACACGACACGACACGACACGACCCGATAAAGACACCCACACACTACAAATGCAGTGCAATCCAATCAATCTTGAACGAAAAATCTTTATATGACAAACGCGCTGGACACCACACACACACGACGCGACACCAAAACACACACACAACCCCACACACACACTCACCACACACAACACAACTCACACACACAAACACACATACAAAACACACACACGCCGCACGCCGCACGCACACACACACACACAACACACACACACACACACACACACACACACCACAAAAATTCGTCTAATATCACTTTAAGTGAACAGACGTAAAATTGAAAAAACAACATACACATACACGCCAACACACACACACACACATCAAACACACACACACACACACACAAACACACACACACACACCACCCACCCACCCACCCACACAACACAGTACATAAAACACACCAAAAACACACACACACACACAACACACACACACACACACACACCACACACACACACACACACACACACACACACACACACTGAGAGTGAACAGACGTTTAAAATCGAAGACAACAAAAACACAACAACACATCCACACACACACACACACACCCACACACACACACGCACGCACACACACACCACACACACACACCACACCCCACACACACACGCACACGCAACACACACACACCATGCTGAGAGTGAACAGACGTAAACTCGAAGACAACAAAAACACAAACACACACCACACACACACACACACACACACACAAAAACACCAACACATCACAACACCAAAACACACACACACACACACACACACACACCACACACACACAACACACACACACAAAACCCCACTACTGATAGTGAAGGCGTAAAATCGGGCAAAAACACAACAACAAAACACATCACGCACACCCAAAAAACAAAAACACAAAAACACACAAACACACACACACACACACAACACACACACA
>CM054156.1:12483523-12513523 GCA_028751875.1 Rapana venosa
GACTGAGGTCGTCGGGCTGGTTGCTGCCGCTGCGGAGGGAGCTCGCTTGGAGAGTTGGCCGAGGGCAGATTCGGGCACGTCTCTTCCGCGGAAGAAGTCCTCCTCACCTGAAGAGGAGGAGGAGGAGGAGGAGGACGAGCGTTGGTCTTCCTTCCGCGAGGATGTTTGGACCTCGGGAGAGGCTGGTGGAGGAGGCAGGGCGGGGTCTTCTCCGGTTCGGGGGCTGACGGAGATGTCCGGGCTGGACGAGAGCGCTAGGAGAGCCCACTTCCACGCGTCCCCTCTCAGAAAGGCCTCCTCGCGAAGTCTGGAAGATCCACGCTCACCCACGGCGAAGAGGAGGACGGATGGGGACGGGTCGCTGAGTTGGGAAGGGCAGCAGCAGCATCCCCACAAGAAAAGGATCGAGTGGCAAGACTTGAAGGCCAGCGACAAAGAAGACGACGACAGGGAGGAATCAGGGACGAGCACGGCGCAAGGAAGAGGAGAGAAGAGGAGGAGCGAGTGAAGGAGGGAGAGGAGGAGTCCGTACCCGAGTATTGTTGGGACTCCAGTTCTTCAGAAGGACAGAGGTGGGGTGAGGGAGAGGGAGCGTCTTCAACAAGTGTGGACAGGAGGGCTGAGGCCTCGGGCGAGGATGTGAAGGAGAGGAACGGAACCCCGTCCATCATCATCAGTGATGTTGACGGTACTCCGGGCATCAACACCTGAGGGTTAAACAGAACGTACAAAAAATGACTTGTCATCAACCTCCAAGACAAATTTCACTCTGAGATGTGAAGACACCCTCGCACAGACAACGTAAAAAAAAAAAAAGTTATAAAATGTATTTGAATGATCATCCATCAAATTCATGACAAATATATATAAAACACCCTTCTTTTGAGAAGAATGTAATGCCTTATTCGTGCATTTATGGCCAAGAATGAATTCTTGGGGTTCATGTCCTTGAAGAATACTTTAAACAGGGACCCCTCAAAACTTACACTTTTTACTATCAACCTTGGTATCTGCATTTGATGGAGAAGAGCATCTTGGCATAAACGTTTGCTTAACAGGAGCTTCATGGCGTACATATTGCTTAAGGAAAGCGACATAATTCGCTTTCGCATCATGGTCAAGAACTACATCCTGACATGGCCTTGTGGATGAAAAGAGAATAGATCTTGGCGTTTGGTTCAAAGTGCATCTTGATATAATGCATTTAGACGAGACCTGCATCTTGCAATATACATTAGATTTGTCTTTGCAAGACATAGCTCTTTGATTTGTTGCTTTACAAGATTCAGCGCTATATAAATTCCATACATTATTATTTATATAAGTTCCATTATTTTTTATTACTATTAAGAGTTCCGTGTGTGCACCCACACACCGCAAGCCAAGAACAACTGGACTTGTTCAAGAACATCTTCAGGAACATGCAGTCCCATAACAACCTTGACTGAAAAAAGCTTACACCAGTTACCAACCAGCAGTTCTGGGAAGCATCAAGCCACTTTGAACAACGCTTCTGCTGGCATCTACATACTTTTTTTTTAAGAACTGCGTGGCATCTCATGTCGAAATGGGAAATTCAGAATCTTCAAAATTCTGTTTTGGGGGGAAAATTCGGCGTGACAGGATCTTCAACTTTATCCTGTTTAACAGCCACACTTGAGAACTCCATTACTTGCCACTATAAAGCGTTTGGTACAATGATGAAAAACGGTCACTGATTCTTGAAGTTTCTGGGCATTGTCGAAATTGGAGATTCAGAATCTTCAAAATACTGTTTTGGGGGAGAAAATTCGGTGTGACAGGATCTTCAACTTTATCCTGTTTAACAACCATGCTTGAGAACTGGATTGCTTTGCCACTATAAAGTGTTTGGTACAATGCTTGGAAAATGGTCACTGATTCTTGAAGTTCCTGGGCATTGTCGAAATTGGAGATTCAGAATCTTCAAAATACTGGGGGGTTTTAGAAATTCGGTGTGACAGGATCTTCAAATTTATCCTGGATAACAACCACACTTGAGAACTGGATTGTTTTGCCACAATGAAGTGTTTGGTACAGTGGGAAAACAGTCGGTGTTTCTTGAAGTTTCTGAACATTGTGGAGGTAGAAGTTTCAACAGATGTAATCAATAACAGTGCTGGTCTGGTAACCAACTCCAATCCTGGATAACTTTAGGAAAAGGTGACCAGACTTTTTGACTCCATTCCTTAGATAGAGCTCCCAGGTTCCCCAAATTAGTTAAGATTTTGTGTATGCCCGTTTACCACAATTAAGTTTAACCGCATTCCAAACTTCGGGGATGTCTTTGTTTCTTTTTTTTGGGTTTAAGCCCCAAGGGTTATGAGATTTCTGCGTATGAGTCGGGGGAATGTCAAAAACACGACACCATGTCCGCGGATTTTGAAAATTTTTTTCATCCATTCCCCCCATCCCCCAAGGGTTCTTCTCTTCTAAAAGGCGAAAAGGGGTTTTTTAACGTGTGCACAAGTTTATTCTGCGTGCGTTCGCACAGGGGTTTTCTTTTTAGTCTCACCCAAAGAACTTTCAGGGAAAGGGGAGTCATACTAATGTTAATCCCAAGGGACAAAAAATTTTTCCCTTGAGCAGGTGCCGGGTTTAATGACTCGAAAAAAAAAAAGGTAAGATCAAAAGAGAAATTGCCCCCTAACCCCAAGGCTGAAGCCCCCCTTCCCCAAACCCCCCCCCTTTCCTCCCCCCCCCCCCCCCCCCCCCCCCCCCCCCCCCCCCCCTCCCCCCCCCCCTTTACTAGACGTAGGGTCCCCCTGAACTCCTTGTGGTCATTGGGGCCCAATGCAGGGAAAATTTTTTTGGCAAGTTTTTTTCTTGGGCAGTTGATAAAGAGCCCTCTTGGACGAAAAAAAGGGAATGACCGAAAACCAAAGGGTGCACTCCCATAAAAAAAAGGAATCGCTGCCCGGACTTCCCCCCCCTAGCTCGGGAGGCTGGGCAAGTTTTTTTAAACGGGCTCTAAAGATTTTTAAAAGGCCCCCCAAAAAAAACCCAAAAAAAAAACCTTAAACCCCCCAAATAATTGTCGTTTTTTCATTTTGGGAGCTGGCTAAAAGATGTCTTGGCCCCACCGCGGCGAAAGACTGGGGAACAACCCCAAATTTTCGAAACAAACTTGGGGGAAAAGGTTTTTTGCTTTTCAGCGGGTTATTTTTTTAACCCTGCATCACAAAAAAAACCAAAAGGTTTGTCTGGGGAAAAAACTTTTGTGCTGAAGTGGGGAGCGTTTTTTTTTTTCCCCTTTTTTTTTAAATTTTTAACCCTTTGCCCCTTTTTTTTTTAAAAAAGTTTGGGAATCTCTTTTTTAACCCTGTGGAACATGAAAGTTTTGCAAAGGGAAACACACACACACCCCCCCACACACACACACATTTTTTTTTTATGTTTGTTTCACGTGTAACAAAACCCTTTTATATTTTTAAAATTTGGCAAAACCCGCGTGTATTTCAAGCATAGCATTTGCTTTTAAAATTTTCACTTAGGGGGCCCAAAGACTTCCCCTTTAAAAAAGTTGTGCATGATCGATCTGTGATTTAAAGCTTTAAAAAAAGGGGGGGTTTTTTGTTTTGTTTTGATATTTGGTTCTGATTTGTTTTTCTGTTTACGTGACTTTATTTTTTTTATTTTTTTTGGGTTTATTTACCTATCTATTTTATCATTTTTTGGGTTGTTTTTTAATAGCTTAAACTCCCCAAAAAAGGGGTAAAACAGACATACGGGAAAATCAAATCAACCCAAAATTTTCCTTTTTGACTAAATTTCTGTTTTTCAACGGAAACCGCTTATTCATTCATGCTTCATTTCTTTTATTATTTATTTATTTTTTCGAAACCTTTTTTTTTTAATTTTTTTCTTTTTTCTTTGTTTTCACTTTCACCCAACTCAACACCATCTCCCTACCACCACCCCCACCCCCCCCACCCTCACTCTCTCAAAGAGGGCCCAAGGCTACGTGTGCTTGCTTGGGCCCAATTAACGAAGATTTTTTTCCAAAACCCCCCCCCCCCCCCACACACCCACAACACACAAAACCCTTCCCTCTCTCTCTTCTCTCCCCCTCTCCCCTCTCTTTCTCTCTCTTCTTTTCCCCTCTCCCCTCCTTTTCCCTCTCTCTCTTGTCTGCCCTGTTGTCTGTTTCCTTTGTCTTAGTTGAATATGTTTTTGTCCCCAACCCCTTCCCTATTTACTGTTCCTTGTAAAAGGGCTTAAAAGCTTACCACAAAAAAACCACACACACCCCTCTCTCTTCTCTTCTCTTCTCTATCCTGCGAGTTTTTGTTCTGAAATTTTTTTTAAAGTATTTCCCTACCAGGTTTTTGGGTTAAACACATTAAATGTGAAAAAGCTCTTTTGTTTTTGTTGAACTTTTTGCGAGTAAAAAATGAGGAAAATTTTGCTTTAAATTTAAAGTGTTTTAAAGGGACCTTTAGAGCACATAAAGGGTGCCCCAAAACCTATGAGTCGTGGGGGCCCCAAGGCACCCAGGGGCCCTCAGCTTCTTTTGGGGCCAGCATTTTGAGGGCGGCGCCCATCTTCCCTCGCTGTTTTACCTTCCTGAGCCTAAAAAAGGGCGGGAAACCCCATTTACAACTGTAAACTGGGGCCCGTACGGGGCTATAGAAAAAATTTTGGTTTTGTTTTAAATTTGTTTTTCTCCTCTTTGGGTTTCAAGATTTTTGTTTCAAACGTTTTGTTAGGGCCCGTTTAGACGTGTTTCCCAGCAAAAAACTGATGACGCCCTTTTTTTTTTTTAGCACTTTTCCCGATATATGTTGTATGTTTGACTAAGGATCAGTTTCAAATTTTCCCAATGAAACATAATGAAATAACTAATATGCCCCATGCCCAAATTTGTTGATGTTGTTAAAGAAAATAAGTATAAATTTTATATCATTTTTAAACATATGTGAGGGTTTAAAATTATTAATATTATAACTATTGTTGCCCTTTTGGGTTTATCATCTTCCCCTATTTGATATTATGCATTTTTAAATTTACACTATTTTTTTCATCATCTCATATTTGATTTAAGCAATTTTGTTATCCCTTTATCATCATATATCTCTTTTGTAATAAACATAACGCAAAAAAACCTTGAATGAAACTATCATCATCATCATCCCACCCCCGTAAAATTTTAAAAATTTTACATTTTTTTTTTTTACTATTTTCGTTAAATTTTTGGGGGTTTTTCGTTCTCCAAAAATAACTTTCCCTAATGGGTTTCCAAATAAACACTAGGTTAAATTATCACCACTCTGGAATTACTGTTGGAAAAAAAGGGTACAAAAAAATACGGAGACCATATATATCGTCAGTACGATGTTTAATTTGCATTATCAAAACAAAGTTTCAAAATGACGTAAATTGAGATTGTCCACCACGGGCATTTAAAAACCCCCCCCCCCCCCCCCCCCCCCCCCCCCACCCCACCAATTTATAAACCCCGATTGTTTGTCCTTTCCCCCAGGGTTAGAATCCACAGTCAAATTTAGGGGGCCTAGGGCCCCACCAGAGGGGGGGTTATGGTTGTGCTTGAACTATTTTATTACTGTGCACTTTTAAAAATTTTTTCTATTAAATTCTTTTTTGGCCGTTCGTACTTATTTTTCATTCTTTATTTCTTTACTGATTTCACTTATTTATCTTCCCATTCCTTTTTTCGTGGGTTTCTTTTAAATTTTTAAAGTTTTTTAAATGTTTTCCGAAGGGACTTATCTTATTTCATTCTGTTGTTTTGATCATTCGCTTCCCAACATTCTTTTCCCCCCCACGTTTAATTTTATTATTTTGTTTTTTTCTTTTCCTGGTTACCCCCAAAACCCGTTTTTGGTTACCCCCAAAATTGGGGTTTTGCTCCCTTGCCAATTTTAGTGGCTTCCAATCCCTTTTTTTTTTTTCCCTTAAATAAATTTAAGCCCAAATCGAGCACCCTCAGGGGGGGAGACTGATTGTTCTTAAAACCCGGGCCCGACACTCTTAGCTAATTTCCTGTTGTGTTTCGTTATCATTTGTATGTCATTATAACCCCAACAAAAGCAACAACCAAACACAATGGGGTTCCTACCTAAGAGCCGCTCAACAAAACAGGGGAAGTCACCAGACTTGCCTAACCATGCTTGGGGCTCTGGGGTTTGAATGAGTTAATCCTAAGCAGTGCTTGGACTCTGGTTTGAATGAGTTAATCAACTTTTGGGTTGGTACTGTGTAACCTACATGGTAAGTAGTGTAACTGGCCTTTGTGATATGATTAAAGTGTTTTTGACTTGACTTGACCAAATCATCTGAAACCGATTGGGAAGATGTTGTCCCGTTTTCAAACCCTGTCTGCAACATAGTTCTGTATAACTATCATCTGCTCTTCCTTTTGAACACAATGCAAAGATGTTGTGGTGACCTGCCAAGTTCGCCAGTACTGTCCCTCCCTTCAACAGCCCGAATCCTATTGGCCTGCCAAAGTGTAAAACCTTTTTTTAAAAATTCTTTTATATCGAGAATAATGGAATAAGCACTTATGTGCTTTTTTTTACATCCAGTTCCCGTGTGTATGCGGTTTTGTCAATTTTGTCATCTGTTCCCACCGGCATACATTGGTCTACTCTTACGAAAAGCGGATCAGGATTTTAACGTGTACGCAAGACGTTCATGTGTGTGTGTGTGTGTGTGTGTGTGTGTGCGCGCGCGCGTGTGTCCATTTGAATTTGTTAAATTTAAGCTATTACTTGCTATTGGTTGCATGACTGTGGGAATGAGCTGAGCGCCAAGCGCTTTGATTTTGTCTTTGCAAGATATAGCACTGTATAAGTTCCTTTTATTATCATTATTATTATTATCACTATTATTATTATTATTATTGTCATCATTATTATTATCACTATTATTATTATTATTATTATTATTATATGACCTGAATCACTCCCGTGTAATTTTCAGTGTTGAAACAGCTCGATTCTTTTGATGCACGTTGTATTATTTTTTCGGTTGTTTGAATGTCTTAACCTTGATCATATTTTCCTATCACATCGTTGTTGTTTTTTTTAGTATTCCCAAAACTCCTCACGTTCACCCCCCCCCCCCCCCCCCCCCCCCCCCCCCCCCCCCCCCACCCCCCCCAAATAACACAATGCTATGACTGCTGGACATAAACTTTCAGTTGCTCGCAGTGTGAATATTTTGATGTATTTTTTTATTTTATTCTTTTATATCGAGGATAATGGAATAAGCACTTATGCGCTTTTTTACATCTAGTCCCCGTGTGTATGCGGTTTTTGCAAATTCTGTCATCTGTTCCCACCGGCACACAATGGCCTACTCTTACGAAAAGCGGAACAGGATTTAACATGCGCGCAAGCTGTTCTGCGTGCGTTCGCACGCACACGGGGCCTCGGTTTATAGTCTCATCCGAAGGACTTTTGGGGAGAGAGGAGTCTTGCACTGATGTTAACCCCAGGGGAAAATATTCCCATTGAACGGGAATCGAACCCGGGTCGTCAGATTGCGAGCGCAATGTTCTAACCACTAGGCTATCCCGTCCCCTGAGCTTGCTGTGAGGTTCCCCCGTTTTCCCAGTCAACTTGTGGTGAATTGTTAAGAGATATTTGAAAAAAAAACACGAGCAATCCTTCCAACAACAACAACAAAACCCAGAAATATTATAAACCTACCTTTGTTCATTAAAAAAAGGAATTGAAAATCTGGACAGACTGAAAAATAGAACCCAATCATTTGGCAAAGATTTTAAAAAATGATTTTCATTTTTTATGCAACATCTTACCAGACTGCAGTTAACTATGCACTCGTTTAACAAAAGACTCGACATTGATATTTTTAAGGAAATCTACTGACAGAGGTCTTAGTATTGCTCAAGAACGCCTGACAACTATTGTTAAGTGGCTATATGGCTCAGACTGGGGTAAGGCATACTGGACAATCACAGCTGACTTCGAAGAGACCAATCCAAAGCAATTGAACGAAAACGCTTCGAAGTTTTCTATCCACTCTCTCTCTCCCAAACACACACACACACACACACACACACACAGAAAGCAAAGGCAAGGCAAGCAGCGCAGAGAGGCTGACCACAGAAACGTCATGGTCTGACCACAGCAAGGACTGGATACCACAGCTCCACACAGCTCTTCAACTAACTGCACACAACGAGAGGACCCTCCCAGAGCGCTAGCGTGTACTCTCTCTCTCTCTGTGCAGAAGCATCTACTAACATGTCACCCTGAAGAAACGTCAACGATGCTCAAGAGATAGGCAAGACATATATGTTAGTCCGTCGTTTTCGACGATGACCTCCAAAACAGCAGAGGAGGCAGCTGCTGTTTCGGAAATTGGGCAGAAATTTGATTATAGTGGAGATGCCTTGCCCACAGTACATCCCCACTCTCTCGGCCAAAAGAGCATAAGGACAGTCAGCGTTGGAGATGTTCTCCAAAGGCCAACTAGCCCCTAGGGGTGCAGCACATAAGGACTGTGCAAGTCAAGCCTCCTAGTCAGAGAGTCATAGTCGATCACTAAAGACTAAGCTGTAAAGTGGAATTCCATGAGTGGAAAAGCCACTGGTCATACAGCCTCTCACTTTGCTGTTGCCCCCAGCGACAATGGTTTAATCAAGAACTGTGATACAGCCCAGACGCTAACGGCCAAGGCAAGACAAGGCAAGGCAAGGCAAGGCACGGCAAGACAAGGCATGGCAAGGCAAGGCACGGCAAGACAAGGCATGGCAAGGCATGGCAAGGCAAGGCACGGCAAGGCAAGGCATGGCAAGACATGGCAAGGCATGGCAAGGCAAGGCAAGGCACGGCATGACACGGCATGGCAAGGCATGGCAAGGCAAGGCAAGGCAAGGCATGGCATGGCAAGGCAAGGCAAGGCAAGGCAAGGCATGGCATGGCATGGCAAGGCAAAGCAAGGCAAGGCAAGGCATGGCAAGACAAGACAAGGCAAGGCAAGGCACGGCAAGGCAAGACATGTCATGGCACGGCAATGCAAGACATGTCATGGCACGGCATGGCACGGCAAGACATGTCATGGCACGGCACGGCAAGGCAAGACATGTCATGGCATGGCACGGCACGGCAAGGCAAGACATGTCATGGCACGGCAAGGCAAGACATGTCATGGCACGGCACGGCAAGGCAAGACATGTCATGGCACGGCAAGGCACGGCAAGGCAAGGCATGGCACGGCAAGACACGGCAAAGCAAGGCAAGGCAAGGCAAGGCAACGTCAGTACAGTACTTAAAAATGGCGTTCCCAGTCTCGTTTCCCTCAGAACTAAAGACACTACTAAAGGCAAGGCACGGCAAGGCAAGGCAAAGCAAGGCACGGCAAGGCAAGGCAAGGCAAGGCAAGGCAAAGCAAGGCAAGCCAAGGCAGCGTCAGTAAGAATGGTGTTCTGTATCTGATTCCATCAGACTAAAAATCCCGTCACTGGACGTTACCAAAAGTGACCATGTAGCGAGGCAGGGTCTCCTCAGGTCGGTGGCTTCACCGCGGCTTGGCTTACTCAAGTCAGCTGCTGGTTCTGAAGACGAGCCTTGATGAGTAATGAGACTAGGATGAGTGGAGATGAACAGTATTCCGATGAGGATCTCACGACTCAGGCCTATCACTGATGGTTTAATAATGTGATCAGTCACATTAGCTCTGAAACTTTTTCGTCTCTCTTCTTCTCTCACCAGTCTTTCTTTCCTATTCTTCTTCTTTTTCGTCTTCGTCGAACGCTCAGACAGCAACTATTGTTGTCCGTTATATGAGCGAAAATGCGTCACCCTGCCGTTAAGCGCCTGACAAGTCAGGCCCAGCGCATCCGACTTCGAAAAAAGAGGGAATTGGTATCTTTTAAGTCTTTCTGGGGTAAAAACAAAAGGCAGGAGAATGGACCAAGAAGGCAGAAAATAAGACGAGAAGGAGGTGACAGGAAGAAAAGGAACAAGGCAGGAACAAAGAGAGGGATAGAAAAGAGGAAGTTTCTAGCTCAGAATATCTAGAATGTGGGGATGCTATTTATACCGACAGGACCTTCCTCCCCCTCCCCCCCACCCCACCCCCCCCTACATCCCCACGGGAAAGTTTCCTATTCTAAAAGCACGTTTGAGCTTGGATGTGTGCTTTACTATAAGGTTGATATGAAACAGAATCTTTTAAAAATGGATAATTAAACCCTTTCAATGATTCGGATTCATTCATCTGTTTGTCCATACACTGTTATTGTCGTTAAGTTGTCATTGTTCCCATTTGGTATCAAACTTGATGAATTCTCTTTCACTAATGAATTATCTTTCAATGATGAATTTCATCAACTGTCGTTTGACAAAATTATCGTTCATTGATTGATGTGTCTTTTTAAAGGAATTAAACCAATCGATTGAAGAAACATTTTCAGTCTTCAACACAATTATTGTCTGCCTTGTGTTTATAATGCTGGTGTGTGTGTGTGTGTGTGTGTGTGTGTTTGTGCGTGCGTTGCGTGCGTGCGTGCGTGCGTGCGCGTGTGTGTGTAGGAGGAGGGGGCGCAGGCGCGGTTGTGGTGAGGATTGATCTCTCTCTCTCTCTCTCATCTTCATCCATCTCGTCTCTCTCTCACTCTCTCTCTCTCTCATCTACCTCCTCTCTCTCTCTCTCTCTCCTCACTCTCGCTCGCGGATAAGCCTTGTGTTAGAGAGATATATTCTGATCTCTGACCATGTTCGATTCTCGTATCAAGAGATTGTTTTTCTCTGGAGTTAACATCAGTGCCGACTCCACTCTCCCAAAAAAAGTCCTTCGGATGAGACTATAAACCGAGGTCCCGTGTGCGAACGCACGCAGAACATCTTGCGCACACGTTAAAACCAGTTCCGCTTTTCGGAAGAGTAGGCCATTGTGTGCCGGTGGGAACGGATGACAAAATTTACAAAACTGCCTTCACACATGGATTCATTATCCTCGAAATAAAAGAATAAATTAAAAAAATAAACAAAAACTCTCTCTTTCTTTATCTATCTATCTCTCACTCACTTTTCGGAAAAGTAGGCCATTGTGCACCGGTGGGAACAGATGACAAAATTAATTTTACAAAACTGCATACGCACGGGGACTGGAGGTAAAAAAAAACAACAACACATAAATACTTATTCCATTATCCTCGATATAAAAGAATAAAATGGAGACAACCCCCCCCCCCCCCCCCCCACACACCACACTCACCCCACCCCCCTACCCCACACATACTCCACCCCCCCTCCCCCACACACCCATTCACCCACCCACACACACAACACACACACACACACATCACCACCCACCCCTCACATACTCACCCCCCTCCCCCCACACCCCACAATCTCCCACATTCTCCCCCCCCCCCCCCCCACACACACACACACACACACACACAGCGCAACGCAACCTCCCTCTGCCTGGCAACAGTTCCATAGCGACATACCCAACCGCTAGGCTGCCCAACGGAATCGAAGACTGCAAACAGGACAAGCATAAGCACTAACGCAACACAGACACAGAGCACAACGCCAGAAACCAGCCAAGGAGACGACCAACCAACCCACACACACACACACACACAGCGAACCAACAGCGTCAAACCATCACCAACAATCATGCTAGCCTACAGCAGCCATGCTGAAACCACACAATTGCTACCATCGATTTTCTTCATTTAAGGTTTCGTTGGATTTTAGGTCGTTTTTTTTAATCATTAATCAACCTCATTGTAGGATGTGTGGCGCGTGGTGTGTGAAAAACAATGGTGACGAACTAGAACAGTGAAAAAAAATGGATAAAATAGAATCGTCCACGAAAACTTCTCCTTAAAATTGAGTGACCTATACACAAAGCAGACGGTCAAAAAACGTGAAGCATTCGTTCGTCTCGGGAACGTCTCAGTGCTTGTAGGCCTACTGCGTCGTATTTTGCTCTTGCATGGAAGGAATTCTGTGGAAGCGAAACTGCGACGTCTTAAAAAGGTTTGAGCCAACCAGTGTCAAGTCTGAATTGAGGTAAGAGCTTTTGTCTTTCTTGTGAAATAGAGGAATTCAAGTAAGATTGTTTATGAATTCATTTTACTGGAGATAGGTGAGGGTAGAAAGGAGGGAAGGGGAGGGGAGGGGGGTCTTCTCAGTTCTTATTAACAATTACATCACTAACAGGGTGTTTTTTTTTGCACTGTATATCACTGAGTGGAACGATTTGCTACAGAAAAGCTGAGGACTTGTGCGCGGAGCGTGGAGGAAGCTGGTAGCAAAATCTTCAGTGGTGCCCCCCACGGTCTACTGGACTAGGGGATATGTGAGGTGAGGATTATCACTAAATCACAAATAGTGCACCAGACTAACAATAGGGTCGTGCATGCATGCACACACACACACACACACACACACACACCGCGCGCGCGCGCGCGCGACGAGAGAGAGAGGGACAGAGAGACAGAGGGAGACACACAGAACACACAACACAGAGACAAAGAGACTGAGAGAGAAAACACACACAGAGAAAGAGCGAGAAAAGAGAGAGAGGAGAGAGAGAGAGAGAGAGAGGAGAGAGAAAAGAGAGAGAGAGAGAGAGAGAGAGAGAGAATCAATTCATGTCAAAACACGCGCGAGGAGAGAGAGAGAGAGAGAGAGAGAGAGAGAGAGGAGAGGGGGGAGAGAGAGAGAGAGAGGGGAGAGAAGAGAGAGAGAAGTCAAATTCATGTCAAAACCGCGCGAGGAGAGAGAGAGAGAGAGAGAGAAGACAGCAGACAGACAGACAGACAGACAGAAGACAGAGACAGAGAGAGGGGGGAGAGAGAGAGAGAGAGAGAGAGAGAGAGCAAGGTTGGGGGGGGGGGGGGAGAGAGAGCCGTGTCAAATTCATGTCAAAACACACGCGTGTGGGGGAGAGAGAGAGAGAGAGAGAGACAGACAGACAGACAGACAGAGAGATAGACAAACAGACAGACAGACAAAGAGAGACAGAGGGGAGAGAGACAGAGAAAGAGAGAGAGACAGACAGAGACAGAGAGAGAGCAAGTTTGGGGGAAAGAGAGCAAGTCAAATTCATATCAAAACACACGCGTGAGTGGAGAGAGACAGACAGACAGAGACAGAGAGACAGAGATAGACAAACGGACAGACAAAGAGAGACAGAGAGAGGGAGAGAGAGAGAGAGAGAGAGAGAGAGAGAGAGAGAGAGAGAGGGGGGGGGAGAGAGACAAAGTGGACACAGAGAGAGATAGAGAGAGAGAGAGAGCGAGGGAGAAAGAGAGACAGACAGCCAAGACAGACAGACAGAGAGACAGAGGCAGAGAGACAGACAGACATAGATAGACAGAAAAACAGAGACAGAGAGAGGGGAGAGAGACAGACAGACAGAGAGACAGAGAGGGGGAGAGAGACAAAGTGACAGAGAGAGGGGGAGAAAGAGAGACAGACAGACAGATAAGAAACACACACAGACAGAAACAAGACGGACAGACAGGGATGGGGGTGGGTGCGGAGGAGGCTATCAATTAACACTATCACAATCTTCTTTCTCCTCACCCTTTGGTCCCTTGCTTTCATCAACCTCGGCTGAAGGCACGAGAGAGAGAGAGAGAGAGAGAGAGAGAGAGAGAGAGAGAGAGAGAAGAGAGAGAGAGAGAGAGAGAAGGAGAGAGAGAGAGAAGAGAGAGAGAGAGAGACAATGACAAATTCTTTTATTTCGAGGATAATGAATAAGCACACATGTGCTTTTTTACATCCAGTCCCGCCCGTTAGGGAATACATCTTAATAATAATAACCCAATACTTATACAGTCTCACATAAAACAAGGGGAAATAACCCTTTTCAAAACAGCTCCCCCAACAACCCTCCCCCCCCCCCCCCCCCCCCCCAAGCAAGCAATTAAAAGAAAATCCTAAGAATACCCCCCCTACCCCACCCCCCCAAAAAAACCCTAACCAAAACAAACAAACAAACAAAAGAGAAGGAAAAACAACCAAACCAACAAAAGATGATAAAAAAGAGAAAAACAGACAAACAACAACAACAACAACAAGAGCAACAACAAATCCAAGAAAAATAACACAACCAAACTTAATAAGTCATAAAGATAAACATCTACACATTGTCAAATGGTACACATACTTGTTACAACATAATTATAAGATATTGAAATAGGGCACTCATTAAAACTTAAGTACAGAGGCAAGTCAATAACGTATTGAAAATTATAAAAATATGAATCCTTCATCAGGTTTATACTATGACTATAAGCAGGACGATAAAAGGTGAGAGAGAGAGAGAGAGAGGACAGAGACAGGAGTGTGTGTGTGTGTATTTCAAGAAAAAAATCCAATATATAAAGAGAGAGAGAGAGAGAGGGGGGGGTCAAGCTGACCCCCGAACACCTAAAGTGCACGTGCACCGCTCAATACGGACCGACACGAACGGCAGATCATTGCACAGAAGCCCTCCCGCGCGCGCATGTACTCGTAAATCATTAGGCATTGTCGGCAGGGAGTGTTTGCACCGTGTTTTACTAGGTTATAAAAGCTTACAACCAGCTGCTTTTTCTAGCCTTTTCAGGTTGTCTTCGTCTGTCTGTCTGTCTGTCTCTGTCTGTCTCTGTCTGTCTTCTGTCTGTCTGTCTGTCTGCCTCCTCTTCTCTCTCTCTCTCTTCTCTTCTCTCTCTCTCTCTCTCTTGCATAACCTCTCCACAAATGAAACATTCTCTTTCTCTCTCTCTCTCTCCTCTCTCTCCTCTTCTCCGCAGTCAACCTCTCTCTCCACAATAAAACATTTTCTCTCCTCCGCCCTCCTCCTCTCCCCTCTCTCCACAATAAACTTCTCTCTCCAAAAATAAAACATTCTCTCTCTCTCTCTCTCTCTCTCTCTCTCTCTCCTTCTCTCTCTTTTCTCTCTCTCCGCAATAAACCTCTCCAAAAAAAACTTCTCTCTCTCTCTTTCCCCTTTTTCTCCTTCTCCCTCTCTCTCTCTCCGCAAAAAACCTCTCTCTCCACAATACAACATTCTCTCTCTCTCTCTCCTCCTCTCTCTTCTCTCTCTCCTCTCTCTCTCTCTCTCTCTCTCTCTCTTTCTCTCTCTCTCCCTCTCTCTCTCCCGCAATAAACCTCTCTCTTCCACAATACAACATTCTCTCTCTCTCTCTCTCTTCCTCTCTCTCTCTCCCCCCCTACCCCCCCCCCCCTCTCTCCATCTCTCCTCCCCGCTCTCTGCAATAACTCTCTCTCCACAATAATGGAGGCACCGTGGTCGAGTGGTTAGGCGGTCAACTCGTGATCCAGAGGTCGCGGGTTCGATCCCCGCTCGGCTCGGTGTTGTGTCCTTGGGAAAGACACTTTACTCCTATTTTCCTCACTCCACTGCTGGGGAAGTATCTGGCGACAGACTAGCGTCCTGTCACAGGGGTGGTGAAAAACCAGTTCGCTTAACGCTACAGAAACCGGGATAAGCTCCGGCTCTATGGGCCTTCTGGCTCGAAAGAACATACTTTTACTTTTTTTTTACTCCACAATAAAACATTTCTCTCTCTCTCTCCTATCCTCTTCTCTCTCTCTCTCTCTCCCCACCCTCTCTCTTCCCCTCCCCTTCTCCGCAATAAACCTCCTCTCCACAATAAAACATTCTCTCTCTCTCTCCTCTCTCTCTCTTCTCCTCTCTCTCCTTTTCTCTCTCTCTCTCCCCCTCTCTCCCTCTCTCCGCAATAAACCTCTCCACAATAAGACATTTCTCTCTCTCCCCTCTCTCTTTACTCTCTCTCTTCTCCCCTCTCTCTCCCCTCTCTCTCTCTCTCTCTCTCTCTCTTTCCCTCTCTCCCCCAAATAAAACCCCTCCACAATAAAACATTCTCCCTCTCTCTCTCTCTCTCTCTCTCTCTCTCTCTCTGTTGGATCTCCACAAGGGTGGAAAGTGTGTATTGGTTTTTTCTCCTGCGCTTGTGACTTTGAAAAGGTATCTCCCCCCCCAAACCCCCAGTTTGGCCTCAGCCGACAAATTTCGATCAAAAGCAGCTCTTTCTCTGTATAGGTTGCATGCTGGGTATGTGTCTGTTTCCGTAACTGACCGAATGCTGACGTGAATTACAGGATCTTAAACGTGCATATCATTTGACCTTTGAGACTATAAACCGAGGCCCCTTGTGCGAACGCACACAGAACATCTTGCGCACACGTTAAAATCCTGTTCCGCTTTCCGGAAGAGTAGGCCATTGTGTGCCGGTGGAAACATATGACAAAATTTACAAAACCGCATACAGACGGGGACTGGATGTAAAAAAAAAAGCACATAAGTGCTTATTCCATTATCCTCGATATAAAAGAATAAATAAAAATAATAAAAATAAAATACTAAACAAAACAAGAAAATATCAGTTTTGGGGTGGGCTGCTGTTGTTTTTTAATGTAACAGGCTTTTTTCTTCTTTTTTTTTACAACCAGTCCACTTATCAGTCATCACCACCCAACGATTTTTTTTCAGAAAAATCTTCACTGGCAGTGTCAGTTGACCTAAGCAATTATTACTCAGGTACTTTTTGAAATAGCAGTAGTAATCTGTTTGGCATGCTGACTGAGCAGCCCAATTTCGATTTATTATCCAGTGTTCTTGTCGCGTATAGCAAATTATGAATAACAACTGAGAACAATAAATATGTAAACAAACAGTTTAAAACTTTATTTTTAAAAAAATGTATTGAATAATGTGTCATCAATTTCCTCTCTCTATCTCACTCACACACACACACACACACACACCCCAATGCCCCTTTATAAATGGGCGAAATGTATAACTCATTAAACCTCTTCTCTCTCTCTCTCTCTCTCTCTCTCTCTCTCTCTCTCACACACACACACACTACGAAGTCTATTTTTACACAACTGGGTGGACAAAAATGGCTGACACAGCATGATTTGTTTGCTTTCAGGATGCAGTCTTGCCGCTTTTTACAGTTACCATGACAACCCTACAAAAAACAAACCAATCAAGAACTCACTTTCGTCAATCAATACATTTTTTAAGTTTACAACTGAGGAAAGAAATCACAAACTTCCAAGCCTACCATCAACGAAAACATGGAAGAAGAAACTTACCAAACGCTTTCTAAATTCGCCTCAGAAGTGCACAACCAATCAGAATCTTTCATACACCGAACAACACATTACCTGACCTTGACATTCCCTTGGCTAGACCTTGACCCTGTGGTCACGACCCTAATGGGTCATTTAGGGAAGGTGACGATTGTGGTGGTGTTGCTGGTGGTGGTAGGGGTGTTGCGCAGACGCAGGAACAGACAACTTCCGCCAGGGCCTTGGGCATGGCCAGTGGTTGGTCATCTCCGTACTCTTGTTACTAATCCTCATTACAGGTTGGTTGGCGTTTGTTTTTTGTGTGTAGATTGTATGTTTGTTGTTTGATTGAAAACAAACACGTGCACTCGCACGAAACACCACGCACGCAGCACACACACACACACATGATGGGTCTTGCAACTTAGATCTAGCCCGTTTTCATCAAGCCCTAAGCTACAAATCAAACTTCTGCAAAGTCGACACCCAATCAATCAGTCATGACATGTTTAAACCCCGCCGACCACAGAGGCCATATGCTGGGGTGAGGCACATTGAGAATTCAAGCTGTGATTTAAACTGTGTATTGAACTGCAAAATGAAACACCCAAGATTTTTTAAATGTCCTCTCAGCAACCCAGGCAACTTGTGAAGATTATACCAGTGCAGTCATCGGTAACATAGTGGAAGAATCGGGACAGTTCAATGACATAGAACAAGTAGGGCCTGAAATAGGTGGTAGGCTATCAACGATTCCTATCAGAGGACAAGAACCAGAATCCTTCAAATATCAAAATTATACCTAGTAAAACTCCAGGGAGAACAATTTTTATAGTAAGATTTGCTTTCAGATTAAAAGAATACTGCCGCTGAATTCCGTTCTCGAATTTGCCAACTTGGATTTCACAGCTATTTTTATGTTTTGATGGATCCTTCCAAACTTGTCAACAGAACAGTGTTTTGACAGAATTCAGTTGGACGTAATTTATGTAAAAAGACATTAAAAAAAATAATAAATGAGCCCATGCCCAGTGAGCTAGTTTTTCGTTTGTTTATCAATGGGCAATTTTACTCTGAAAAATTAGTTTTATGTAAAGTTATTTTGAACACAGGAGCTGTATTTGTTATTGAATCGAGTACTGCTAGCTTAATCATCTCAGCAGGAGTAAGTTACTAAGTACTTACAGCTTCAATTCTTCGAATTCTTAAGCTGGATCTTTGTGAAAGAAAAATTTGGATGGAAAGGTGTTGTAGGTGTTTTGATTGCTAAGGTTTTCTATAGCCTAGTAATGAAATATTGCGTTAACCTTCTTTTTAGATCTACATTATAAAACTGCTTAGATCTACATTATAAAACTGCTTAGATCTACAATTTACAGGCACATAATTTAGGTTTAAGTCTACCGTTATTTAACATCTTTTCACTTATCGATGGATAATTTCACTTATTAAATTAATGGGGAAGGGGGTGTGTGTGTGTGAACTTTGTGTTTTTGGCTGCTCGTTCTCTGTGTGTGTGTGTGTGTGTGTGAATTGTGTTTTTGGCTGCTCGTTCTGTGTGTGTGTATTGTGTGTGTGTGTGTGTGTGTGTGTGTGTGGTGTGTGTGTGTGTGTGTGTGTGTGTGTGTGCACTTACACAAGGATGTGACAACACACACACACTTTTATATGCACTCATGCATGCTTTTGTAGGTCTTTCTGTTCTCTGTGCTTGTATCAGACTCTGTCTATTCTCTGTGCTTGTATCAGAGTCTTGTCTATTCTCAGTGCTTGTATCAGAGTCTTGTCTGTTCTCTGTGCTTGCATCAGTGTCAGTCTATTAATTCGTATGCCTGATGTGCAGATTGTCCCATCTTCGTGATCTGTATGGAGACGTGTACCAGCTTTGGTGTGGGGGGAAGAGGGTGGTGGTGGTGAGCGGTGTGGAGGGGGTGGTGGAGGCCCTGGTGACCCAAGGCGATGACGTCAGCGGCCGTCCTGACTTCTCTTCCTATAGGGCTCTGTATCCATCCTCCCGCCAGCAAGGTGTGTGTGTGTAGTGTGTAGTGTGTGTGTGTGGGTGTGTGTGTGTGGGTGTGTGTTAGTGTGTGTGTGAGTGTGTGTGTAAGTGTGTATAGTGTGGGTGGGTGTGTGGGTGTACACGAGTGTGTGTGTATCCTTCTTTGACTTAATGTCTTTACACATGAAGTGATATCAGACAGCAGAGATGTTCAAATCTGCCGGACCTGTGGCCCTTGCAGCTTTCCACTCCCTCCTCACCAGCATTTGGGAAGAAGAAGAACTGCCCTAAGATTTCAGGGATGTCACTGTCGTCTCCCTATTTAAGAACAAGGGTAGTAAGGCTGACTGCGGCAATTACCGGGGCATCTCCCTCCTTTCTATTGCTGGGAAAATATTGGCTCGGATCCTCCTCAACCGCTTAACGGAGAACATTTCCGAAGGAAACCTGCCGGAAACACAGTGTGGATTTCGCCCAAACCGCAGCACCGTGGACATGATCTTCTCCGTCCGACAAGTGCAGGAGAAATGCCTAGAGCAAAACATGGACTTGTATGTGGTCTTCGTTGACCTCACCAAGGCATTCGACACAGTGAACACGAAGGCCCTCTGGAGCATCCTATCCAAACTCGGATGCCCAGACAAGTTCGTCAACCTCATATGCCAGTTTCATGACAACATGACTGGGCAGGTTCTCTCGGGTGGAGAAGTATCAGAGCCTTTCAATATCAGTAACGGCGTCAAACAGGGATGCGTGCTGGCCCCAGTCCTTTTCAACTTCTTTTTCACCTGGGTCCTCAACCACGCTATCAAGGACCTAGACCTTGGGGTATACCTGCGATACAGACTTGACGGCTCACTGTTCGACCTCCGCCGACTGAATGCCAGGACCAAGGTTGTGGAGAAGATCATCCTGGAAGCACTTTTTGCTGATGACTGTGCTCTCATGGCACACAAAGAGTCTGACCTACAGCTCATCACAGATAAGTTCGCAGAAGCCTCTCGCCTTTTTGGGCTCACTATCAGCTCGGCAAGACAGAGGTACTATTTCAGCCAGCGCCTGCTTCAGCCCGCCCCTCCCCCCTCTATCTCCATTGAGGCACCCAGCTAAAGATAGTGGATGATTTCAGGTACCTCGGCAGTACCATCAGCAATGATGACACCCTGGATAAAGAGATCAACGCTAGGATCTGCAAGGCCAGTCAAGCTCTTGGTCGCCTCCGAGCTCGTGTCTTGAACCAGCACAAGATCCAGCTTTCACAAAGCTCAAGGTGTACAGAGCCGTCGTCCTCACCAGCCTACTCTATGGATGCGAGACATGGACGGTGTACAAAAGACACTGGAAGCAGCTGGAGAAGTTCCACATGAGAAGCCTGCGGTCAATTATGAACATCCACTGGCAAGACCGATCACAAACCTCGAGGTCCTGGACAGAGCTGGATGACCAGCATCGAGGCCATGATACTGAAAGCCCAGCTTCGATGGTTGGTCACGTGATCCGGATGGAAGACCAAAGGTTGCCTAAGCAGCTCATGTATGGCGAACTGACCTTGGGAAAGCGGAACCAGGGCAGACCACGCAAAAGATTCAAGGACTGCGTGAAGTCCAACATCAAACACGCTGACATCCCTCCCAAACAGCTGGAGCTGTATGCTATGGACAGACCAGGCTGGCGCGCCCTAACCATCCGGGCGCATGACAACTTCGAGGAGAAGAGGCCAGATGATGTGACTGCAGCACGAGCTAGAAGAAAGGCGTCAACCACCAACCCTGACCCCCCCCCCCCCCCCCCCCCCCCCCCCCGGACAGTTTCCTTGCCCCCACTGCACCCGCGTCTGCCTATCACGGATTGGCTTAACCAGCCATCTACGTGCCCACATAAGACAAAGACTCAACACATGAGGACAGTCATCATCGGATCGATGGACGACCAAGAAGAAGATATCAGACAAAATTGTGTATATGTGTGTGTGAGTAAGTGTGTGTGTGTTAGTGTGTGTGTGTGTGTTTTGGCTGTTTGTAGTGTGTGGGGGGTTTTGGTGGGGGGTGGGGGGGGGGGGGGAGGAGGGGTCCAGGTGCAAAGATGTGAAGAGAAGGTTTGTGTGTGTGTGTGTGAGAGAGAGAGAGAGAGACAGAGAGAGAGAGAGAGAGAGAGAGAGAATGCATGCGTGTGTGTGTGTATATGTGTGTTTCTGTCTTTCTGTCAGTCTGCATTTTGTGAAAAGAGTTATTGGCATAGAAAACTGAAAAATCAGGATCGGTTTGGTCGTACTCAGGGGTGTGCACAGCGGACCAGAGCGAAGTGCACCACGCCAAACGTCAGTTCATCAGCGCTGCCGTGGACGCCTACTGCTCTGATGCCACTCGCATCGAGGACAAGCTCTCCTCCGAAATCGTCGACACGGTCAACCAGCTCAGTGACCTTCAGGTGCCCTTTGACCCTGCGCCCATCCTTCATTTCGCCTGCATGAATGTGGCCTTGAACTTGACCTTCAGTCAGCGCTTTGACCCAACCGGTCGCGTGGCTAATGAGATTTTGAAGACTTACGAGTACAGGTTGGTAAATGCTTTGCATATTAGTACCGTTTTTTGTTGGGGGGGGTTCTGTGTTTTTTTGTTTATTGAGTACAAAAATAATTCGGTGCCTGCCTCCTCTTCCTTGCTGCTTTACCATCCCTGTCCCTAAAGAAGGCAGGTACCCATTTACAGCTGGGGTTATCATTATCATATAGTTAACTAATGGTCTAGGGAGACGGGATAGCTCAGTGGTCAGAGCACTCGCTTTCCCCCTAGCCAAGGTTAAGCAGCATTGAGCGTGGTTGTGCGTCTTGGCTTCAGTACAGTTCACCCAGCTGTAAATGGGTACCTGCCCTCTTTAGGGTCAGGGAAGGTAAAGCAGCGAGGGAGAGGAGATAGGCACCAGCCCTCAATATGCTGGCCCTAGAGAAGTGAGGTCTCTGGCGCCTCGCTCCCCTACGACCTTATAGGTTATGGGAACACCTTTACCTTTACCTTACTATGTTTTTAATTTTTATTTATTCTTTTATATCGAGGATAATGGAATAAGCACTCATGTGCTTTTTTTACATCCAGTCCCCGTGTGTATGCAGTTTTGTAAATTTTGTCATCTGTTCCCACACCGGCACACAATAGCCTACTCTTTCGAAAAGCGGAACAGGATTTAACACGTGCGCAAGATGTTCTGCATGCGTTCGCACACACACGGGAGCCTCGGTTTATAGTCTCATCCTGAAGGACTTTGACATTCAGTTCGATTTTTTTTGGGGGTCAAACTGGGAAGAAAGGGCGAGGCTGGGAATCGAGCTAACAGTCTAATGTGTGCTTGTTTTGACAGATTCGTGTGCGTGTTAACAAATTGATGTCTACATGCACACACAGATCCAGTGCCTTCCAGATGAACGCAGTGGACTACCTGCCCATGCTGAAGGTATTCACCACAGACGACCACATAGACTTCATCCAGCAGTTGTCTGCCCAGCAAGTGGAGTGCAACAGACGACTGCTCAACTGGCACAAGGTAGTCATGAGATTTTGCTTGGTGGGGGGGGGGGGGGGGGGGGTTGTGAGTTGTTTTTTTTGTTACCATGAAGTATAGAACTTCAGAATTTCAGTTGCTGCTGCCTTCAGGACGCCGTTTTCAGTGTGCTCCAACAGGCAAACTTTACAAAACCGCATACACACGGGGACTGGATTCAAAAAAGCACATGAGTGCTTATTTCATTATCCTCGATATAAAAGGGGAAAAAAGGGGAAAAAACCCCAATCAGAAAAAGAAATTCTCTTGTGCCAGAAGTTCTTCGGATGAGACTATGTGTGTGAATGCACGCAGAACATCTTGCGCACAGGTTAAATCCTGTTCCGCTTTTCGTAAGAGTAGGCCATTGTGTGCCGGTGGGAACAGATGACAGAATGTACAAAAACGCATACACACGGGGACTGGATGTAAAAAAGTACATAAGTGCTTATTCCATTATCCTCGATATAAAAGAATAAAATAAAATTAAAATGAAAATTCATTTGAATTCTAAATTCACAAAAAAATGACTTCCCAGTTTCATTTTTTAAAAAAATTTAAGTATAGAACTTGCCCAGGAAAATTTCAGGAACAGTTTAGATACTACATCAGAAACGAAGAAAAAAGATACTACATCATATAAGGGAAATGTGTTTGGTAGGAGAGATATGTAGGCTCCAATACAAATTTATCCACAACAGAATGGGCAAGGCCAGGAGTGTGTTTAGGGAGATGAACAATATCTGGAGATCAACTCAGTACAGCACCAACACCAAGCTGAAGCTATACCAGAGCTGGGTTGTATCTACGCTCCTGTACGGTTCTGAGTGCTGGAGGATGACGGAAGCGGATCTTACCAAACTTCGATCCTTTCACACCATATACCTCCGAAGAATTCTCCAGATCTTTTGGCCAGAGAAGATCTCCAATGAAGACCTACTACGGAGATGCAGGCAGGAAGACATGGGAACCATCATCACCAGACAATGGTGGAAGTGGATTTGGCACATCCTCCGAAGAGACCCACAGTCAATCACAAGAACAGCATTGCACTCGACCCCAGAAGGAAGGAGACCAAAAGTAACGTGGAGGAGGACTGTAGAAAGTGAGATAAAGGCCATGCAACACTCTTGGGGATCAGTGACTTAGGTTGGCCCAGGGTAGACAGGAGTGGAAGCGCTTTGTTGCTGCTCTGGGTGTAATGATTAATGATGATGATGATGAATACAGTTTTGGATGTCATTATAAAGCAGAGCTAGAGAGGAGAATCCAAGCATTCGAGAACAAGTGCCACAGAAGACTCCTCAAAATATCATACAAAGAACACAAGACCAACAACTATGTGAAAGAAGAAATCAAAAAGCGTGTGGGCCCCCAAGAACCTCTGCTCTCCACCATAAAGAGGAGAAAACTGATGTGGTCTGGTCACACCACAAGACACAACACCTTAGCAAAAACCATCTTGCAGGGAACGGTTGAAGGCAAGAGAAGAAGAGGCCGCCAAAAGAAATCATGGGTTGACAACATCAAAGACTGGACCGCCCAACCCCTGCAACACCTTCTACTAGCTACACAGGATCGTGAAGCATGGAAAAAGATCTCTGTTGCGTCTTCTCTCATGTCCCCCCTACGTCCTTTGGGACATGGGACTGAGTGAGTGATAAAGCCTGAGTTGTCTCGGCTCATAACTCTGCTTCAGTGTCGGTGGATTGATTATTAGCTTGTTTGATTGTTGGGTGTTTTTTTTCCGTTTCTCAACCAGACCTACGAGGTTCACCGATGGTGAGATTTTGTGTATGCGACCGCTTTGAAGGCAGAAGGGGGGAAAAAAGCAGACCACCAACATCCTACAGTGCCAGCATCACTCAGATCAGTGGTCTGGGAGGAGGGCTACAGAAGATCGTAGAACTCAGCAGAGACACACAGAGAGATGGCATCGCGCTCCGGAGCTCCTACCAATGACATGGGTGCCATTGAGACAGTTGAGTTCTCGACTTCTCTGGGAAGGAACTAAGGTTGTCCAGTAATGTTGGTTCATCACAGTCGCTTAGTTATTCAAATGCTGCTTGAAATATATCGGTGATATTACACAAAAACCAAAAATCTCTCTCTGTCTTCACAAAGGAATTAGTCAATCCCCTAAATTTTTAACTGACAGGACTCTTACGACCCAAGACGGCTTCGGGATTTCACAGACCAGCTCTTGCTCTTCATAGAGAGCGGGGAGGACGGCAGCCTCCTCAACAAAGACGACCTGCACTACCTGCTGCTAGACATGGCTGGGTATGGCTTCCAGGCCATCGCGGTGACCTTGACCTGGCTCCTGGGCTACATGGCCTTGAACCCTGACGTCCAGAGCGAGGTTCAGCGAGAGCTGGACGAAGTGGTGGGCCGGGATCGCCTCCCTTGTTTGGGGGACCAGCCTTACCTTCCCTTGACGGAGGCGGTGATGTATGAAGTGCAGAGGCTGGCTACTGTACGGCCGTTTTTGATTCCTCATCGGGCAGAGAAAACGACGTGGATACAAGGTGAGGGAATCTGTGTATTGTGTTGTGTGTGTGTGTTGTGTTTGTGTGTGTGTGTGTGTGCTGTGTTGTGTGTGTGTGTTGGGGTGGGGGGGTTGTGCTATGTTTATGAGGGAGTGTGCCATGTTCCCTACTCCTCTATATAAGGTATGCAATTGTCTACCTTTTGCAAGGCACTGTCCAAGGAGGAAGAAGAAGAGGCAGACCAAGGAAGAGCTGGGAGGATAACATCAGCGAATGGACAGGCCTAGAACTCAACAAAACCCTGAGAAAGGCAGAACAGAGAGAGGAATGGAGGGAACTGGTTGTTGAGTCTTTGAGGGTGCCCCCACGGTCGGCAGACTACGGGACAGATAGATAGATAGATAGATAGATAGATAGATAGATAGATAGAATTGTCTACCTTGGTTTTTCTTTTTAGGTTCTCTGGGTCATTTTTTTTTTTAAATAGTGGGTTTTTTAAAATAGTGTTTTTTAAAAAATAGTGGGTTTTTAAAATAGTGTTTGTGGTCATTTTTGTTCTTAAAATTGTCTCCTCTTTCATTTTCTTTAAAATTTTCATTGATAATTAGTGATGAGTCTTGAGGTATAAGCCACATTCCAGTGTACCAGATTTTGTTTTGGATGAGGGTTGGGGTATCAGTTACCTTTTAACTGTTGTTTTCCTTAACCTTTTCCCTACGGGTAACCCGCTATAGGGTAACCCACCATCTACTAACCCTTCCCTCCGTATCACCCACAAACTGGGTTACGGTAACATACAAATGTGCACATGTACTAGGAAAGAGAGGTTCTGTCCCTTAACGTAGGGATAGTGTGAAAGGTTGTCGTAGTAATAAGGTGTCCCATAACCTATAAGGTCGTAGGGGAGCAAGGCGTCAGAGACCTCACTTCTCTAGGGGCCAGCATATTGAGGGCGGCGCCCATCTCCTCTCCCTCGCTGCTTTACCTTCCCTGACCCTAAAGAGGCAGGTACCCATTTACAGATGGGTGAACTTGGGGAAGAGCTGTGAAAACCGAATGCTACGCTACATGACAAAGATCAAATGGGAAGACAGGATCACGAATATGGAGAGTGTGCAAAGTTGATGATCTGAAGTCTGTAGCTAGCACCAATAGACTGCACTGGTTTGGGCGCGTTCAACGGAAAGCAGACCACCACATCATAAAAAGAGCCATGAACTTCGTAGTGGATGGAAAGAGACCAAAGGGAAGACCTAGCAAGACCTGGGCTGCCTGTATTGCAGATGATCTTAGAGAAAGGGGCGTAAATAAGGAGGAAGCTCAAAACAGAGAGAGATGGAAAAGGCTCATCAATGTCAAACCTCCCCTGGAAGAAACATGACAAAAAAAGGAAGAAGAACTGGGGGAACTGTACTGAAGCCAAGGCACACAAACAGTCACCCATCCAAGTGGTAACCACGCTCGACGCTGCTTAACTTGGCTGGGGGAAAGCGAGTGCTCCGACCACTGAGCTATCCCGTCCCCGAAAGTGGGCGATAAATCTGTGCATATGTACCTGTGTGGCCACTCATAACTGTAACTATTTAGTTAAAAATCATTTCAGTGTAGGCATCAGTGACGGTTGCACAGAAATCAAAGCCCTTGACTATATTATTTATTCATTTTTTATTTTTAAAGTTTTATTTCATTCTTTTAAATAGATTATAATGGAATAAGCACTTATGTGCTTTTTTACATCCAGTCCCCGTGTGCATGCGGTTTTGTAAATTGTCATCTGTTCCCACGGCACACAATGGCCTACTCTTCCGGATATTTCAGGCTATGAGATCCCAGCTGACTCAGTGGTCCTGTTCAACGTGTGGGGTCTCCATCACGATGCTCGCTACTGGCCCAACCCCTCTCGCTTCAACCCCTACAGGTGAGTGACTTCTCCACCAACTCCTGTAGAAGTCAGTGGGTCTCTAGAGGTACTGTGAACCTTTTTTTTTTTGGATGGTATACCTTGGGGGGTAGCTTGAACCTGGTGGAGCCCATTTTTCTGCATGCTGGGTCTGTTGGTCATCCACGCGACTGGTCAAAGCTGGCCTTCTCTTGTAAAAAAAAAGTGATAGTTTTGTTTCGGTTTGGGTTTTTTTTTTGGTTTTTGGTTTTGTTTTGTTTTGTTCATCATCTACAGCTTTGAGGTTCACCAAAGGTGAGATTTTTGTATGTATGTGACTCTTTTGGCCCACCATTTAGGTAGCTGAATTCCGGCTTCAGGAAAAGCGATGGTTTTGACATGCACAAGATGCTGCTACTCGTGGAATGCATTCACACACGGTTTAAAGTCTTATCCAAGGGAGGTGGAGTCAAGTCAAGAACATTTGAATCATCCCATGAAGGGCAATTACAATACTGACGGGCATATTGATGCGTATCTTTATCTCGAAAGACACAAGAAAACTATGTTTCATATTGGTATTCATGAACATCCCAAGATAACTTCAGATAAAAGTCACACACACACACACACCAATGTATGAATAAAAAGGTAAAGGTGTCCCATAGCCTGTTATGTTGTAGAGGAGCGAGGCGTCAGAGACCTCACTTCTCTAGGGGCCAGCATATTGAGGGTGGCGCCCATCTCCTCTCCCTCGCTGCTTTACCTTCCCTGACCCTAAAGAACGCAGGTACCCATTTACAGCTGGGTGAACTGGGGGAACTGTACTGAAGCCAAGGCGCACAGTCACCCATCCAACTGGTAACCACGCTCAACGCTGCTTAACATTGGCTGGGGGGGGGGGGGGAAGCGAGTGCTCCGACCACTGAGCTATCCCATCCCTCAATGTAGGAAAACAATGTTATAAAAAAAAACTTTTTTTTGTTCATTTTTTTTGTTTGTTTTGTTTTTTGTTAAAGGTTTCTGAACGAGGACAAAAACCTGGAAATCCCGGATCATTTTATTCCTTATGGGGCAGGAGGGCGACGCTGCCCGGGGGAAAGTTTGGCGGAGGTGCAACTCTTCCTCTTCTTCGCCACCTTCATGCACCAGTTACGGTTCCTGCCCGCTGACCCCGGCATGACCCTAGAGGGCGTCTTTGACCATCTCTTGAGGCCGAAGAACTTCAAGGTCACCGTGGTCGAGAGAGATTGACGAGGAATTTGTGAATTATAGTGGGAAATGGAGAGTGTGTGTTGTGTTAGTGTGCGAGTGTGTGTGTGCGTTGTTGTGTAAGTATGTGTGTGTGTTTTTTTTATAAAATTCTTATATTTCGAGGATAATAGAATAAACACTCATGTGCTTTTTTTCATCCTGTCCCTGTGTGTATGCAGTTTTGTCACGTTTGTCATCTGTTCCCACCTGCACAAAGTGTGTGTGCGCGTGTGTGTCTTGTGTAAGTGTGTCTTGTGTATGTTTGGGGGGGAGGGGGTGTAGGGAGTATATATGTGAGAGTTTGGGCTATAAAGGAGGAGTAGGGAGTATGTGTATTCTTTCACGTTTAGACTACTGTAATTCTCTTTTGGTTGGCCTACCAGCATCATCCATCCACTCTCTTCAACGCATACAAAATTCTGCAGCTCGACTGGTCCTAAGAAAGAAAAAATCTGAACACATCACTCCTCTTCTGTGATCTCTTCACTGGCTGCCTGTCCCACAAAGACTGAAGTATATGATCAATACCCTCTGTTTCAAATGTCTTCACAAATCTGCACCCTCTTATCTCTGTAACTGTCTTCACCTGTACACTTCGTCCCGTTCCCTTTGTTCAGCTGTAGATATTTTGTGCTTTCGAACACCCAGATTCAAACAAACCACTGTTGGCCGTCGCTCTTTATTTTTGGTTCATCGACCTAGAATGACCTCCCTCTTTCACTCCGCCAAAAGCTTTCATTTGATACCTTCAAATCCAGCCTCAAAACACACTTATTTTCTTCCTGAGACTTTCCCCTCATATCTGTCCCTAATTTTCAACAGCATCCTTCACCTCCTAAGTGTGTTCGCAAGTGTGTGTGTGCATGCGTACATGCGCGCGCATGGATTTGAAATCTGTTGTTCATTATGTTTAAGGAGAGTTGCATGCGTGTAAATGATTTGAGTGCAAGCGCTTCGATTTGTTTGTTTTTACAAGATTCAGCGCTAGATAAATTCCATATATTATTATTATTATGTATACGTTTCAAGGACTGTCAACTTTCCCCCCAACTTTCAGCTACTTTCCGCTGCTATTCATTCTATCCTATCCTGGCTGGTGCTGATTATAGCAGAAACTGACCACACTTGGACTTGGTAAAAGGAAGGGGTGTCCTAATTTTAGCACTGGGCCCTGGACCCTTGACCGAGTTATGCTGGATTTGTGTGTGCGTGTGTGTGCACTGTGAGGTATGTGTGTGAGAGTGGGTGGGAGATGGGAAGGAGAGAGGCAGGAATGTGAGAAAGGGGAGGAGGGTGTTTAGACTATGTGTGCATGCGAGAGAGGTGGACTAGGAGGTGTGTGTAAGTGTGTGTGTAAGATGAAGGAATATTTGGAGAGGTTGTTTGTGTAAGTGCATATTGTGTGTGTGCATGTGTGTTTTGTATACATAAAGGAATGTGAATAAAAATTTTTTTTAATGGGCCTGATGGTGTTTGTGTGTGTAGGGTGTGCGTGTGTGCGCGCACACCTGTGTGCGTGGTGTGTGTGTGCGTGCGTGCCTGTGTGTGTGCGCATGTGCCCGTTTCAATTTTGTTTTACATCTCTTCACTAAATGTGATATTAGCATGCATGTGCCTGTGTGTGTGTGTGCATGTATGCATGCGTGTGTGCGTGCGAGTAAAAAGCAACTGGAACAAGAGGGTTGGGTGAGAGGAGAGAAGGTCTGGGATAATTTGAGGGGATAACTGATCCCAACAGTAACACTGAACAAGGAAACATGA
>CM054156.1:12516023-12586023 GCA_028751875.1 Rapana venosa
CGAGTTCGAGTTCTCTCTCTCTTTTGAGATACATTTGGATTCCATAGCTGAAACAGGACAGCTTATAACAAGACCATCACCTTTTGTGTGTGTGTGTGTGTGTGTGTGCATTGCCATCAACATATTCAGGTACTTGTGCTATCACAGGCAGAACAGCATTGACAAGATTAGAAGAGTTTATGCTCCTGGTAAATGATACCAATCCCATCCAATCCTGTTGTTTACAGCCCCTCTGACCGCAAGAGGCCATTTCTGAGGATATCTCTTTGACTGGCCGCCACTGAAAATGGCATTATTATTCCATCAGTAGGAGGGAGCCATGGGAAGAGGACTGTGAATCACTGTCAGAGAAACCTATACACAATTTCATCCATTAACATTTTTACAAATCATGTACCTACCTTGGTATTCGTATGCTACTCTTTGGGAAGTGTATTTTTTACTGTCTGACATGTGAATGAGAGAAGAAGAAGACTGTCTGGCTTGAAATAAGTTAGATGACACAGGGTTTATATCCCACAAGTATGATCCGACAGATCAGTTCAAATACATGACGAACTATGTACGAATTCACTCACAAGCCTAAAAACAGAGAAGAACCATAACTACAGCAAAGCAAAATTGTTTCTACATGGCAATCAACACCATATAGTAGAACTCCCTACACATTAATATAAATAAATAAATAAAAAAATAAATTAAAAAACTCCCTACACACTGTCATGACTCAATCCAAAAAAAAAAAAAAAAAAAAAAGGAAATTTGCAGCAAAGATATGTCATCGACCCAAACACACAATTCAGCACTCGCACACACTGAAAGATGATGATACAAAGCGAATGTGGTGATGTTGTACGTCAGTTCCACACCCTGCGTGGCATGAATTCCTCTCCAATCCAATTTTGCTTATAGTCCCCGCCAACCATAGAGGCCATATCAGGACTGTCACCTCCTAAAATGGCTTTCATCTATAAAAAAAAAATTAAAAAATCCAAGATTCCAGCATTTGATACGGAGACCCCTGCGCGAGCATTACGTCTGATGATGAACACTTTTTTGTTGGAGCTGCCTAGTGGTACAGAATACATCTATTTCACTTTTAATACTTCAAACAGCTGCCGGTAGTACTACTATCACTATACAACGCTATGTACATGTCCGATACAGGCAACTGAAATTTTCCTGTAATTCTTTGACTGCCCCCAAAATAAAAAATAATAATAATGATTGACAAGTTACATCAACATCAGTACAGGTCAGCAAGGGAGACAACTACATTTTTCTTTTTTTTTTTAAAACAAACAAAAAACCCTACTTTTTTTGTTTTTTGCTAGCAGGCTCAGGCTACAAGAAAGGTAGATTATTACTCTTTGGAAATTTTTTTAACCGATTACAGACTAGGATGAGGTTTCACTGCAAGTGTAAGTTACGACTTAAAAACAGAACTTTACCACATTCCGTATACGCGACACGGTACAGGTTAAAGGCCAAAGGGTTAAAAGCCACGTTCTTCTAAATGCTGTTCTTTCAGATGGGTACACTGAAAAACATTTGTTAAAAAATGAAGGGTTCGTATATTACCGTGTGATCTATTCTGCTCATAAAAAATCATCATCAGATATGGAATCCATCCTTATTCATCATGGAATCCATCCTCGCATTCAAAAATGCTCACACAAGAGACAAAATGATACAAAACGGCACACGGTGGTGAAAGAACTAACAATAATTCAGACAGCGACAAGACAAGCCGCTTCAAGCACTGACTACACGCTAAGAAAAACTAGCACGTTAGCCCCAAGTTTGGCGTGGTTTTTGATAAATTAGCAAATAATCGTGCGAGGCAAGGACATAGTCTTTCTTTAGGGGAAGGTTTTGATGGTCTTCGTACTGCCAATGATCTTTTCTTTTTTTTAAAGTGTATGTTGCTCATAGAACAAAGGCGATATCTGGGCTAAAAATATGTTTAAGATAAGCAGTACTGATACAAAACAAAACAACAAAAAACCACCCAACAAATCAACACCAAATACTAGCCTCCAATAAATATGAAAAAAGAAAAATCTATAAAAAAAAATTTAAAAAACCCCTCCCCCCACCCACCAAAAAACCAAAAAGAAAAACTCGCACGAGAATCACGTCACAGAAAAATACTCCGGGTCCAATCCAATCCAATATTGTTGTGTGTATAGCCCCCGCCAACCACAGAGGCCATATCGACCATACTCTGGGTAAATCCACCAAAAATCTAGAGAGTGGATAAAGACATCAGTTCTCAACAGAGGCTCCAAAACAAGCAAACCTCCCCCCCCCCCCTAAAAAAAACCCAAAACAAAACCCAATAAACACACAAACAGTAATACTCGAGACAATACAGAAGAGAGGGTGTCTGTCTCACACTCTGTAGGTAAAAGCAGATGCAAACACTTTGATGTGCCCCAAGTTATCAAAGCAGTGGGGAAACATTTATGAGCAAAAGAATAGAATAACTCATCTTAAGCATTCGAATAAAACTAAGTTGAAAAAACACTTTGGTGCCCAAGCTATCAAACGTAGGGGAAATTTATCATAGGAATGACAGGAGTGGGAGCGTCATAAAAAAAAAATATGGATAGGAGAATTAGAAATGGAGAAACTAGGCAGAAGGGAGAAAAAAATCAGAAACAAAGACAAAAAAAAAAAATCGAAAAAAGACATGAAAAAAAAAATCAGAAAAAAGACATGGGAAAAAATCAGAACAACAGACAATGAAAAAAATCAGAAAAAAGACATCAAGGATGTAAAATAGACAAAAATACAAAGAAGGAATAGAAAAAGACGAAACTAGAAAGTAATGGGAAGAAGCAAAAGGGAAAAAGGAAAGATTGGAAAGAGTTAGAATGAAATTCAGAAAGAAAGTCACAAAGAACTGGAAATGGAGAAATTTCTGGAAAGAGAAGGCAAAAAAAGAAAACAAAGACAGTAATGAAAAGAGGAAATTTCTAAAGAAGCACGAAAGAAAAAGTCACAAAGAAAGAAGTACAGAAAAGAGGAAATTTCTGGAAGGGATGGACAAAGTCAAAAGACAGTAATGAAAAAGAGGAAATTTCTGAAAAGAGATGCAGAAAGAAGAAGCAAAAGAAAAGAAAGACAGGAGAGGAAAAGTTAAAGAAGATAGCAGAAAGAAAAGTCACAAACCAAGACAGTGATAAAAAGAGGAAATTTCTGGAAAGAGATGGCAGAAAAAGTCACCAAGACAGTCACAGAAAAGAGGAAATTTCTGGAAAGAGATGGCAGAAAAAGTCACCAAGACAGTCACAGAAAAGAGGAAATTTCTGGAAAGAGATGGCAGAAAAAGTCACCAAGACAGTCACAGAAAAGAGGAAATTTCTGGAAAGAGATGGCAGAAAGAGAGTGGCACAAACAAAGACAGTGATGAAAAAGAGGAAATTTCTGGAAAGAGATGGCAGAAAGAGAGTGGCACAAACAAAGACAGTGATGAAAAAGAGGAAATTTCTGGAAAGAGACAGCAAGAAAGAGAGTGGCACAAACAAAGACAGTGATGAAAAAGAGGAAATTTCTAGGAAGAGATGACAGAAAGAAAAAGTCAGCAACTAAGTAATGGAGAAAAAGAGGAAATGTGTAGCTTTCCATTTGACGTTTCCAGAAGATGGTGATATCGTTTGACAGAAAGAATTCCCCATGCCCTCAACAAAAAGACAGATCTTTGCATTATTTCTCAAACTAAACCATCTGACGATGACTATTACACTATCGACACATCAGTTATATCCATCACCTTATTACATCTTCTTCTTCTCCTTCGCCGTCGAACGCTCAGACAACAACTATTATTGTCTGTTATATGAGGGAAAATGCGTCATGCTGCCGTTAAGCGCCTGACAAGTCAGGCCCAGCATGAAATCAGAATGATTGCTTAAGAATAAATATTAAAACAGAGAAAAGAATTGTTAAGTGTGCCTTTTAGTTCATAAATTCCACCTTTCTCTTTTACGTTTGTTTATTCACACAACAAAGAGTGACTTTATTCCTTTTTTGTGCTTTTCATTAAATCACAGACCCAATTTAAAAAAAAATGTTTAAAAAAAGACAATCATGTTATTCTACCCAAACTTCAGATATTCAGATTTTTTATTTTACCCCCCAAAAATCATCCAGAACAAAAAACTTAACCTTTTTTTCTTCTTTCTATACAAGACCATATTTTTCACGTATTGGTTTTGTGTTCCCTTCCCCCCCCCCCCAGCAGACTGTGTATCGTAGTTGATACAAACATACTTCAAACATCCACACACTTAACATAACTTGAGCCAATAATTGCCCACACGACTCTCACGGACATCATTTCTGTCTCTCGTTTTTGTTTTTGTTTTTTTTGGGGGGGGTATAAAAACGTGAAACATACCATGTACAAAACCTCGTACTGTAAGCTGCCTGTCATTAATTAAAAAAAAAAAAAATTAAAAAAAGAGTCACAATGGGTTCAAAGCCAACTTTATTGTCATCGTCCAAATTGCACGCCAGTTACATATGCAAAAAACCTTCAGGATCACAAAGATTTGTTCCAAAAATACCACTAGGACGATTTTCTCCTAGTATCACATATTTGGTTTTTCCCCCACACACAAATCAAGAATTCTTACTAAAAAGAGATCTTCACATCTTGATTCCCGCTTATTTAAAAAAAAATTATTTTAAAAAAAAGACGGCCACACATTTTTTTTTCTTTACACACAAGCAGCGCGCGTCTCAAGCACAGATGGATGTCGCATAACTTACACGGTCTTTCATAATGTACAAAAATTATTATTACCATTATACGTTTTTTGCTACTTCCGTTGTTTTCATGCGTAAACGCTCTCATCTCGCACTCGCACTTTTCTCTTGAAAATGACTTAATGATAGAAAATGAAGTTGTCTTTCTAGAACTCGACAGTCCATGCTTTTTTTAAAAAATCGGACAAGCTTTCCTTCCAAAACCTAAAACCCGTATCTCCCCTGATACATTCTGTTCCGTTTTCCCCAATGTCAAAACTCTGCGGATTTGGGGTTTTTTTTTCTCTCTTCGCGAATCCTCCAACACTTCTCTCCAGAAGAAGCAAACTCTCTATCATACTCATCAAAGCTTTGTTCCAACCTGAAAAAAAACCAAAACCAAAACGGACTCGAATCCCTGGCAAGGAAAACTAGCAAGACTGGGAGGGAAAAAGCGGCATCACAGACCTCTGCACGTTCTTACTCACATACTTTCCCCTCAACACCTACCATCATCGACCCAAAAACTCGGATGGAGCACATTTAGGGTGGGAGGGTGGGGGGCACAAGCTAGGTCAAAGGTTAACGAAGCCGCCAGCCAAACAGCGGGAAGGTCAAGTTCGGCGACAAGCTGCTACGCTGGCAATGTAACGCAGTAGGGGGGGGGTTTGAGAACGGAAGCAAAACGTTCTTTTCATGCGCAAACAGGACTCATTAACGGCGTATGAACTGTGCGAAAATGCGCCTACGCTGACCGAAGCTGGAGACGGCTCTCTCAAAAGAAAACCTCGACCCTCCGTATCCTTCCACCAAACTTCTATGTAGAGGTCAACAAACCCCTACCACATGCATCTAGGACAAGGTCAACCTGCCTTCCAAGGTCACAGAAAAGGTCAGAGTTCGTGCTTTCCAAGGTCACACAGAAAAGGTCAGAGTTCGTGCTTTCCAAGGTCACAGAAAAGGTCGAGAGTTCTCAGATTTTTGTGTGTGTTTTACCTTTTAGCACAAAGTTTCTTGCACGCACAAAAAACCCCACAAACCCAACCCTACCCGTGCGAATCCTCCGACCTTCCCGTGACCTTACCATTCCCGGTCATGACCTTCAGGTGACCTTGCTCCAGCGGCAGAACGCGGGCACGTCCTTGACGGGGACGTTGGAGGTGTGAGCTTTGAGGCGCAGGTTGCGGTCGTCGGTGAGCAGCACCATGTCTCGGAACAGACGGATGGGCGAATCTGTCGACACAAGCCACGGAGGACCTCAATGATTCGTTCATCTAGACACCAAGCATAGCTCTACTGATAGGAGGGAAGGTGGCAGGATGGTTAAGACGTTCGCCCGCCAACAAGTAAACCGTGAGGTTTTCTGGGTTCGATTCCCAGCCTCGCCCTTTCTTCCCAGTTTGACTTTTTTTAAAAATGGAACTGAATGTCAAAGTCCTTCGGATGAGACTATAAACCGAGGCCCCGTGTGCGAACGTACGCAGAACGTCTTGCACACATGTTAAATCCTGTTCCGCTGTTCGAAAGAGTAGGCCATCGTGTGCCGGTGGGAACAGATGACAAAATTTACAAAACTGCATACACACGGGGACTGGATGTAAAAAAAGCACAAGAGTGCTTATTCCATTATCCTCGATATTAAAAAAAATATATTTAAAAAATGTCATCTGAGCGCTTTGATTTGCAGCTTTACAAGATTCAGCACTATATAAATTCCATACATTATTATTATTATTAAAAGATAACGATTCTTCCCCCCCTCCCATGCCAAAGTTGGATGCGCTGGGCCTGACTTGTCAGGCGCTTAACGGCAGCGCAATGCATTTTCGTTCATATGACAGACAAAAAGTAATTGCTGTCTGAGGGTTAAACCTGTTCCGCCTTTTTGGAAGAGTACACCATTGTGTGCTGGTAGGAACAGATGACAAAATTTCAAAAAACCCATGGCCACAGATGTTATGTTGAGACACCATCCCCAAAATAGGAATGCGGCTAAATAAATGTTGCAGTCGCATATGCAAAAATCTCACCATTGATGGACCGAAGAGCTGTAGCAAGAACAAAAGAAAAACAACCACACACACACACAAAAAAGGGAGAAAAATAAACTTTGTGCATGCGCACAGATTTGAAATATGTTGATCATTACGTTGAAGGAAGAGTTGCATGCATGTAAATGATTGGAGTGCAAGCACTTCGATTTGGTTGTTTTTAACAAGATTCAGCGCTATAGAAATTCCATGTATTATTAAAAACAGTGAAGCTGAATTTTGAATTTTTAAAAAAAAGAGGGGTGGAGAGAGAGAGAGAGAGAAGAGAGAGAGAGAGAGAGAGAGAGAGAGAGAGAGAGAGAGAAGTACAAAAGCATACCCTCGTTTCAAGAACAGACAACGAGGACAAGGAGAGAGAACTACCTTTGTCCCTGGGCATAAAATCACGGGCCATGTCTTTGCAGTAATGAAGGCAGCAGGACAGAATGAGATCATCGTTGTTACCCTGCCAAAAACACACACACACAACATGGCACCGATCATCATTCTCCGTTTTCTGACAAAACATCCTCATCAACATATACTTCTTATCATTCTTCTTCTTCTTCCTTTTTTGTCACGTTTCTCCCAGGGGAGGTTTGACATTGACGAGCCTTCTCCTCCATCTCTCTCTGTTTTGAGCTTCCTCCTTATTTATGCCCCTTTCTCTAAGACCATCTGCAATACAGGCAGCCCAGGTTTTGCTAGGACAATACAACGCGATACAATGCAATAATGCAACACAACAAGTGTAAATCATATCTGTAGCATCGCACTAACCCATCCAGGTTAACATTTTGTCTCCTTATCATCCATAAAAAAAAAGGTAAAGGAGTCCCATAACCTATAAGGTCGTAGGGGAGCGAGGCGTCAGAGACCTCACTTCTCTAGGGCCAGCATACTGAGGGCGGCGCCCATCTCCTCTCCCTCGCTGCTTTACCTTCCCTGAGCCTAAAGAGGCAGGTACCCATTTACAGCTGGGTGAACTGGGGGAACTGTACTGAAAGCCAAGGCGCGCAAACAGTCACCCATCCAACTGGTAACCACGCTCGACGCTGCTTAACTTGGCTGGGGGAAAGCGAGTGCTCCGACCACTGAGCTATCCCGTTATCATCCATACCACACAGAAAAAGCCGTCAGAGTACTTAGCAGACGCCATCACCACCATTTTCAAAACTCACAGTATTGTCCAGTTCTTCGCTGCGAAAAGCCAGCGTTTCCAGAATCGAGCCTTTGGAGGTTTGCACCCGCACGTGGCTATTCTTAGCCTTGACCTCCGACTCCAGAAAGGTCAAGGCCTGGCCGGCGTGGCGGGTCACCATGGCGATATGTTCCGGGCTGTTGTCGTGGTGATAACCTTTGCCCTGGCTGGCCCCTTTAGCCAGTCCGTCCAGCTCGTTGACAACTGAGGGAGAGAGAGAGAGAAAAAGAATCAGTGAAACAGCCTGTATATTACACAATGGACAATAACTGACCTGTCCATTCTACTGCTACATACACCTTATAATAATAATGATAATAATGTATGGAATTTATATAGCGATGAATCTTGTAAAGCAACAAATCAAAGCGCTTTTTAAAAAAAAATGTATGCGTGTGTATGCGGTTTTTTAAATTTTGTCATCTGTTCCCACCGGCACACAATGGCCTACTCTTTCGAACAGCGGAACAAGATTTAACGTGTGTGGAAGATGTTCTGCATGCGTTCGCACATGGGGCCTCGGTTTATAGTCTCATCCGAAGGACTTGAGCTTCTTCTTCTTCCTTTTTTGTCATGTTTCTCCCAGGGGAGGTTTGACATTGATGAGCCATCTCCATCTCTCTCTGTTTTGAGCTTCCTCCTTATCTATGCCCCTTTCTCTAAGATCATCTGCAATACAGGCAGCCCAGGTTTTGCTAGGTCTTCCCTTTGGTCTCTTTCCATCCACTACGAAGTTCATTGCTCTTTTTATGATGTGGTGGTCTGCTTTCCGTTGAACGTGCCCAAACCAGTGCAGTCTATTGGTACTAGCTATAGACTTCAGATCATCAACTTTGCACATTCTCCATAGTTCTTTATTCGTGATCCTGTCTTCCCATTTGATCTTTGTCATGTAGCGTAGCATTCCGTTTTCACAGCTCTTCAACAAACGTTCTTGAGCTATATTTAATAAATTCAATATTCAAAAACTGATAAAAGCATACACTTATACTGGGTTAGAAAGTTCACTTTTCTTCTCATTCTTCTTCTTTGTCAAACGCTCAGAGAGCAACTATTGTTGTATGTCACATGAGCGAAAATGCGTTGCGCTGCCGTTAAGCGCCTGACAAGTCAGGCCCAGCGCATCCCAACTTTGGCGTGGGAGAGAAATGTTATTTTGTAAGTCTTTCTGTGGGAAAAACAACAACAGGAGAATGGACCTAGAAGGCAGAAAACCGACCAAAATAAAGGAGGTAACAGGAAGAAAAGGAACAAGGCAGAAATAAAGAGGGGGATAGAAAAGAGGGAATTCCAAGCACAGAATTTCTAGAAAAGGTGGGGATGCTGTTTATACTGACAAGTCCCCGACATCCCCATGTGGAGGAGGGGGAGGAGGGGGGGATAGTGTCCCTTGTGCTGCAACACATGATTTGGGCTGTATCTACAAAAAATATTCCACATACAAAAACTGATAAAAGTATACAATGATATCAGATTAGAAAGTTCACTTTTGAAGCAGTGTTTCCGTGTGAGCGAATTTTTTTTTAAAGACTTTTTTTTTTTTTGGCTGTTCCTTGACGAGAGATCCAAGGTTCACCAATGGCAAGATTTGGGTTTTTTGCATATGCGACTGTTTTTTGTTGTTGTTTTTTTTGGGGGGAGGGGGTGAGGGTAGGGGGGTATGTGCGAATGTTGGGGTTTTTTCCCACCATGAAGGTAGCCACATTCTGACTTCAGGGATGGTGTCTAAACACGACACCAAAGTGCATGCGGTCTTCTGTTCCTCCCAGCACGAAATGGCCTACTCTTCCAAAAGGTGGGACAGGTTTTTAACGTGCGCACGCAAGATGTTCTTCGAGCATTCACACATGAGGCCTCGGTTTATAGTCTCATTCAAAGGACACACAACGCAGAACATCTTGCACGCGCGTTAAAACCTGTTCTAGTTTTTCAGAAGAAAAAGCCATTGTGTGTCAGTGGGAACAGACGTCAAAATACACAAAAAACCGCATACACACGGGGACTGGATGTAAAGAAAGCACACACGAGTGCTTATTCTATTACCCTGGAAATAAAAGAAAATGTTTTCAAACGATAACTTTGCATCTGTATCTGTTTTTTGGGCATTCTATTCTACTTTTTCTATTTTACTTTTTAAAAGATAGATAAATAAATATTAAAGAGAATCAAATAAATAAAATAAAAATATAAAAAAACTGTACAACTACGACTATCATCAAGTATCTCGCCACAAAACCAGCCATACTCCCAACTTCCGACGATTAGAAATTTCCATAAACCAACACATAAACAATTTTGTTCCCATCCACACACACACAAACTTACCGACGAGCGGAACGACGAGGGTGTAGGTTGCCATGGCTACGAGGGAGCGGAGGGAGGGGAGGTGGTCAATGAAACAGTTGGTGTCGGTGACCAGGAAGCGGGGTCGAACCTCCACCTCAAGATGGCTGCCGCTGTTCTGTTCAACCAGCGTCTGCACACACAGAGAGCAAGGCCCAGGATGGTGTGAAGGAGGGAAGGGAGGGAGGAAGGAAGGGAGGGAGGGAGGGAGGGAGGGAGGAAGGAGGGAGGGAGGGAGGGAGGGAGGAAGGAAGGGAGGGAGGAAGGAAGGAGGAAGGAAGGAAGGGAGGGAGGGAGGAAGGATGGAGAAAGGAAGGAAGGAAGGAAGGAAAGGACGAAAAGAAAGAAGGAAAGATAGAAGGAAGGAAGAAAAGATAGGAATGAAGGAAAGAAAAGGAAGGAAAGAGAAGGAAGGAAGGAAAGATAGGAAGGAAGGAAGGAAGAAAAGATAGGAATGAAGGAAAGAAAAGGAAGGAAAGAGAAGGAAGGAAGGAAGGAAAGACAGAAGGAAGGAAGGGAGGGAGGGAGGGAGGAAGGAATGAAGGAAGAAAAGTAGGAAAGACAGAGTAAATAGTTGAATGAATAAATGGATGACTCATTGACTTTATAAATTTTTGATGTTGTTCCTTGGCTAGAGCTCCAAGGTTCACCAATGTGAATGTATGTATATGCAACTGTTTTTTACCCATCACTAAGGTAGCCGCATTCTGTTTTCGGGAATACTCAATGAATAAACGAGTGAAGGATTTATAGTGCACATAAGCATCTATGTACCCAGGATAAAGAGAAGTACCCATGTCACACAGTGTTGATGGTGTAAGGTGAAGTAATGGTGTAATACAGTGAGAAAAGGGGGAAAAAAAGCATTTATTCACCCATTTGCAGAATAACAATGAGGAAATTGCAGCAAGAGAAGGGGAAAGAGAAAAACGTTAGTCTACAACACTACAAACTACACACACAAACACATTTATACACACACACACACACACATTCACACTTCTGTTAACTGAGATGGGTTCTGCCCCCAAAATACGATCCCCACAACAGCACTCACCTGCAAATTGTGTTTGTTTCGAGCCTGGTCTTCCACACGCTGACGTAACTCCGCCTTCCTGGCTTTCAGTTCCTTGATGGTCTCCCCTGGCGTCTCGTCCCCATCTTCTCCCGACTCCTCGCTCTCCACGATCACATCTTCCGACAACTGCGCACACGTTGCGTGTTAAGTGTTAAGGTGTCCCATAACCTATGTGGTCGTAGGGGAGCGAGGCGTCAGAGACCTCAGCTTCTCTAGGGGGCCAGCATATTGAGGGCGGCGCCCATCTCCTCTCCCTCGCTGCTTTACCTTCCCTGACCCTAAAGAGGGCAGGTACCCATTTACAGCTGGGTGAACTGGGGGAACTGTACTGAAGCCAAGGTGCGCAAACGGTCACCCATCCAAGTGGTAACCACGCTCGATGATGATTAACCTTAGCTTGGGGGAAACGAGTGCTCTGACCACTGAGCTATCCCGTCCCCGTAAAGTGGACGTCAAACTATATAACGTTGAAGTTGCTACACGAATGTAGTCACAATATCCGAAATTTCAACTCTGACACAGCTTTCAACTTCAATATCTTTCAAAGCATGGTTCTATCTGTCTCTTTGTGTTGATCTAAACTGACAGGAATCAACACTTCAAAGTAATCAAAAGTAGGTAAAGGAGGTAAAGGAGTCCCATAACCTATAAGGTCGTAGGGGAGCGAAGCGTCAAAGACCTCACTTCTCTAGGGCCAGCATATTGAGGGCGGCGCCCATCTCCTCTCCCTCGCTGCTTTACCTTCCCTGACCCTAAAGAGGGCAGGTACCCATTGACAGCTGGGTGAACTGGGGGAACTGTACTGAAGTCAAGGCGTGCAAACGGTCACCCATCCAACTGGTAACCACGCTCAAAAGTACCTGAGAAAAATGGCACACAGGCAAACGACACTGCAGAACGGACATCCTGTGCCCAGCCTTCCAGTGTTTGCAATAACGCTACTGGGTCCATTTCGTTGCATATCGCTTCCAGCCCTACTGACCAGGAAAGCCACATCAGGGCTGTCGCCTCACCACTTGGTCACCAGAACAAAACAATACTGGCTAACCGTTATATAACGTCTGAAGAGAAAATACTTGTCAGGTTTGCTTTTTTAAAAAAAAGGGGGGATGGGGGGGTGGGCCAGAGAAAGGAATGGGAAGGCAGAAAACAGAAGAGAGAGAGAGAGAGAGAGAGAGAGAGAGAGAGAGAGAGAGAGAGAGAGAGAGAGAGAGAGAGAGAGAGAGAGAGAGAGAGAGAGAGAGAGAAGGGAGGGGGGGGGTAAGGAAAAAGACAGCCACAAAAAAAAGTGACAGAAAAGGAAACGGTTGTAGCCCAGCATTTTCAGAAGGTGGGTGATGCTAGCTATACTCAACGAGCGCCCAGCATCCTCACAGGATAAGGTAGTAAAGGTGTGTCCCATAAACTATGCACTCCTTGGGGAGCGAGGCATCAGAGACCTCAGCTTCTCTAGGGGCCAGCATATTGAGGGCAGCGGCGCCCATCTCCTCTCCCTCGCTGCTTTACCTTCCCCTGACCCTAAAGAGGGCAGGTACCCATTTACACCTGAGAGGGATTGTACTGAAGCCAAGGCGTGCAAACAGTCACCTATCCACTTGGTAAATGCTGCTTAAAACCTTAGCTTGGGATAAAGCGAGTGCTCTGACCACTGAGTGGAGGCACCGTGGTCGAGTGGTTTAGGCGGTCAACTCGTGATCCAGAGGTCGCGGGTTCGATCCCCGCTCGGCTCGGTGTTGTGTCCTTGGGAAAGACACTTTACTCCTATTTTCCTCACTCCACCCAGGTGTACAAGTGGGTACCAGCTCTGCTGGGGAAGTATCTGGCGACAGACTAGCGTCCTGTCACAGGGGTGGTGAAAAACCATCAGTTCGCTTAACGCTACAGAAACCGGGATAAGCTCCGGTTCTATGGGCCTTCTGGCTCGAAAGAACATACTGACCACTGAACCATCCCATCCCCTTATCCCATCACGGAATAAGACAAGACAGCAAAAACAAATTCTGTAAAAATATATATATATATAATAATAATACTGTATGGAATTTATATGGCGCCTCATCTTGTAAAGCAACAAATCAAAGCTATGTATCTTTTGTTTCTTGGGGACGGGATAGCTCAGTGGTCGGAGCACTTGCTTTCCCCCCAGCCAAGTTAAGCAGCGTCGAGCGTGGTTACCAGTTGGATGGGTGACCGTTTGCACGCCTTGGCTTCAGTACAGTTCCCCCAGTTCCCCCAGCTGTAAATGGGTACCTGCCCTCTTTAGGGTCAGGGAAGGTAAAGCAGCGAGGGAGAGGAGATGGGCGCCGCCCTCAATATGCTGGCCCCCTAGAGAAGCTGAGGTCTCTGACGCCTCGCTCCCCTACAACCTTATAGGTTATGGGAACACCTTTACCTATCTTTTCAACGACACATTCAGTAGTCACTGCTCTCACCTCTGCTCCAGCTTCTGCTGCAGGGTCCACCAGTTTCTCCTCGGACTTGACGGGGGCAGGGGCGACAGAGAAGTAGCGGCCTCTCTCCACGTCGAACGACAGCATGGGCGGTTCGATCCCGCACAGGTACTCCCCAAACAGCGCCAGTTTCTCCAGCCGAAGACAGTCCATGGCTGCCTCCTGTGGGACAGCGCCACAGCTGAGCTAGGCTGTACTGTTGTTACGAGGCAGGGTTATCATTGTTGCTGCTGTTGTTGTTGGTGGTCATTGTCGCTGTTGTTTTTCGTGCTTGTTTTAATATTGTGATGCTCCGATTTGCACCAGAGGTCAAATTTTAGTTATGGACATGTTATTCATCTGTAAAGGCTATTCAAATTTTTTTTTTTTTTAAACCAGATTGAAAATCGAACGGTTATGAAAACTTATTACAAATTGAAATGATAGATTGCGGGAAGCGACGAAATCAGAAATGGACAAGTTCAGCATTGTAAAAAGATGGTTCAGAATGAGGGCTTGGGTGATTTTAAAGACATTTTATAGCAAAAGGAAACAAACTTACACCTTGATACTTCAGTACAAGGTAGAATAATGGTTATAGTTTTATAATCAATCAAAATCCAACAACTTGACCCCCACCTGCCTTTAATGGCTCCTAGCAGAAAAGTGGGTCAGGTGCCAAGCCACTCATTTCATGGTGGAGGGTCACTATTACTATTCTTTTAATAATGATCACTACCACCATTATTACTGCCATTGGTGGTTCTGGGCTAACAAACCACAGTTCATCGCTAATCCAACCTCCTTGTTTGTGGGCAACAACGGCACTGCTAACTACAGAGACTGGCCATACTGAGGTTGTCGCCTTGTAGCATCTCTCAATCTCAGATAAACAACTTTGCAACTATATTCAGATTAAAACAGGGTTGTTGCCTTGTAGTATTTCTCCATCTCAGATAAAAAAAACTGTGTAACTATATTCAGATTAAAACAGGGTTGTCGCCTTGTAGCATTTCTCAATCTCAGATAAAAAAACTGTGCAACTATATTCACATTAAAACAGGGTTGTCACCTGTAGCATTTCTCAATCTCAGATTAAAAAACTGTGCAACTATATTCAGATTAAAACAGGGTTGTCGCCTTGTAGCATTTCTCAATCTCAGATAAAAAAAAACCTGTGCAACTACATTCAGATTAAAACAGGGTTTCAAACTAACTCTGCTGTTCTTCCTTGTAGCAACGCCTTGGCCAACCGTAAGGGTCAAACAAGGACAGGGCACAGCGTTGTGGGAGAAACCACATCAACCACGCACAAAATAATAATAATATATGGAAAAAATATAGCGCTGAATCTTGTAAAACAAACAAATGAGACAAAACCAAACCCAGATTCCTTAAAAAAACAACCTTGTTCTTAGTGACTGACTATGATGTCTTCATTCATATCGGTTCAGTGCTAACCCACCCTGGTTTAGAGCTGAAGAAATAAATCTAAAAATGAGAGGTTCGGGGTTCAAGCCTTGTCTGAGGCCTACTGTTTTTCTGGGGGGGGGTTGTTCCTCGGATAGAGCTCCGAGGTTCACCAATGGTGACCTTTTTTTTTTTTCATCCACCATATAGGTAGCTGCATTCTGGCTTTGGGGATGGTGTCTAAACATGGCACCTAAGAGCATGCGCTTGTTGTTGTTGTATTTTTCTGTCATGCACTCCTACTGGCACACAATGGCCTACTCTTCCAAAAGTCAGAACAGGTTTTTAACGTGTGCGTAAGATGTTCTGCCTTGCATTCGCACACAGGGCCTTGGTTTATAGTCTCATCCAAACAACTTTGACAGTTCAGTTTTTTTTGTGTGTGTCAAGCTGGGAAGAAAGGGCAAGGCTGAGAATCGAACCCAGTTTTCTTGTAAGCAGGCAAACGTCTTAACCATCCTGCCACCTTCCTTCTCAGCCTACCATTCAAAGCAAGTCCCACAGGGACACAATCATACACCCGTAACAACCCATGGCAACAAGAGAGCAGGTGGACAAAAAACTCGAACAGTCTTAGGTTCAATTTCTCCAACAACACACACACACTCTCTCTCTCACTCTCTCTCTCTGTCTCTCTCGCTTTTCAGAAGAGTAGGCCATTGTGTGCCGGTGAAAAAACAGATGACAAAATTTACAAAACCACATACACACGGGGACTGGATGTAAAAAAGCACATGAGTGCTTATTCCATTATCCTCGATATAAAAGAATAAATAAATTAATTAATTAATAAATAAATATATCCCAAAGGGTGGGGACTGATTGTACAAAAAAAGCACACGGGTGCTCATTCATTATCCTCGAAATAAACGAATTTATCATTCATTGTCACTCACTCACTCACTCACTCACTCACTCACTCTCTCTCTCTCTCTCACTCTCTCTCTCTCTCGCGCGCGTGCGCGAGACGCCCTGACAAAATCGTTATCAACCAAGCCACTGACTGAGGAAGGTAAAGGTAAAGGAGTCCCATAACCTATAAGGTCGTAGGGGAGCCAGGCGTCAGAGACCTCACTTCTCTAGGGCCAGCATATTGAGGGCGGCGCCCATCTCCTCTCCCTCGCTGCTTTACCTTCCCTGACCCTAAAGAGGGCAGGTACCCATTTACAACTGGGGGAACTGTACTGAAGCCAAGGCGCGCAAACGGTCACCCATCCAACTTGGTAACCACGCTCGACGCTGCTTAACTTGGCTGGGGGAAAGCGAGTGCTCTGACTACTGAGCTATCCCGTCCACTGACTGAGACAGGCCCCCCAAAACACAACAAACGAAGAACGAAGAAGCAGCAGTGACGTCCGTCCTGCAGCTGACCTTGTCTTGATCCCCGCTGACGTAGGCTGTGTCCACAGGGGCGCTGAGGAGAGGGACAAACCCTGCCAGCATGGAGTCTTCCATCAGCACCAGAGTCTCAGACCCTGTAACATGCGTCCAGTTCTTCAGTCAATCCTCTGGTGCTCAATAAAAACCTGTTGTCTTTTTTTGCTGTGTGTGTGTTGTCTTTTTTGGGCTGCGTCAAGTTCTTCAGTCAAACCTCCAGCATCAAAAACCTGTTGTCTTTTTTTATGTGTGTGTGTGTGTGTTGTCTTTTTTGGGCTGCGTCCAGTTCTTCAGTCAAACCTCTAGTGCTCAATAAAAACCTGTTGTCTTTTTGTGTGTGTGTTGTCTTTTTTGGGCTGCGTCAAGTTCTTCAGTCAATCCTCAAGCATCAATAAAAACCTGTTGTCTTTTTTTGTGTGTGTGTTGTCTTTTTTGGGCTGCGTCCAGTTCTTCAGTCAAACCTCGAGCATCAAAAACCTGTTGTCTTTTTGTGTGTAGGTGTGTTGTCTTTTTTGGGCTGCGTCCAGTTCTTCAGTCAAACCTCCAGCATCAAAAAGCTGTTGTCTTTTTGTGTGTGTGTGTGTTGTCTTTTTTGGGCTGCGTCCAGTTCTTCAGTCAAACCTCGAGCATCAAAAACCTGCTGTCTTTTTGTGTGTGTGTGTTGTCTTTTTTGGGCTGCGTCAATATCTTCAGTCAAACCTCCAGCATCAAAAACCTGTTGTCTTTTTTTGTGTGTTGTCTTTTTTTTGGGCTGCATCCAGTTCTTCAGTCAAACCTCCAGCATCAAAAACCTGTTGTCTTTTTTTGTGTGTTGTCTTTTTTTTGGGCTGCATCCAGTTCTTCAGTCAAACCTCCAGCATCAAAAACCTGTTGTCTTTTTTTGTGTGTGCGTGTGTTGTCTTTTTTGGGCTGCGTCCAGTTCTTCAGTCAATCCTCCAGCATCAAAAACCTGTTGTCTTTTGTGTGTGTGTGTGTGTGTGTTGTCTTTTTTGGGCTGCATCAAGTTCTTCAGTCAAACCTCTGGTGCTCAATAAAAACCTGTTGTCTTTTTTTTTGTGTGTGTGTTGTCTTTTTGGGCTGCGTCCAGTTCTTCAGTCAAACCTTGAGCATCAAAAACCTGTTGTCTTTTTGTGTGTGTGTGTTGTCTTTTTTCGGATGCTTCATCTTCTGTGATGTCCCCAGATTCGTTATGTCTCATACCTTCAGGGTCGGAAGTCCACAGGGAGCCTATCAATATCAGGCTGCCGTGGGGCCAGCGGCCAGAGGGGCCCTGCACTGCTGCTGGGTCAATTTGGCGGTGTTCAGTGGTGCCTGTTCTGAGCTAACATACGCAGGACACCACCTACTAAGCCCCCTACTATCGACAGTGTTAGCTCAGTCGCGGAGCCAGACTGAGTGAGTTGCCCACCCGAGGTGGCAACCACCACAACGTCCTTCCAATGACTGTCCCCCCGCGAACCTCCAACCCCAAAGGCTTTGACACAAACTCACAACAGGCACAGAAGTGGAAACCGAATCTGGGGTCACTATGAGACCAGAGCAACTGGGACCACCGAATCAGAAGCTTTTTTTTTTTTTATTGCATGATGATCAATGACAATGAGGATGACGTAATGATACTGCTGTGGAAGTGCATATGCTTTGAGACTACTTGACAGGGTTGTACTCTACGCTTACTATCATAATATATCCTGGCGTCAACCAGGCCCAAGAGATACAGACACCTGCAGTGTTGGTCAGGTAATTTGAGCAACACTCTCAAACTCGCAACCATAAAGTGGACGAAGTTCAACTGTGTGGTCCCCATCTTCCCACTGAGCCCACAGCACACTCTCTCCGAGTAGGATCCAGCCAGAGTCTGAAAAATCCCTATGACTCTTACGGGATTCGAACCCGCGACTTTCCAGTCCAAAATCCAAGGCGCTAACCACTGTGCCACGACAGGGCTGGTTTAGCATAAAAAAACCTGACATCAAAATCACGCATCTGAAATCTTGCATCAAGACCAGAGTCTAGCGCCCTGTAGCACACATTCATTCTCTCTTCTTCTCTCTGTGTTCATTCCCTTACAGGGAGGGATGTGTAGTGCCTGGTCTTCTCCTGTGCTTGTCACTCTGCAGGAGGTCTGCCCGCTGGCCTCACAGCCCACACATTCCAGATTCAGAGCACCTCATTTTTTAACAGGATGGGTACGATCATGCTTCCATAACCCACCCAATGCTTTACGCGACATGAATTACAGGATCTTTAACATGCATCTCGGCTATACTATAACTTGCATCTCAGCTATACTATCCAATATGCATTCAATTCTTCAATCAAACCAGGAGAGATTTACAATCCTGGAACACACATATCAGAAATTTTGCATTGACACGAGGGTTTTACAAATTGATTTCATTCTCTGTGCTTAGCTGGAAAGCAAAATCTTCTCTCGTCAGAAACTGTCCCAGGTAGCAGGTATAGGAATAGGAATGTTCCCCAGTTTCACCAGGTAAGCTGTGGTAAGCAAATGCAGATGAATAACAGTGATTTTTTCCATTCCTCGGTTAGAAGTTCACCAATGGCGAGATTGCGCGTACGCGATCGATTGCCCACCGTTAAGGTAGCCACATTCCGACTTTGGGGATGGCAGTGCTTCTAAAACAGGAAGATGACAGGACAGGACAGTACAGGCCACTGGTCTGTCTATGTAAAGCCAAAATAACATTCTGTGATAACTTTGCCTGTCAAACAATTACCAAAGCTCAAACATAAGCTTTGTCAAACCGTCTTCTCTCCGAAGCAAACACACACATGCAAGCATGCACGCACGTGCGCGTACGCACGCACGCATGCACACACACTACCACTACCACCACCATCATCATCATAATCTATTCATTGTTAGATTAAGTTTGAAAGTTACAAACATACACACACTTACTTTCCCCTCTCTCCCCAAAGCAAACACACACACTCACTCACTCACTCACTCACCATCACACACACACAAACACACACACACACACACACATCAACACACACCAACACTACCACCACCAACTGCCATCATCATCTGTTCATTGAAGTTTGGTTCGAAATTTACAAACATACACACACTTACTCCCCCCCCCCCAACACATACACACACACGCACACACACAAACACACACACACACACACACGCGCACACAAACACACACACAAACAAAAACATGCACACACACACAAACACACACACACTTACGCACACACATCTCACCAGGTCGTTTGTGATGCTGGAGATTGACACACACACACACATACACAAACCAACACACACACACAAACACACACACACACACACACAAACACACACACAAACACACACACACACACACACACACACACACAAACACACACACACACACACAACCCCACAAACACACACACACACAATCTCACCAGGTTGCTTGTGACGCTGGAGATTGACGTGCGAAGTGCTGACGCGTTTCAGCGTGTTGCACAGTTCTGCCACGTTCTTCCACACATCCACCTGGGGCCTGCAATGACAGACAGACAGTGCAAACGCCCCATATCCCTGATAATGCTGAGTTGTGACACTCCACCACAAAATGAGTCGCGTTGCACCGACGGTCGATTTTCAGTTGTTAACGTGTTACTGATTTGCAATTTTAAAAAAAGGGCTGTTCAATACAGAAAACAGATTGAAAATCGGACGATTTTATGAAAAGTTATGACAAATGGTAGACTGCAGAAAGTGACAAAATGAGAAATTGACAAGTTTAGCATCGTAACAGGTGGTCAGAATGAGGGCTTGGATGTTTTTTAATGCATTTTTAAAGCAAAAGGAAACAAAATTATGCCTTGATACTTCAGTACAAGGTAGAAGAATGGCTATAGTTTTATATCAAACTCTCAAAATCGACAACCTGACCCCCACCTTCCTAAAATGGCTCCTAGCAGAAAAGTGGGTCAGGTGCAAAGCGACTCATTTTGCAGTGGAGTGTCACAATTCTGATCAAGCCAAACAATATGAAAATTTTGTTATTATTCTTATTACCTTCTTCTACAAAAAAATCAATGAATACAAACAAAACAAAGGAATGAATAAACACAAGTCAATGTGAAGCCCTGTAATAACACATAACAGCTGCGTCAATGCACAGATTCGATCAATTAGGTTTTGACAGATCCTCTAAACAGGCGAATGTTGGAGTGTGCAATGGTACTTTGCAGATATCCACACACATTCAAATGCAGCCCCCTCCCCCCTCTACCACACACACACACATCCATATATGCATGCAAACATGCACACACACATACTCACTCACACACACACATTCACACACACAGAGCCTCACATACACACACACACACCCCCTCACACACACACAAAGTCCTTCGGATGAGACTATAAACCGAGGCCCCGTGTTTGAACGCATGCAGAACATCTTGCGCACACGTTAAATCCTGTTCCGCTTTTCGAAAGAGTAGGCCATTGTGTGCCGGTGGAAACAGATGACAAAATTTACAAAACCGCATACACACGGTGACTGGATGTAAAAAAAGCCCATAAGTGCTTATTCCATTATCCTCGATATAAAAGAATAAATAAATAAATAAATAAACCCTCACACACACACACACCCTCACACACACTAACACCTCACACACACCACTCACCCCTCCCCCACCCACCATTCCCCCTCCCCCCCCCCCCCCCACCCACCAACCCCCCCCCCCCTCCCACCAACCCCCCCCTCCCACCCAACCCTCCCCCCCCACCATCCCCCCCCACCCACCAACCCCCCCCCTACCACCCAACCCCCTCCCCCCCACCCAACCCCCAACCCCCCCCACCCACCCAACCCCACACCAACCCCCCCACCCAACCCACCAATCCCCCCCCCAACCAACCCCCCCCCCCCCCCCCCCCACCACCCAACCACCCCCCCCCCCCCCAACCCACCCACACCCACCACCCCACCTTACCCAATATCCGGCGGTCGGAGAGACGGCTGTGGATTCCACAGCGAGGAGTGGCACATCATCCAATCCACCCACACCTTCACTCCAGGCAACACCTGTCGCAGGTCCTCCCCCAGCAGCGGGCCCCCCCTCCTCCCTCCCTCACCACCACCGCCACCCCCACCACCACCGCTCGCGGGGTCGGAGGTCGTCTGGGTCACGTGGGACAGCAGTAGTTCGCTGACCCGAGCGACGAGAAGGCCGAACATGTCGAGGGCGATTTCCACAGCGTGCTCTTGCAAGAGAGACCGGCAGCTGGTCTCCAGACTTTCATCTGCGCGAGATCGTCCTTGCGGGTGAGACTATATATAAACCCAGCCCCTTCCCCTTCCCCCTCCTCCTCCTCCCCCCCTGTGTGTGAGTGTGTGTGTGTGTGTGTGTGTGTGTGTGCGTGCGTGCGTGCGTGCGTGCGTGCGTGTGTGCGTGCGTGTGTGTGCCAATGCGCAGAACATTCTTGCGCGCGTGTTACAATAATCCTGTTCCACGTTTTCCGGGGAAAGAGTCGGCCCGTTTGTTTGTGTGGGTGCCGGTGGGAACGGATGATAGAATTGACAGAACTGCATACACACGGGGACTGGATGTAAAAAAAAAAGCACGTGAGTGCTTATTCCATTATCCGCAATAAACAATATTTTAAAAATAAATATATTTTTTTAAATGTCATCTGAGCGCTTTGATTTGTTGCTTTACAAGATTCAGCGCTATATAAATTCCATACATTATTATTATTATTATTATTATTATTAGACATCTGCCTCAGCTCAGCTGATGTCGAATGCGGTTTTGTTTTTTTGGGAGGGTTCTGATTTTGAAAAATCTGTGGGCGGGTGGTGGTGGTGATGATGGGGTTTGTTTCACACGTTTTAAAAATTTTATTTTATATACCACTTTAAGTCACGGCAGATTTCTCTGCTTGAAATTCTGCAGCTGCGCTCTCTCTCTCTCTCCCGGAGGAGATCGCGTCACCGCAAGAGGGACGGGATAACCTAGTGGTTAGAACACTGCGCTCGCAATCTGAACACCCGGGTTCAATTCCCGTTCAAGGGGGATATTTTCCCTTGGAGTTAACATCAGTGCAGACTCCTCCACTCTCCCCAAACCGAGGTTCTGTGTGCGAACGCACGCAGAACATCTTGCGCACACATTAAATCCAGTTCTGCTTTTCGTAAGAGTAGGCCATTGTGTGCTGGTGGGAACAGATGACAGAATTTACAAAGCCGCATACACACGGGGACTGGATGTAAAAAAAGCACATAAGTGCTTATTCCATTATCCTCGATATGAAAGAACAAAATAAAAATAAATAAATAAATAAAAAGAGAAGCACCACCCAATCATTTTTTTCGTTTGCGTAGCTACGAGGAACAACAGCAGAGTTGGTTTTATACCCTGTTTTCTTCTGTATATAGCTGCACAGTTTTAATCTGAGATTTAAAAAGTGGACGAGGTGACAGCCATGATATGGCCTCTGTGGTCGGCGGGGCTGTAAACAACAGGATTGGATTGGATTCTTGTCTGCAAATTACTTTTTTTCCAGTATCAGAGTGGCTTTTTTTTTCCTACACAATTTTGCCAGGGACAACTCTTGTTGTCGTGGGTTCTTTTATGTGTGTTAAATAATTATGTGTAACACACAGGACCTCGGCTTATCGTCTCATCCGAAAGACTAGCATCCAGACCATCACTCATGGTCTAATGGATGGGGGAAAAGTTTCGGGCCCAAATGGGGATCGAACCACAGCAAGCTTCTGACCCGGACTTTTCGCTTTCTAGGCAGGTGCGTTACCTCTAGACCACCGATCCACCTTTGGTTGGTTGAAATTCTGCATGAGCATGCATGTGCACACATACAGACACATATATACTTACACACATACACCACACATACCCCAAAAACAAAAGAATAAATAAAATTAAAAAAATACACCACACACCCACACTCACACACGTACAAATAAGATAAAGGTAAAGGAGTCCCATAACCTACAAGGTCTTTAGGGAGCTAGGCGTCAGAGACCTCAACTTCATAAAGGGCCAGCATATTGAGGGCGGCGCCCATCTCCTCTCCCTCGCTGCTTTACCTTCCCTGACCCTAAAGAGGGCAGGTACCCATTTACAACTGGGTGAACTGAGGGGGAACTGTACTGAAGCCGAGGCAGGCAAACGGTCATTCATCCATGTGGTAACCACGCTCGACACTGCTGGGGGGAAAGCGAGTGCTCCGACCATTGTGTACACGTATATATACACAACCACTAACCTTCCCACTCCGCACCTACACATACTACTACAACACAACACACACAACCACTACCCACCCCACCCCACCTCACCAACACACCAACAACCCCCCTCTCCCACCCCCCACCCCACCTACACCGACTTCTTACTCACACCCCCCCAACCCCCCAACCCCCCAACCCCCCCACTCCCCAACCCACCTCCACCCCACCCCCTTCGACCAAAAAATTTGCCCACGATCGACCGACCGATAACCTTCCCACCCCGCACCTACACCTACTACTACAATACACACACAACCACTACCCACCCCACCCCACCGCACCCCACCAACCCCCCTCTCCCACCCCCACACCTACACCGACTTCTTACTCACACCCCACCCTCCAACCCACCCACTCCCCAACCCACCACCACCACCACCACCACCTCTTCGACAAAAAACTTCGCCCACGACCGACCGACCGACCGATTGATGGAGGCCTGACCTTTGAGGGCAGTGTTGTCGATGGAGAACATGCAGATGGCGGCAATCTGCACCAGACGGTGGCGGTGAGGAGGGAGGGGGAGTGCTGGAGCAAGAGACGCCACTCCTGCAGCATCAGGCTCGAGCTCTCCACAAACACTTCAAAACTGCAAAACACACACGCACACACACACACATGCTTGTTGCGGTTGTTCTTGTTGGTCTATCTTTTTTTGTTTGTTTCATTCAGTTGTTTGTATGGTTGAAGGTTTATGTGCGTATGTGTGTGTGAACTATGGAGAATGTGCAAAGTTGATGATCTGAAGTCTGTAGCTAGTAGCAATAGACTGCGCTGGTTTGGGCACGGTCAACGGAAAGCAGACCACCACATCATAAAAAGAGCAACGAACTTCGTAGTGGATGGAAAGAGACCAAAGGGAAGACCTAGCAAGACCTGGGCTACCTGTATTGCAGATGATCTTAGAGAAAAGGGCATAGATAAGGAGGAAGCTCAAAACAGAGAGAGATGGAGAAGGCTCATCTATGTCAAACCTCCCCTGGGAGAAACATGACAAAAAAGGAAGAAGAAGAAGAAGAAGAAGAAAAAAGTGTGTGTGCGGGGGGGGAGGAGGGAAGCAGTTGGAGTGTCTTTTTTTGTTGTTCTGTTTTTGTCTTCTTTGTTTCGGTTTGGTTTTTCTTTGTTGCTTGTTTGTTTGTATTATGATCGATATATTTTTCCAAGATTTTTTAATCATTTCAATTGTATGGTTTAATCTTGTTCAGGCTTTTTGTTTTATTTTGTTTTTTAATTCCATGTATGCATATGTTATTGTCTTTTCTTGTTTGATTTGTATGGTTTATCATTGATTAGGTTTTTTTATTCTATGTCTGCATACATTTTTTTTGTTCTCTCTTTTTTTTCTTCTTTAGATAGATGGCTTAATGAAAAAAATCAAATGCACTGCTTATTCAATGTACCATCTGAAAATAAAAGTCTGACTTTGACTTTGACACAGAACACATGTAAACTGCTTCATCACAACTCACAGGTATTAGCACCCTGGACTGAACAGCTCTGGTTAGTTGGGGTTTGGGTTTTTTGGGGGGTTTTTTGGTCAGGGTTTTTATTCTGCTATGCTCTCCTACCCTGCTGTCTCTCAGGCAGTCTCTCCTTTCCAGTCATACTTCGGATGAGACTATAAACCGAGGCCCCGTGTGCGAACGCATGCAGAACATCTTGCGCACACATTAAATCCTGTTCCGCTTTTCTTAAGTTAGTTCTTCAGTTTAACGTCCTTCCGCCAAAAAGTTATATCGTACGGTTAAGTGTGTGTGTGTGTGTGTGTGTGCTTGCATGCATGTGTGTTTGAGTGTGTGTATGAGAGTGTGGATACGTCCGTGCATGTATGTGTGTGCGTGTACGAGTGTGTATGTATGTATGTGTGTGTGTGTGTGTGAGTGTGTATGTGTGTAAATGAGTGTGAGTATATGAGTGAAATTGTAAGAGTAGGCCATTGTGTGCCAGTGGGAACAGATGACAGAATTTACAAAAACCGCAAACACACGGGGACTGGATGTAAAAAAAAGCACATAAGAGCTTATTCCACTATCCTCGATATAAAAGAATAAAATAAAATTAAAATAAATAAATCATACTTCGGCTCGTTACGTCCAATCCTCATGCTCATAGGGAGCCCGGTTTTAGGCCGGGATAAGCTGGTGGTTAAAGTCTCACTGACCCGGGTTCGAATCCTGTTCAAAGGGAATTCTTTCCCCCTGGAGTTAACATCACTTTCAACTCCACACCTCCCCAGAAGTCCTAAAGATGAGGGCATTAACTGAGGTCCTGTGTGCAAACACACGCTTAATATCTTGCGCACATATTAAAACTTTTCAGAAGAGTAGGTCATTGTATGCCGGTGCGAATGGATGACATTTACAAAACTGCATGCACACAGGAGACTGGACATAAAGAAAAAGCACACGAGTGCTTATTCCATTATCCTCGAAATAAAAGCTCACTGGAATTAGCGTCCCAAATTGCGCAGGTTTTTAATGTGCTTTTTTTTTTAAAAATTGGTGGGTTGGTGGGGGTGGGGGGGGGGGGGGGGGGGGGGGGGGGGGGGGGGGGGGGGTATAGTTGTTTTCCTGCCTCATATTCCGCCATGTCCTCATACTGCTCATTCAAATCTCGCCATCCCAACCATAGCTTGGTTCCTCATTTCATATCCTTAGGGTCAGAAGTCCACAAGGAACTTATCTATGCTAGGATGCCACAGGGCCACCAACCAGAAGGGCCCTGCATTGCTGTTGGGTCATAATTGTGAAAGGTAAAGGTGTTCCCATAACCTATGTAGTCGTAGGGGAGACCTCACTTCTCTAGGAGCCAGCATATTGAGGGCGGCGCCCATCTCCTCTCCCTCGCTGCTTTACCTTCCCTGACCCTAAAGAGGGCAGGTACCCATGTTACAGCTGGGTGAACTGGGGGAACTGTACTGAAGCCAAGGCGCGCAAACGGTCACCCATCCAACTGGTAATCACGCTCAACGCTGCTTAACTCTGCTGGGAGAAAGCGAGTGCCCTGACCACTGAGCTGTGCCGTCCCCATCAATGAGCTCACAGAAAACTCACTCTGGGTATGCTTCAGCCAGAGTATGAAAAAATCTTATGGGGTTTGAAGCATCAACCCACCAGCCTGGGAACCCAACATGCTAATTCATAAAAAGCACTCTCTCTCTTTCCTTCTCTATCCCTCTCTCTCTCTCTCTTCTGACCATACCAGATGACCAGATGAATAAGTCTACCAATGCGCTAATATCTCAACAGTACAAGAAATAAATTTGGAAAAAGTCATGATCAATTTACTGATGCAACCTATCATGCACATACCCAACACATATTCCTAAACAACATAACCTTACCCTTTAAAGTTTGAGCCATTATGAATCCTTGACAAAACTCGCAAATTCTTCACTTCGTTATTTATCTAATTTTTCTAAAAAAAACCTAAATTTCCCAAAACAAAAACTTACTTGATTTTGGTGAAGAGTTTCCCATGGACGTTAAGAAAGGTCTGTACAAAACGCTTGTTGAGCTGAAAGACAAAAACATAAAAAAGAAAAATAAATCTCAACTTCACTACAAACACAGCATAACAGAACAACCACAAAGACAAGAGATACTTTACAAAAGAGGCACAGATATACACAATGAAGACATCAGAGATAATAAAAAAGAAGAAAAAAAAAGGTATCCCAACCTATGTGGTCATAAGGGAGCGAGGCATCAGAGACCTCAGCTTCTCCAGGGGCCAGCATATTGAGGGCGGCGCCCATCTCCTCTCCCTCGCTGCTTTACCTTCCCTGACCCTAAAGAGGGCAGGTACCCATTTACAGCTGGGTGAACTGGGGGAACTGTACTGAAGCCAAGGCGTGCAAATGGTCACCCATCCAACTGGTAACCATGCATGATGCTGCTTAACCTTAGCTGGGGGAAAGTGAGTGAGTGCTCTGACCACTGAGCTATCCTGTCCCCAGAGATAATACTACAGAAAAGCCATGGCACTATATACAGCGTGAAGATCCTCAGAAGCCAGACTATGGCTGCCTTTGTGGCAAAGTATTTGAAAACAGTCATACACACAAACTTCTCATCCAGTGTGTGCTTGCAATCTCACAGTGATTCCCAGCTGAGATTAGTTGGGTTTCTTTTAAAAATTCTTTTATTTTGAGGATACTTGTGCACTTTTTTACATCCAGTCCCCGTGTGTATGCAGTTTTGTAAATGTTGCCATCCATTCCCACCAGCACACAATGGCCTACTCTTCCAAAAACAAACGGGTTTTAACATGTGCGCAAGATGTTCTGCGTGCGTTTGCACACGGGACCTCGGTTTACAGTCTCACCCGAAGAACTTTTTGAGGAGAGTGGAGTCGGCACTGATGTTAACTCCAGAGGAAAAATCCCCTTGAACGAGAATCGAACCCAGGTCAGCAGATCACAAATACATCACTCTAACCTCCAGGCTATCCATTTCTCATGGTGCATATTTTGATTCACCCCCAAGATGCTAACAAACGCACAACAACAACATCAACAAAAGCAACAATCCTCCACATTCTTACCCCCCCCCCCCCCTCCCCCCCCACCCACCCCCCAACTCCCCTCACCTCGATAGAAGACAGACTGCTGAGCTCGTCGGTGTCGGAGTCACGATCGGACTGTTGGTCACATGACCGGGATCCGTCCGGGGCGATCCACACCTCGACACGGGGCTGGGAATGGGAGGTGGTGGTTCTTCGTCGTCGCTTCCGCCGTGCCTCTTCCAACCGCTTGTGTTCTGCTGCTTCTTCCTGTGGAGACGTGTGAGGCGTTTTGTCAGTGAATATGAGGCTGTATCTCTGTCTCTGTGTGTCTGTGTGCCCCTGTCTGTCTCTGTCTGTCTCTGTCTGTCTCTCTCTCACACACACACACAGACACACACACAGACCCAGACACACTCTCACACACACACACACTCTCACACACACACTCTCTCACACACACACACACACACACACACACAGACGCACACACACACACACTCTCACACACACACTCTCACACACACACACGCACTTTTAACAGATGACAAAATTTACAAAACTGCATACACATGGGGACTGGATGTTAAAAAGTAGTGTTTATTCCATTCTCCTCAAAATAAAAGACTAAAAATAAATAAAATAAATTAAAATAAACACACGCACACACACCAAAAACACACACATGCATGCACACACACACCAAACACACACACACTAAAACAGCTTGGATATAGAAAAAAGAAGAAGGAAGAATATCCACAAAAGATGCTTTAATATTTTTGGTTAAACATAATTTTAAAAAACAAGAAGAAAACTGAACCCTAAAAGTTACTGCAACAAGTGACGGTTCTGTAAAATTCGCTAAGATTTTTCCTTCACAAATAAAAAACTTTTCTAGGTACATAACTCTTTTAAAGTTCCAGGAATTAAACTAAATTACAAAATGAAAGTGATGTATCACAAGATGCCAGAGTTCACAACAAAACAGTGAGTTTTTAACATATCTTCTTCTTCTTCTTCCTTTTTTGTCATGATTCTCCCAAGGGAGGTTTGACATTGATGAGCCTTCTCCATCTTTCTCTGTTCTTTGCTTCCTCCTTATTTATGCCCCTTTCTCTAAGATCCTCTACAATACAGGCAGCCCAGGTCTTGCTAGGTCTTCCCTTTGGTCTCTTTCCATCCACTACGAAGTTCATTGCTCTATTTTATGATGTGGTGGTCTGCTTTCCGTTGAACGTGCCCAAACCAGCGCAGTCTATTGCTACTAGCTACAGACTTCAGATCATCAACTTTGCACATTCTCCACATAATTTACAATTCACAAGTTACAAAAGAGCAGATTTTTTTAAATAGGATAAATAGTTCGTGACACTAGGTCTCACCTTTCTGCGGACTTCGTCAAAGAGCGACATGAGGCTTTCCCTGGCCGTTAGGATTGGGTTGCTGGCTGCAAGACTTCTCTGGTAGTAGTACACTGCGTCCATCTTCCGCCGCTGCCGTCATCATCATTGTCTTTGTCATTATCTTTATCTTTTGTTGTCATTATCTTTATCTTTTGTTATCATTATCTTTGTCATCATTATTATCTTGTCATTATCTTTATCTTTTGGTGTCATTATCTTTGTCATTATCATTGTCATTATCATTGTCATTATCTTTTGTTGTCATTGTCTATATCTGTCATTATCTTTGTTGTTATCATTATCTTTGCCACCATCATAATCATCTTTGTTATCATTGTCTTTATTACCATCATTGTCATTATTATCATCATTATCTTTTGTTATCATTATCATCATCGTCATCATTATCACCGTTGTCATTATCATTACTTCTGTTATCATCATCACTATCTTTGGCACCATTATCTTTGTTATCATTATCTTTGTCACCATTACCATCATCTTTGTCATCTTTATCAGTGTCGTCATTTTCATTATCTTTGTCACCATTACCATCATCTTTGTCATCTTTATCAGTGTCATCATTTTCATCACCTTTGTCACCATTACCATCATGTTTGTCACCATTATCATTGTCAATATCATCATCTTTGTCACCATTATCATCATCTTTGTCACCATTATCATCGTCTTTGTCATCATTATCTTTGTCACCATTATCATTGTCTTTATAATCACTACCATCACTCTTTGTTACCGTTACCATCATCTTTATAACCACTATCATTGTTGTCATCACCATTATCATCATTATCTTTGCCATCATCTTTATCATATCATTGTTGTCATTATCATCATTATCTTTGTTACCATTATCATCATCTTTGACATCATTATCATCATCAACATCATTAATTTTGTCACCATTATCATCATCTTTGTCATCGCTATCATTATTTTTATCACCATTATCATTCTCTTTGGCATCATTATCTTTGTTTAATGTCATATCTCTGTTGTCAATATCCTTATCATTATCATCATCGTTTCTATTTCACTGCTTCATTTCCTCAACAAAGCATACATCAATTATATGACAGATCTGGTGATTTCTCAGAAGAGAAAAAAAAATATGTATGGAAGAATGGAGGAAAATTAATCATCAAAGGCAAAAAACAAGTCAAAAAGGAAGGGAAAAAAATTGGGGAGGCAGACCAGACCCAAAAAATGTAACGGACATAGAAACTGAAAATACCCCACAAAAAACAACCAATAATCAATTTAAAAATAAAAAGACAAGGAAAAGAAACAAAAGCAGCACACAAAACAGGGGAAAAAAAGAAAAAAACACTAAAACCTTAGATATTCCCAAACATGTACTGAAAGACTGCGAACAAACGAAAAAATCTTGTACAACTGAAAAACATGGACATTGTGAAAGAGATCCCCCCCCCCCCAACTTTTTTTCTTATCAAATCCCAAAATATAAAATAATCAAGCAAATTTTAAAATGCCAGAAAAAATGTACAGGAAAGTGTCACAACAAGAATAATAGACAAACAACTTACAGTGTAGACAGCCAAAATGGCTAGCTGATTGTAAGGCCGTCCGTTTTTCGGAGCCAATTTTTGGGCCTGCATGTACCAGCTGTGTGTATGCACACAAACAAGCACACACATGCACGCACGCACGCACGCACGCACGCACGCACACACACACACACACACACACCTGTAAAATCCTTGATAAACACAATCATCAGCATCAGTGCCTACATTCAAGTCAACATATATACACAGTCATGTGAACAAGAATGCAGCGCACACGCATACACACACACATGTGCAATGTGCACAAACACAAATGCACACAAACACACACACACACACAAACAAAATGAAATTGCAGGAATTTCAAGCATTAGACATAGAAAATAACCGGAATAAAAAACAGCTACATATCTCTCTCTCTCTCTCTCTCTCTCTCTCTCTATATATATATATATATATATATACACACACACACAAGTAGATTGATTCAACTAATCAGTCCTACCCTGAATTAACAAACGCACAAAATTTCTGTAAGTCATTCCTTAAAACTTTGTCAAATGCAGTTGTACGCTCTTGTGCATTTACGAGTTAAAGATATGAGAGCAAGGGTACAACCAAAAAAAACCTTTTTTTTGCATTCAAGATTGATGTTTGTAAAAACGTTGGGAGGTTTTCAATTGAAACAACATTCCACCCACTGTAATCAGTAGTAGGCCACAAGAAAGAAAAAAAAAGTTCTTTGCGACATATTTCACAAACTGACCCTGCAACTTGTTCTTTTGACATCAATTCATCAAGATGATCACATAGTGGCTGCCATGTCGGAATGTTGAATCTGTTGTTTTCTTTCTTTTCTTCGTTTTTCTACAACAGCGAGTTTCCTTTTGTCATCATTCCACGTTGTAAAATTTCTGGTCTCCTTTTTGCTTTGATTTGTATCATTCAGTTAAGTTTTTTTTCTTGCTTGCTATAATCATCTGGAGCGTTTACAAAAGCCAAACAATTGAATAAAGCTTTCCCTGACGTTAAAAAAAAAAATTTTTTTTTAATATAAAAAAACCGGGTTCGATTCCCGTTCAAGGAGGATATTTTTCCCCTGGAGTTCATATCAGTGCAGACTCCTCCACTCTCCCCGAAAGTCCTTCGGATGAGACTATAAACCGAGGCCCCGTGTGCGAACGCACGCAGAATATCTTGCGCACACATTAAATCCTGTTCCACTTTTCAGAAGAGTAGGCCATTGTGTGCCGGTGGGAACACATGACAGAATTTACAAAAACCGCAAACACACGGGGGCTGGATGTAAAAAAAAGCACATAAGAGCTTATTCCATTATCCTCGAAATAAAAGAATAAATAAATAAAAAATTATTTTAAAAATAAAAATAAATAAATAAATAACACACACACATGCTTGTTGCGGTTGTTCTTGTTGATTTCTCTTTTTTTGTTTTTTGTTTTATTCAGTTGTTTGTATGGTTGAAGGTTTATGTGTGTGTGAGGGAAGGGGGGGGGGGGGAGGAGGGGGGGGAAGCAGTTGGTGTGTCTCTTTTTGGGGGGGGTTGTTTTTTGTCTTCTTCGTTTGTTTTGGTTTGGTTCAGATATTCTGCCACATTCCGGTCTAACCATTCCTCATACTGCTCATTCAAATCTCGCCATCCCAACCATAGCTTGGTTCCTCATGTTATACCTTCAGGGTCAGAAGTCCACAGGGAGCTTATCTATGTTAGGACGCCACAAGGCGTTCCACCCACATACCTCCCACGCCCGCTCAACCACACACTTACTGTCGCGCTTTGCCGTAGTTCGACGAGTGAGCGGCTTGTTCGCGGTAGCGCGCGATGTCGCCCAGAAACATCATGGTTCTCTGGGCGCTGAGGATGGCCAGGCGTACGCCCCGCCCGGCCCCCTCGGCGCTCGTCGACCCCCCGACCTCCAGCAAGGTCTCCAGCCTGAAGTTGAAGGTCGTCTGCAGCTTGGTGAGGAGCGCTTCGTAGAACGTGGCGCCCTGCGGAAAGGGAGTCAGGTGGCGGGACGGTTAGAGACCTTCGCCGAGTTAACCGTGAGGTTCTGGGTTCGATTCCCAGCCTCGCCCTTTCTTGGACAAAAAAAATTCAAACTGAATGTCAAAGTCCTTCGGATGAGACTATAAACCGAGGCCCCCGTGTTCGAACGCATGCAGAACATCTTGCGCGCACGTTAAATCCTGTCGCGGTTTTCGGAAGGGTAGGCCATTGTGTGCCGGTGGAAACGGATGACAAAATTGACAAAACCGCATACACACGGGGACTGGATGTAAAAAAGCACATGAGTGCTTATTCCATTATCCTCGATATAAAAGAATAAATAAATAAATAAATAATTTTTTTTTTTAAATATCACTACCTAACCCATGTTCTAAGCAATGATAGTATGATCAATGTGAACTACCGCTAACTACCAATGGTTCGGGTCTAGAGGTAACGCACCTGCCTAGAAAGCGAAAAAGTCCAGGTTCCAAGTGTGTGGTGGTTCGATCCCCTGTTTGTGCCAGAAACTTTATCCCCCTCATCCAATATAACATGGGTGGTGGTGGTCTGGGTGCTAGTCTTATGGATGAGATGATAAATCGAGGTCCCGTGTGTAAAATGCATTCAGCGCACGTAAAAGAACCCACGGCAACAAAGGAGTTGTCCTGGCAAAATTCTGTAGGGAAAAAAAGCCACTCTTATTAGGGAAGCATAAACACATGCAGACAGGAATAAAAAATAAAAATAAAATTTTAATAATAGATAAAATAATGTTTGGTGCTGCTCTTGTCTTTATGCACTCTCCCTGGGGAGAGCAGCCCGAATTTCACAAAGAGAACTCTGCCATCTTCTTCTTCTTCTTCTTCTTCTTCTTCCTTTTTTGTCATGTTTCTCCCAGGGGAGGTTTGACATTGATGAGCCTTCTCCATCTCTCTCTGTTTTGAGCTTCCTCCTTATTTATGCCCCTTTCTCTAAGATCATCTGCAATACAGGCAGCCCAGGTTTTGCTAGGTCTTCCCTTTGGTCTCTTTCCATCCACTACGAAGTTCACTGCTCTTTTTATATGGTGGTGGTCTGCTTTCTGTTGAACGTGCCCAAACCAGCACAGTCTATTGCTACTAGCTACAGACTTCAGATCATCAACTTTGCACATTCTCCAGAGTTCTTTATTCGTGATCCTGTCTTCCAGTTTGATCTTTGTCATGTAGCGTAGCATTCGGTTTTCACAGCTCTTCAACAAACGTTCGACGGTTTTTGTGAAAACCCACGTCTCCGAGCCATACAGGAGAACAGGTCAGAGAACTCTGCCATGGTGTATTACAAAGTGTGATACAATGTCAAACAAGCTAAACAAAGATGCACGTCATTTGTTTCTGGTTTTTCCTAAAATATTTACGCCTCTCAAGCAGACTTTCCCACTTACTCTCATGCTTATAGTCCTGGCCCAAAAAATATTGTCAGGTTTATTTATCATTTATTTCTATTTCTCAAAGCTCCAAGAATCACCAATGGTGAGATTTTGCATATATATATATATATATATATATATATATATATATATATATATATATATATATATATATATAGGCCATTGTGTGCCAGTGGGAACAGATGACAAAATTTTAAAACCGCATACACACAAATTTTTTTTTTTAAGTCATCTGAGCGCTTTGATTTGTTGCTTTACAAGATTCAGCAGTATATAAATTCCATACATTATTATTATTATAATATATATATATATATATATATATATATATATATATATATATATATGCGACAACAGTTTTTTGGCCCACCAAGAAGGTAGGCAACATTCCGACTTTTCAAAGACAACAGTCTGTACTCCCAATCTCACAGTAATTCCCACGTCGGACAAGCAAGAGTCACACAACACACATTCTGCCTGATCCCCACAGAATGAACCTGAGGAACAACACTCAACAACAACAACCAACAACAACAGAAAAAAAAAAAACCCAGTCCTTTACCTCGTCCAAGATCTCGTTCAGGGCAGCCTTGGTGTCGGCAGGGGAGGTCACCTCGGCGGCGCTGTTGTTGTCCTGCGCCTGACGTCGCAGACCCTCGATGACGTTGTAGTAGACACAGCGCCAGAGCTGCTGCTCCACGCCCCGCTGGTTGGCCACGTCCATGTCCAGCAACAGCACTCGCTCATAGCGACGCTGCAGCTCGTGCCTGTGCGTTCCGCCAAGGTAGGTTTGGTTATAATAATAATAATAATAATAAATGAAACTTATATAGCGCTATATCTCGCGAAGACAAATCAAAGCGCATGCATTCGACCTAATCTTACACAGTCATACAACCAATGACAAATAATCAATAGTTCAAACAGATATTACAAACATGGTACGCTGCAGACCAAATCTATGAAATAAAATTGCAATAGTCAAATGTTTTTCAAAAGCACACACACACACACACAGGTCATATACTTTAGCAGGGTGATAGGACATGGGTTAGTGAAGGTGGGATAGCTCTGATATGAGACAGGAGGGGGGAAATCTTAGGTTTGAAATAAATATGTCTTGAGGCTTGATTTAAAAGGGTCATAGCTAGGCTTCTGGCGAAGAGAGAGAGGGGATTGATAATAATAATAATAATAATAATAATAATGAAATTTGTATAGCGCTATATCTTGCAAAGACAAATCAGAGCGCTTGCATTCAACATATTCTTACGAGTCATGCAGCCAATAACTATCAAAAACTTAAACAAAATTCCAATGTACACACACACACACACACACACACAGGGGAGGGGGGATGGGATAGCCTTGCATGACCGGTCAGAGTGATGCGTTCTTCATCTGCTGACCCCCGGGGTTCGAATCTCATTCAAGAGGATTTGCTTTTCCCTCTGAAGTTAACGTCAGTGCCGACTCCACCACGCTCCCCTAAAAGTCCTTCGGATGAGACTGTAAACTGAGGTGCCCTGTGTGCGAATGCACGCAGGACATCTTGCGTACACGCTAAATCCTGTTCCGCTTTTCGTAAGAGTAGGCCATTGCGTGCTGGTGGGAACGGATGACAAAATTGCAAACTGCATTCACACAGGGACTGGATGTAAAAAAAAAGCACGTAAGTGCTTATTCCATTATCCTCGATATAAAAGAATAAAGAAAAAAAAAGATTTGGTTATAAATGTAGTTGCTTTTTTTCTTTTAGTTTTGTGGAGCGGTTTGGGTTTGTTTAGGTTGGGGATTTTTTGGGGGGGTACGAGAGAAACACAAGTATGCACAGTGCGCAAATCCAGCATCACTTGAGTCAAGAGTGCTAAATCTAGCGCTTGCACCTTCCTTTTACCTAGTCCAAAGTGCGGTCAGTTCCTGCTGTATTAGCACCAGCTGGGCTGGGATGGGATGGAATGGGTAGCAGCTGAGAGCAGCTGAAAGTGGGAGAAACTGACAGTTCTGTGTGTGTGTGTGTTTTTTGGTATATCTATATGTGAGAGATAGACAGAGAAAGGGTATGGGGTTTTTTGTATGTGAGAGAGAGAGAGAAAGAGTGTGTGTGTGTGTGGAGGGGGGGAGTGGGTTGGAAAGTGGTATATGTAACAGAAAAAGAGAGTGGAGGGGGGTGGGGGATTGGTATATATGAAAGACAGAAAGAATTTGGGTGGGAGGGGGTTATGAGAAAAGTGAGAGATAGAGAAAGAGTGTGTAGTTTTGGGAATTATACGAGAGACGGAGAAAGAGTGTGTGGTTTCCGGAATTATGCGAGAGATAGAGACAGAGTGTGTGGTTTGGGAATATCTAAGAGATCCGAGTGTAAGAGAGTTTCGCGTATATGCAAGAGACAGACCGAGAAAGAGTGTACAGTTTTAAGTGTCAGAGATAGACAAAGTGTGTGGGGGTATGGGAGGTATATAATAATAATATATGGAATTTATACAGCGCTATATCTTGCAACAAACAAATCAAAGCGCTTTCATTCATCCTAGTCTTTCACATGCAGCCAGTTACAATTAATAGATTTTTACAAATTCAAATGTTAACACACACACGAGCACAATTAATAGTTTTTTTACAAATTCAAATGTAAACACACACACACGAGAGACAGAGAAAAAGTTATGAAGAGATAAAGAGAGACTAAAAGCATGAAGGATGAAAAGAGAGAGACACAGTGTTGTGCTGTGCAGCGCTGCATTGCTCCGCTCTCCCTATGCTTTCCCACTAAACCCTCTCACCCGCTCAAAACGGGACGGGATAGCCTAGTGGTTAGAGTAGGCCATTGTGTGCCGGTGGGAACAGATGACAGAATTTACAAAACTGCATACACACGGGGACTGGATGTAAAAAAGCATATGAGTGCTTATTCCATTATCATCGATATAAATAAATAAATAAGTAAATAAACAAATAAGTCGCTCGCAATCTGACGACCCGGGTTCGATTCCCATTTAAGGGGATATTTTCCCCTGGAGTTAACATCAGTGCAGACTCCACTCTCCCAAAAAGTTCTTCGGATGAGACTATAAACCGAGGCCCCATGTGCGAACCCACGCAGAACATCTTGCGCACACGTTAAATCCTGTTCCGCTTGTCATAAGAGCAGGCCATTGTGTGCCAGTGGGAACAGATGACAGAATTTACAAAACCGCAAACACACGGGGACTGGATTTAAAAAAGCATATAGGCGCTTGTTCCATTATCCTCAATATAAAAGAATAAAATAAAATTAAAATTAAAATAATAATAATAAACGGAACTTACACAGCGCTACATCTTGCACAGACACACAAATCAAAAAGCGCACGCATTCAACCTAAGCTTACACAGTCAGTCATACAACCAACGACAAAAAAAATAAAATAAAATAAAAACCCCATCACTCACCTGAGCTGCTTGATGCGACGCTGGGCGTCCTCCCCGAGCTGACCCCGGGACAGGATGTTGGACAGCTGGCAGTCGAGAGGCGCAGTGTCGCGCAGGACCTGCTCCGCCATCATGCGACACTGAGGCCTGGACATGCCCGACACCATCTGCTCCGTCTCTCTGACACACCCAACCAGAAGAGGAGAGAGAAAATAATTAAATGCTGTTTAGTCTTTCTCTTTCTTTCTCTTTCTTTCTCTTTCTCTCTCACTGTCTCTTTCTCTCTCTGTCTCTCTCTCTCTCTCTCTCTCACTCTCTGTCTCTTTCACTCTCTTTCTCTCTCTCTCTCTCTCACGCTTTCTCTCTCTCACTCTTTCTCTCTCACTCTCTCTCATTCTCTCTCTCTCTCTCACTCTCTCTTTCACTCTCTCTCTCACTCTCATTCTCTCTCTCTCTCATTCTCTCTCTCTTCCTCTCTCACTCTCTCATTCTCTCTCTCTCTCTCACTGTCTCTCTCACACTCTCTCTCTCACACTCTCTCTCTCTTCACTCTCTCTCTCTCTTTCTCTCTCTCTTTCTCTCTCTCTTTCTCTCTCTTTCTCTCTCTCTCACTGTCTCTCTCTCACTCTCTCACACTCTCACTCTTTCTCTCTCTCTCACTCTTTCTCTCTCTCACTCACTCACTCACTCTCTCTCTCTCTCCCTCCCTCTGTCTCTCCCTCCCTCCCTTTCCCCCTCCTTCCAACCCAGATCAAACAGTCAGTCTCTCTTCGTCCACTCATCTGTCTGTCTATAGATCTGCCTGTTTCAGTGTCTCTCTGTCTGGCTATTTGTCTCTCTGTCTCTTCATCTTCTTCTCCCATAGATCTACATTAGAGAAACACACACACACACACACTCTCTCTCTTTCTCTGTCTCTGACTATCTGTCTGTCTGTCTCTGTCTGTCTGTTTCTCTCACACACATAAGCTCCCCCCCCACCACCACCACCACCACCACAAACACACCACAGTTTGATGACAAAAAAAGCAAATGATCCATTGCTTATTCAATGTACAATCTGGAAATAAACATTCAACTCTGACTTTGACTCAAGTTTCACATACACACACACAAACACACACTCACCCCCCCCCCCTACCCCCACCCCACACACCTGTGGTAGCAAAGCTCCTATCAATGTGTTTGAGTGTGATGAACATTACCCTCCCTCTTCAAGCAGAATGAAAACTATATTGATATGAAAGAGCATGATATAGATTTCATGCAGTAATGATGTGAGAGAATGATAGATTATGTCTATACTTGTGAAAATGAAGTGAAAGACAGTCTGTGATGAAGGGAATGGGTGTAAGGGGGGAATGAATGTGCAAAAAATGAGACTGAAGAAGAGCGTGCAGAGAATAAGAGTGAGGAAGAATGTGCAGCGAATGAAGAGGAAGAACGTGCAGCAAATGAAGAGGAAGAACGTGCAGCTAATGAAGAGGAAGAACGTGCAGCTAATGAAGAGGAAGAACATACAGCGAATAAGAGCGAGGAAGAGTGTGAAGAAAATGAGACTGAGGAAGAAAGTGGGGAGTGTGCTGAACATGCGAAAAATAGCAGTGAAATGCGAGACAGTGATGATAGTGTTCCCGTCAGTGATGTTTGGGAATATTTACAGGAATTTACAAAAAATGTAGACAATACTAGGTCCATGCTGCGAAAACTGAAACAACGCATGGTTGATGGAGCCACTGCTGTACCTAAAGGAAAGCTTTCTACAGATGTGCCTTGATGACTGTGTGAAAGACTTCTACACAAACTTAACGTAAAGACACTGTGATTGGAATATCCAACAGTATGTATACACAATATCAATATTCTACTATAATATCAAAACCATGGTTTGGAGTTCATGCCATATGGACCATTTTGGGTTTGATTAATCATGTTGTTAATTATATATATGTGTTGTGCCCAGTCCTCGCCCCACTGTCCCCATGTGAATGGGCATCTTTGTCTAGCACATTAACCCTTTACCATTTGCATTTCTTACAGAGAAACTCTCTGTAGTATTCGAAAATTTACGCCGTTTTTTCAGAGAATAAGGTACCTCAAGTACACATAGTGCTGTACAGTTACCATTGTTCGCAGAGTAGTCCTATTTGGCCAAAGTATTCATATGGTGTCATACTTTGTTCTGCACCCCAAGATGTGTGTCCTACCTACATGTGTCGTGCTGCTGTCCCCTCTTTGTCACCAAATACAGGTAACATTGCAGTGACATCATGCTGTTAGTCTACAACTACCCTCTAACATGCGAAATATACGTATGTGATTTTTTTTTTAAAGTGTGGTCCTGCCTGAATGTGTCCTCCATCGCATCCACCGTCATGGTAATCCAATCGACCATTCACACTTGTCACAAAATTACTGTCACCAAGTCTACATTTTCTCAGTGGAAAGTATTCAAACATATTGAAAACGACGTTGACTAATGTGCATATATATATATACATTATTTACAAATATATGCTGACGCCTACTATTTACAAAGACACTAGTGTGTCCTTCACCAATAGCCAGTTACATGGCTGTCACAATGCAGGTGTCACAGCCCAGTGTTGCGTCCAGGTGTGTTGGCGTGTTTCGGAGGTGAAAATACTGATTAATTTTGAGAAATTTATTTTTCGTCATAATATTACTGATCCGTGACTCAGAAAATCTCAAATCGGTAGACCAGTAGAGATGAAGCCTTGGCAAACGCTTGATCCCCATCATGATCAAAACCGACAGGTAAGCCCTAATTTCATCAGGAGTTGTTTCTGTCCGTAATGGATCTATGACTAAGCCTTTCACAGCGATCTTTTGTCTGGCATAATTGTTAGTTTCATCTGCTACAATTTGAAAAAAATGTTGGGGCACAAGCAAAACAAAGTAATCTAAGGGCTTGGCATTCAGTGGGAGAGTTTGTGCCGGCCCAGTCGGCAGCGTGAAGTCTTGCACTGTGCAAGGCACTTGTGCGCCGGGCCATGTCGTCTGCTATGAAGCCAACGGAATGTTATCCTCAGCATCACTTTCCGACTCACTACATTCTCCTATTTCATCTCTTTCTTCTACATCTACTTCAACATGGGATTCAACATTTTATTTTCTTTCGAACTGTTCCACTTGAGCCAAAATAGCTTCAATTTCCACATCAGTATATTCCTCCCAAATTGTATGCTCAATCTTTGCTGCCATTTTTAGCTACAAGAAAGCGTGGGAAAGACAAAGCCAGTCACTGGCCAATTTCTTGTGAACGGGAGGCTGTGTAGCACTGAATTTGGTGCCCATTCCTTTCTTAGTTTATGCTGACCTCAGTGGAATGTTCATTCATGGTGTGCGTGTACTAGGTAGAGCTTAGTGCGTGAGGGAAATTCCCCACTAGGCTGAAATGACGTCTGGCGGGCTGCGGCGGGTATAAATAGATGCGGGCGAAGCGGCAGCGGCGGGCTACGGCGGGTAAAAATGGGAAAGGGTTAAACCTTTGTCATTGTCATTGTCTCTCTCTCTCTTCCCCTCTTTCTCTCTCTCTCACACACACACACATAACACACCCCCACACACACACACACACCACACACACACACCCACTCTACCTGCTAAAATACATCTCGTCAGGCTCCCTGAGCGGCCGTACCGGCTGGAAACCGTAAAACATGGGGTGGGTGGTGGGGGCAGCAGCAGCAGCAGCAACAGCAGAAGGAGGAGGAGGAGGAGGAGGAGGAGGAGGGGGGGCTCCCTGAGCGTAGGGGGGGAAGGGCAGGGAGGCCATGTGGGGCGGAGGGGGGTACATATACCCGGGGTGGTGCGGCGGAAAGAACGGAGCAAACGGCGGCCCGACCCCAGCCGACCCCACGGGACTGCCGCCAGGGGGAGGAGGAGGGAGGAGGAAGGGGGTACGCCGACTCGAGGTGGGGGTGGTGGGGTGGTGGGGTGGGGTGGGGTGAGGGGGGGGGGGAGGGGAGGAGGACGGCGAGTGCGGCGGCAGCAGTGGCGGCTCTTCCGGGTCCAGAAACAGCAGCGGGCGGGTCTCCGCGACCCGGATGGGCTTGCCGGGGTTCTTGGGGTCGTAGAGGTGACGCTCCCCGGGGGTCGCGACCGCGCCGGAGGTCCTGCGGAAGCGGTCCTCGTGGCCGTACCCTTGGTCCGCGTCCAGGCCGTGACCTTGGCCGCCTCCTCCCCCTCGGTCCTGCCAGCGACCTTGGCCGTGACCTTGACCTTGGCCGTGACCTTGACCTTGGCCGTGACCTTGACCTTGGCTGTGACCTTGGCCATGCTCCGGCCGCGGGTGGGGGTGGTGGTGGTGGAGGAGGCTCCGGTCGGAGGGCGGGGGCTCCGAGGGCAGTTTGATCAATCCGGCCGTGTGGGGCCCCGTCGGGGAAGGAACGCTGTCCGAGAGGGCGCCCGGGGACGGGGCCGATCGGGGGTAGTACGGCTCGCCTCCGCTGGCGGAAGGATGCTGATGTGTGCTGCTGGCCTCCGTGAGGCTTCCGGCCTCCGTCGTGGAAGTGGCCTCGCCCCCGCGAGGGCCCGTCGCCGCCGGAAGGCCCCCCGAACCGTCGCCGCTCGTCCCCGTGGCCTTGACCTTGCCAGTCCTGGCTTTTCCGCCCTCCCCGGCCCCCTTCCCCGCGGCGATCCCTGGGCGTGCGGTCCAGGTCTTGATTCTTGCCGCGCTGCTGCTGCTGCTGCTGTTGCTGCTGCTGCTGTTGTTGCTGCTGCTGCTGCGGTTCGTAGCTCCCGCTGGGGTGTCTGGCTCGTGGGCCCCCCCCCCCACCCTCCCCCTCTCCGCCACCCCCCCCTCCGCCCCTTTGCCCTCCACCGTCACTTGCCGCTTCTCTCTGTTCTTGCCCACCATGATGCGCAGGCTCTCGGCCGCCCTCTGACCTTCCACCGTCCCGACCCGACCCCCAGGGCCGGCCGAGGAGTGGCGGCGGTTGCGGTTGTTGCGGTGGTGGCGGTGGCGGTGGTGGTGTGGTCGCTTGCCTTCCGCCGGCCACTGCTTGTCGTCGTGGGGGTTGCTGTGGATGCTGGAGTCCCGGCTGGAGTTCTTGGAGCGCGAGCCTTTCCGCCTGCGGTCCTTCTTCCGTCCTCGGTACTCCTGGAACAAGAAAGAGTGGCTTGCATACGTGTGTGTGCATGTTGACCGTGTAGCTGAGACTAGAAGCTACGGTGTCTGTAAGTTTTAAAGTCCCTCTGCGTCAAGTATTTTGTTGAAGATTTCAAATGTGTCGACTATTTTGTTGAAGATTTCAAATGCGTCAACTGTTTTGTTGAAGATTTCAAATGCGTCAACTATTTTGTTGAAGATTTCAAATGCGTCAACTATTTTGTTGAAGATTTCAAATGCATCGACTATTTTGTTGAAGATTTCAAATGCGTCGACTATTTTGTTGAAGATTTCAAATGCGTCGACTATTTTGTTGAAGATTTCAAATGTGTCAAGTATTTTGTTGAAGATTTCAAATGAACCTTTACAGTGGCTATAGATCTGCAAGAATTTTAAAACAGTCCTGGTGAAACATTGTGTAAACTTTGTGCGTGTATGACGCTGTAACTATGGTTAAGACGTTCGCCTGCCGACAAGTTAACCGTGAGGTTCTGGGTTCGATTCCCAGCCCCCTCGCCCTTTCTTCCCAGTTTGACCAAAAAAATCGAACTGAACGTCAAAGTCCTTCAGATGAGACTATAAACCGAGGCCCCATGTGCGAACGCACGCAGAACATCTCGCGCACACGTTAAAACCTGTTCCGCTTTTCGGAAGAGTAGGCCATTGTGTGCCGGTGGAAACAGATGACAAAATTGACAAAACCGCATACACACGGGGACTGGATGTAAAAAAGCACATGAGTGCTTATTCCATTATCCTCAATATAAAAGAATAAATAAATAAACTTTTTTTTTTAATAAATAAATAAAAATTTAAGCTATTCAATAAAATTTTTAAAAGATTGAAAATCAGATAATTCTATTCATCAACATTTCTGACAAATCAAAATACTGGACACCAGGGGGTCACAAAATGAGGAACTGGTGAATTTTGCATTTTAACAGACGGTGAGGATGAAGGAGTTGGCTGCTTTTAAACACGCTCTTCAAGCAAACAAAATTATGCCATGATACTTCAGTTCAAAGTGGAAGAACCCTTATAAATTGTTTTACTTCATAATCAATCAATATCTCAAAACTGACAACATGACTCCTACCTGCCTAAAATGGCTTCTGGTTAAAAAAGCGAACCTGTCAGGTGCAATTTGACTCATTTCCAGGTGGAGGGTCACATTTCACTTCTAAAAAAAACCCCTCTGCAAACAAGCTGCTTACCTGAGTAAAAATGTGATCACTGGAGGCGGAGAGGTTGCGGGTGAGGCCAGCCTGGGGGCTGCTGAGCTCCACTGACTGGTCAAGCGAGACTGCCGTGGGATTCACGTCGAAGGCATTGTCGATGCTGTCAGTCAGGCGTTGCGTGGAATCTTGCACCTGGCGCGCTACCTCCTCCAGGTACATTTCCACCTGTGGATTAGCACACACTATCCATACACAGGTACATTTCCACCTGTGCATTTGCACACACTATCCATACACAGGTACATTTCCACCTGTGGATTTGCGCACACTATCCATACACAGGTACATTTCCACCTGTGGATTTGCGCACACTATCCATACACAGGTACATTTCCGCCTGTGCATTTGCACACACTATCCATACACAGGTACATTTCCACCTGTGGATTAGCACACACTATCCATACACAGGTACATTTCCACCTGTGCATTAGCGCACACTATCCATACACAGGTACATTTCCACCTGTGCATTTGCACACACTATCCATACACAGGTACATTTCCACCTGTGCATTTGCACACACTATCCATACACAGGTACATTTCCACCTGTGCATTTGCGCACACTATCCATACACAGGTACATTTCCACCTGTGCATTTGCACACACTATCCATACACAGGTACATTTCCACCTGTGGATTAGCACACACTATCCATACACAGGTACATTTCCACCTGTACATTTGCACACACTATCCATATACAGGTACATTTCCACCTGTGCATTTGCACACACTATCCATACACTGGTACATTTCCACCTGTGCATTTGCACACACTATCCATACACAGGTACATTTCCACCTGTGCATTTGCACACACTATCCATACACAGGTACATTTCCACCTGTGGATTTGCGCACACTATCCATACACAGGTACATTTCCACCTGTGCATTTGCACACACTATCCATACACAGGTACATTTCCACCTGTGCATTTGCACACACTATCCATACACAGGTACATTTCCACCTGCGGATTTGCACACACTACCCATACAGACTAAGTGCTATGGCCTATATAATAACAGTAATGTGCGATGTTGTAAAAATGTTATGTTATGTTTCCCCCTTAGGAATGCCGGGATGGGGGCGGGGGGGTATAGATTTAACATCCCTAACTTCTGGAAATTCTGTGCTAGGATTTCCCTCTTTTCTTTAATTTCCTTCTTTAATTTAATGTCTTTTCACATTACGTGATATGAGGCATATATATATTCCCTCTTTTCTATCCCCCTCTTTGTTTCTGCCTTGCTCCTTAAATTCTTCCTGTCATCTCCTTCTTGTCTATTATCTGCCTTTTTGATTTACTCTCCTTCCGGGTTTTTTTCTAAAAAATTTTAAACGACAACAATTCTCTCCCATGTCAAAGGTCAATGCGCTGGGCCTGACTTGTCAGGCACTTAACGGCAGCGCCACTCATTTTCGCTAAATTAAATATGACAGACAACACTAGCTGCTGTCTGAGCATTTGATGAAGAAGAAATGTAAATACATGTTGAGATTGTATTCAGCCATGACAAACTCTTAACATAACAACTTGCACGTTCAGTTAAAGGAATGAAAAAAAAATCCTCTGAAGTCAGAGTATGGCTGCCAATGTGGCACGGCACTCAAATAGAGTCATGAATACGCACAAACTTCTCATCCTATGTGTATTAATTTTTCTGCAATCTCACGAATGATTATTCCCAGGTGGATGAGTGAGTCAGAATGCATGAATAATATCTTGGTGTTGTAAAAAAAAGCTGCGGAACATGCAATCATCATTTGGGCACACAGGCTACCTGCCATACTCCTAGTACTACACACAGTTTTAATGGATTATTTTTTTCCATGAACAGCTAAGTTGGAATTCAGCTCTACCTTTAACCACTAGACTGCCACACCCTGGAAATTTTCCAGGGCTAAACGTGCACCCTATACGCCAACAACCCAGAAAATTTCCGGGGTTTTGAACCGAAGTAAACAAGCCAGCTTCCTCGACTACAGTTAAAGGAAAGAACTCCAAAATTAGTGGAGATCACTCTCCTGTTGCTTGGCAACATCCAGCTGCGAAAACTGCGGCAAAAATGATCTGGTTTTTTTTAGCTCGTATTTTGTGTTATTATGCATGACTGCTTGGGCAGTTCTTGTTCAAAATGGCTGACACTTCTTGTTGAAGGTACCAATAACTTTAAACAGCTGAAAAAGTGGCAAATAAAACTTTAGAATATCCTGACGGTAATGAAAACGGTCGTGTATGATTCAGAAGATAGTGCATTTAAAAAAAAGAAAGGACTGAGATTTTGCCTGGAGTTATGTGTGACATTATTGAGATGGAGGGTACTCAGAATGACAGTGGTGATGAAGAAAGTGTATTTCTGGTTGATTTTTTACATTTTAAATATATTATTTTCGTAGTGAAATATCATGCTAACTACTTTGAGCTTGCCTCAAAGCAATCTACACTATATATACTGTCATTGGGAAGACTATCAGGATTATTCATTTAATAGTAATTTCTAAGAGGGACATGAACATAGCAGTGGTACATAAGAATTTTATTCCCCGGCATATAGGGTGCACTTGCACTCGGCAGTTAAGAGGTTAAAGGTGAGCAAATGGTCGCATGAACACAAATTCAAGCTACTGCCAAACTGGTGAACCTTGGAGCACTAAATGAGGAATCAGAGAGGAAAAAAAGGGTACGCATAAGTACTTTAAATTTTGAGCAAGTTCTTACAAAAGCATTATATATCATTATTACATGACAAACTGGTATTCTTTAGCAAACATTATGACAGCTCATAAAAAAGAAACCCTGAATCTGAAGCTCTCTTTATCTGCCAAGTACATGACCAGTGCAATGCTTTGATTCAACAACAATAACAAATTCAGAACAAACATTTTAAAAAACATTCAGAGTATGCATGATATACATACATGTACAAAATCAGACCCCCCCCCCCCCCCCCCCTCCCCCCCACAAAATGGGGGATGGGATAGCCTAGTGGTTAGAGCAATATTCCTGTGATTTGATGGCCCAGGATCAAGCCACCTTGGCAGCACCTGTTACACTTTCAGGGGATTTTACCACAGAGTTAGCATCAGTACTGACTCCACTCCCCCCAAAAGTCCTTCAGATAAGACTATAAACTGGAGCCCCCATGCGCAAACGCAGGCAGAACATCTTGTGCCTTGCAAGTGAGTAAGCCAATGAGTGCCCAAGGGGATGGATGACAAATTCTTTTTTTTTAAAACACATGCATGCACACACTAGGTGCCATGTTTATACACCATCCCTGAAGTCAGAATGCGACTACTTTAAAGGTAGGTAAAAAACAGTCACATACGGTGTGATGATGTAGATCTATGCACAGTCTCACCATACAGTAAACCTTGGAGATCAAGGCAAGAAACAAAAAAGAGAGAAAAAAAATCACCCCCTCCCACCCCACCCCAAAAATTCAACCTGAACGAAAACTGAACAATTATCAACGACAGGTTTTTTTTCGCCACCAACCTGAGTGTTCCAGTCGGGCTTCTCCTTCTCAAACTCGGCCTCCAGGTCCTCCCAGCTGAGGTCGCTGCCGCCGCTGGTGTCGCTGCTGATGCTCCCCGAGCGCTCTCGGGGAGCGCGCATGGAGGAAAACGTGTACTTGCTCCCTCCCTGTTCCTGCCCGGAATCCACCGCCTCTGCCGCCTCTTCCTTGCTGCTGGAGGCCATGTTTCTGTTCCTGGCGGCTTTGGAGCGATGGGAAGGTGCCGCCGTGCTGCGGCATTCTTTCTGACGGCCACTGGGAGCGGTGACCCAGGTCCACCGACTTGGTCAGCGACTCGCTGGAGCTGGAGCGGTTGTACTGCAGATGCCGGCTTCGGCCTCGCCCCGGGCCAGCCATGCCGTCTCTGAAGGCCCCGTCGCGGCCGTCCTGCCCTTTGCCCCGCCCTCCCCGCCTGTCTTTGCCCCCCGCATTCCTCTCCATCGCCCCTCTCCCCCTGCCTGACCGCTGGTCTTTCAGCGGGGAGTCTCGGTTCTCCCCGTAATGCCCGCCCCGTTCCGATTCGGAGTGAACCATCCCGTCCCAACTGTGGTCGAAGTCTTTCTTCCTGTCCGGTTTCCCTCTCCGTTTCGACGAGCTCTGTTCCGTTTTCTCTCGCCTGCCTTCCTGTGACGGTCGAGGGCTTCTCCGACACGCCGCCTCCTCCGCCTCTCTCTCCGCTTTGTCCTGGCGCTGCGCGGGGCGACTCTGGGAAGGGGCCTGAGGGAGAGCGTCGGAACGTCCGCCTGACTGAGACGGTTCTTGAGGTCGCCGTTCCAGGTGAGGAGACGACGCCTTCTCTTCTCCCGGCTCTCTCACCGCCAAAGACCCCAGCCGACTGGTCAGGTCTTCCGACTCGAGCTCTGCGGCGTTGTACGGCCGCGCTTCGCTGTTTGTCGGCGCTTCCGGCAAGTCCTCCTCCCCCTGTCCTCGTTGTTGCGGCCCATGCTGCCGCGCTTTGGGCACGTAGATCCGCATGTCTGGTCGCTTGGAGCGCTGCCGCCCTCCTCCCTCCCCTTTCTTCTTGTGGGAGGTGGTGGAAGGGGAGGGGGTGCAGCGGGCGGTGTCCCTGCCGCTCCCTCCCCCTCCTCCATCCTTGTCCACGCTGTTCTCCTTGCTGCCCCGGCTGCTCTCTTCATCCGTGGTACCGTACGCTCCTTTGCCCTTCTCCAGCTCCTGCTCCCAGTCCTCCTCCTCCTCCTCCTCCTCCCCCGGTGAGGCCACGCAGCCCCCCTCCTTCCCTTTCTTGCTGATGCGCAGCTGGCCTGGCCGGTAAATGGCCTGCTCTGGTCTTTTCGTCTTCTTGCGCCGCTTGCTGCTGCCTTCCTCCCCCTTGCTGTCCTCTTCTTGTTCCCCTGCGATTCATATCAAAGCCATGGCAATGAAATATTCAAGGCAGTCCCCTTTAGTATTCTGAAGACACATAGATCTAGCCTGCAGCCTACTGACCTAGTACTGTGTAAAATGCAACATTCTCCTTGCCATATATAGATGCAGCAACAGTTCTTTAGTTCTTACAAATCAACATTCACACACTACTCTACTGCTGCCAAGCGTGACTCAACGGTCCAATACATACAGGGGGTGGGATAGCCTGGTGGTTAGAGCGTGGTTAGAGTGTTGCACATTGTGCTCGCAAACTGCTGACCTGGGTTTGAATCACGTTCAAGTGGGGGTTTTTTTCCCCTGGAGTTAATATTACAGCCAACTCCACTTCCCCCCAAAAGTCCTTCAAGTGAGACTATAAACTGAGATTCCGTGTACAAACACATGCAGAATATCTTGCGCACACGTTAAAACCAGTTCCGCTTTTCGGAAGAGCAGGCCGTTCTGTCTAGTGGGAATGGATGACAAAAGTTACAAAATAGCATACACAAGGGGACTGGATGTTATAAAGCACATGAATGCTTATTCCATAATCCTGGAAATAAAATTTTGAATAAAATACAATTTTAAAAATAAATAAAACACAGTACCATTTCCAGTCATGTTGATTCAATGGAATATTGCCAGAGTCAGAGTCAGACTCTGTCATGAAAAGGCAACATTCATGAAGAAGAGAGATTTCCATAGCCATGTAAATGATGTAAGCTGCAACTAGAGATTCACAATCACAGTATAAATTTACTGCTTAAGTCATGACTGATGCCACAATTCTAGTCTGTAGTGTTAGTGTTGTCATATACGGCCTGGGACAAAATTCTGTTTCATTTCCACAGCTGATGCGACATTCCCACAGCAGAGAGACGTTGCTGTGCATTCTTCAGCTTATCACCCTGGGGTCACCCAGAATATAACACTCTCTGACTCTTGACTCACTGATCCCACCCGAAAATCACTGTAACTCCAGTTGAGACAATAAATTGTTACAAGTATTATAAACCTGCACACGCCAAATGAGAAATTAGCATACAATTTACAAATATTAATAAAATTTATATATGAATGGATCCATGAAATGCTTGACTCTTTTCAAGTACTTCATTAAATCATGACATATGGGTAGCCATACTCCAACTTATGATGATTATTATGATGCCTTCTCAATTTTATTTATAAATGATCTACAATATTCCCAAAGCCAAAGTCTCACATTTCTTTTAAATTAACGGAATGTCACTTAGTTTCCAACAGCTGGTCATGTGAAATATATTTTATGGATTCATCTGTCATATATTGATATTTGATATAATATCAATAATAGTACTATTACCAGTATTACTATTAGACATTCTCACAGTCTGTCAGTGTCAATGATAATCATAGTACATTAAAACTATCATAAGCTTGCAAAACTGCCAAAAGCAACTTCTCCAGCATACAATTTACAAATTATGACAGATTGTCATAATTGTTAACTTGGTTTTGTTGGCTTTTTTCTTATGAATTTGACTTACTGTACGGTGTACCTATCAACTTGTATCAAGTTTTAAACAAATCTATTATCTGATATATTTTTTATCAAGATAACGCAAGTGTTTATTCAGCAAGCTGTCAGTTTTTACAATTTGTTTTCTGTAGTTAACATGTAGTTTTCAGAAAAATTGGCCTTTGCATTAACATTTTGATGAAATTTTATAGTTTATAACTTTATACAGTTTATAGTTTAACTTGTTATCACTATCCCTACATTAACTTGATTAAGGGAGAGACCCCTCTTCCCAGTTCACAAGCACTGTGCTCTTTTGTATGCTACCGTAACCCAGTAGTGGATGATACAGAGGGAAGGGTTAGTGGATGGTTGGTTACCCTACAGAGGCTTACCCGTAGGGAAAAGGTTAACGTCTACCTGTGCCAAATTGTTATAATATATGATTATTTACTATGTGACTGTGAGTGTGTGTGTGTGTGTGTGTGTGGTGTGTGTGTGTGTGTGTGTGTGTGTGTGTGTTGTGTGTCGTTGTGTCTGTGTCTGTGTCTGTGTGTCTGTGCCTGTCAGTGTCAGTCTGTGTCATTGTCAAAGTCAAAGTGAAACTTTTATTTTAAGATGGTACACTGATAAGCAGTGCAGTTGGGTTTTTTTTCCATCAAGTCATTTATCTGAAATAATAATAATGATAATAATGTTAAAAATAATAATGCTAATAATAGTAATATATGATAGTATGCATACATTGAATAAAAAATAACTAAGCAATAAGCCATACAAATCAAACAAAAGAAAAAATTGATAATAATTAATATACATGTGCATACATTGAATAAAAAAAACCCATAAACACTGTTATTGTGTTAAACCATACAAATCAAACAAAAGAAAAAATATTGAAAAAATACATCCACAAAAACAAACATTGAAACAACCATTCAACCAACCAAAAAAACAAACCAAAACAAACAAAACAAAAAAGACCCCCACCCCCCCAAAAACACAAACAAACAATCAAACAACTAAACAAAGCAATAAAAAAAAGATAAAACAACAATATAATAACCACAACAAATGCACTGAGACACAGACAGTCACACACACCCACACAACACACACACACAGACACACACACACACACACATATATATATATATATATATATAATATATAATATATATAATATATATATATATATATATATAAAACCAACAAGAACAACAACAATAATAACAAAGACACACAACAACAAAAACAGCCAAAACAAATACAGAACACTATAGAACTAACAAAAGACCCACACACAGTACACACACACACACACACACACAAAACAAACAACAAACATAAAAACTAAAAACAAAAACATAAAACTGAAAAACAACTCAATAAACAAAAAACAAAAAACAAAAACAAACAATGAACATTGAAACAAGAACTGGAACACCACCAACAACAAAACAACAACAACAAACCAAATGGATACAGCATGTACATGATGTATTGTATACAAACACTGAAACAGTGTACACCTGTGTGTGTGTGTGTGTGTGTGTGTGTGTGTGTGTGTGTGTGTGTGTGTGTGTGTGTGTGTGCATGTGTGCGGGTGTGTGCATGTGTGCATGCAAGCGTGCATGTGTGTGTGCATATGCATGCTTGCATACTGCACACACAAGTGCCAGTAACTGAGTGAGTAACTGAGTAAGTAATTACAGTGTGTGTGTGTGTGTGTGTGTGTGTGTGTGTGTGTGTGTGTGTGTGTGTGTGTGTGTGTGTGTGTGTTTGAGGTGGGGAGGGGGGTAGATGTGGGTGTGTATACGAGACAGACAGACAGAGACTGTGTGTAAACTGTAAAGTACTGCGCATAGCCTGCTACACTCAGAATTGTACACCCGAGAGTTCCATACACCATATAAAAACTAATAATGTTAAGTAGTACTGAATCTAAGTAATAACTATTGATTGTCAGCGTTACAGTCAGATGTAAATCTGATGGTTGCCAACAGTTTTGGGAGAGTTCTAAACTCTAGACCCGTCTGTTGTCAGTTGGGTCCAGACAACTCCTAAAATTTTATTTCGGTTTGCAGAAACTGCTGAGGCAAATAAAGTTGTTTCGAACTTCTGAATGCCACGGATCCACATATTTCTATATCAATACTACTAACAAGTCAAAAAGAGATACAGCTGCGCTTTTACCTTCTTTTAAAGTTTCAGCGATGCTCTCGATTTCTTTGAAAGTTATCCGTACCACGTCCCTCTCAGCCATCTTCCATTCCGATTGTTTTCTTCATCGAAAGTGAAGAGTGTCAAAAGAGGGGAAGCAATTCTCACAGAATTGCGTGTGAATCTCGGGCTGCTTCTTCTGCTTCTTCTTCTTCCTTTTTTTATTTCTACGATAATGGAATAAGCACTCGTGTGCTTTTTTTTCATCCAGGCCCCGTGTGTGTGCAGTTTTGTAAATGTTTTCATCCGTTCCCATTGGCTCACAATGGCCTACCCTTCCGAAAAGCGGAACGGGTTTTAACGTGTGCATTTCGTTTGATTTGTCACACCTTTTGTTGTTGTCTTCATTAGTGACATTCAACATAGGGGGGTGAGGGGGGGGGGGATAAGAGATTCGAATTCGAATGCTATTAGTCACTAAAGCCTGGTATCCTTGATACCTGGCATCAAAAGAAATGGGTGGGGTGGGGGGGGGGGGGGGGGGGGGGGGTCTCGACCCTGAATTATAAGAAGTATGTACAAAATTAATGAGTAAACAACAACAAAAGATGGCCCATTCATGTAACAAAGCTTATCACCTCTTACACTGAAATATCAATGATAAGATAGAAATATCAATAAGATATATATATATAAATATCAATAAATTGATGGAATTAATTTCAGAAAGGAACAGGGGCACTCCTGGAGTAGAGATAGACATGGAGAAAAAAAATCAATATTGGATAAGAAAGATAACTAGGCCTATAATAAATTTCACACTTTTTATCTATTAACTGAAACCGCCAACAACATCATTTAACAAATCAATAACAACAACATTGTATTCCATGTCAGGTGGTTGGCTGGTGAGGTGGAAGATACTTAGATAGTTGTTGCTCAATAGTTAAATGGCTATCAACCTGACACCAAGACTTTGGTCTCCTGGTGCTGTTAGGTTTCTGGTAATATGGCACAAACTACTTTAGTACAAAGCAGATTTGACTTTGGGAGAGAGAGTTTTGTTTAAGTATTAATTAGAAATACAAACTCACACACACACACACACACACACACATACACACATATACGTGCGTGTGTGTGTATTTTATTTCATTTATTTCGAGGATAATACAATAAGCACTCATGTACTTTCTTTCATCCAGTCCCCGTGTGTTTGCAGTTTTGTAAATTCTGTCATCTGTTTCCACTGGCACACAATGGCCTACTCTTACAAAAATCGGAACATGATTTAACATGTGCGCAAGATATTCTGCATGAGTTCGCACACAGGGCCTCGGTTTATAGTCTCATCCGAAGGACTTTTAGGGGAGAATGGAGTTGGCACTGATGTTAACTCTAGAGGAAAAATCCTCTTCAACGGGAATCGAACCCAGGACAGCAGATCACATCACGCATCACGCTAACCACCAGGCTATCCCGTCCCCATATATGGGAGAGAGAGAGTGAGGACTCTGACTTTACTCTTCATTGTCTTCTTCTTCTTCCACTCTCCCTGGCCATGCAAAAAATGTTTAGTCCAGGATGGACAGCGAAGTCAGCAGTCTGTTGCAGTGACTCTGCTGGTCCCCCAAGGTTTTGTTTTTTCTCTTTCCCTAGAGTTTTACTAGGCTGAGGTGAGCTGGACTGGACCATGTCTAGTGTCTCAGTGTGTTGGAGGTAGGGCAGGACTGTAGAATATGCAAAGAGGGGGGTACAGGGGGGGGGGGGACGGGGGGGGGGGGGGGGGGGGGGGGGGCTGTGCCACAGGGGCACTGGTCAGTGTGGGATGCTCTTTATTATTATTATTTTTTTTTTTTATTCTTTTATATCGAGGATAATGGAATACAAGCACTCATGTGCTTTTAATAATAATAATATATGGAATTTATATAGCGCTGAATCTTGTAAAAAAACAAACAAATCGAAGCGCTTGCACTCAATCATTTACAGGCATGCAACTCTCCTTAAACATAATGAACAACAGATTTCAAAACCATGCACGCGCACGTATGCACGCATGCACGCACACACACGCACACACACTACACACACACACACACACACACACACACACACACACACACACTCGGAACAACACTTAGAAGGTGAAAGATGCTGTTGAAAAATTAGGGACAGATATTTGGGGGGAAAGTCTCAGGTAGGAAAAAAAAAATGTTTTGAGGCTGGATTTGAAGGTATCAAGTGAAGGCTTTTGGCGAAGTGAAAGAGGGAGGTCATTCCAGGTGGATGGACCAGAAACAGAGAAGGAGTGACGGCCAACAGTGGTTTGTTTGAATCTGGGTGTTCGAAAGCACAAAGTATCTGCGGCTGAACGAAGGGAACGGGATGGAGCGTACAGATGAAGACAGTTACAGAGATAAGAGGGTGCAGATTTGTGGAGACATTTGAAACAGAGGGTATTGATTTTATACTCCATCTTTGTGAGACAGGCAGCCAGTGAAGAGATCGCAGAAGAGGAGTGATTTTGTCAGATTTTTTCTTTCTTAGGACCAGTCGAGCTGCAAAGTTTTGTATGCGTTGAAGAGAGTGGATAGATGATGCTGGTAGGCCAGCCAAAAGAGAATTACAGTAGTCAAAACGTGAAAGAATAGAGATGTGACGAGCTTGGAAGTTGCATCAGTGGACAGATACTTGCGAATCCCGCTTATGCGCCGTAATTGATAGTAGCAAGACTGGCAGGTCTGGGTGATGAATTTTTTCATAGAGAGTGTGTTGTCAAGAACTACTCCTAAATACTTCACAGAGTTAGACAAAGGAACTGACGTATTGCCGAATTCTATTGAAGTTTTTGCGATAGAGGAAAGTTTATGTTGGGTCCCTATGAGCATGGCTTCGGTTTTATCGGCATTAAGTTGTAACTTGTTCTGAGTCATCCAGTTTTGAATGTCTTGAAGGCAGTAGGACATATTTGTCAGGAGGGAAGGCAAGTTTTCAACAGTATCACTGCACTGAAGCTGAGTATCATCGGCATAGAAATGATGATCAATATGGTGGTTGTTTATTATATGGAGAGTGGAGCAGTGTAGAGAGTAAAGAGAACAGGGCCCAGGACTGATCCCTGCGGGACTCCACATTCCATTATGACAGGTTTTGATTGAATTTTGTTTACAACAACTTTCTGGAACCTGTCTGTGAGGTATGAAGTAAACCAAGTGAGGGCTGTGCCGTTAATACCAAACGTATTTTGGAGGCAAGAAAGAAGAATTGAGTGATCTATGGTATCAAAGGCTGCAGATAAGTCAAGAAGAGTGAGGAGGGAGATTTTTCCTGCATCAGAAGCAAGTAGAAGTGTATCTAAAGTGTGGACTAGGGTGGTTTCGGTGCTGTGGTTGGGACGATAGGCAGATTGAAAAGTGGGAAGGAGATCATTGGACTGAAGGTGACTGTTGAGCTGTTTGAGAACGACTTTTTCTAGTACTTTAGAGACAAAGGGTAAAGTTTGAGACAGGCCTATAATTCTTCAGAATGTTGGGATCGAGGTCGTGCTTTTTCAGTAGAGGTGTGACTATTGCTGTTTTAAGAGCTGATGGAAAATTTCCTGACACAAGAGATGAGTTTACTATTTTAGTGATAATAGGTACAAGTTGTGGAAGGCATTGTGAGAGGCATTACATCCAGTCCCCATGTGTATGCGGTTTTGTAAATTCTGTCATCTGTTTCCACCGGCACACAATGGCCTACTCTTCCGAAAAGCGGAACAGGATTTAACGTGTGCGCAAGATGTTCTGCATGCGTTTGAACACGGAGCCTCGGTTTATAGTCTCCTCCGAAGGACTTTGACATTTAGTTCGATTTTTTTGTCAAACTGGGAAGAAAGGGCGAGGCTGGGAATCGAACCCACAATCTCACGGTTTACTTGTTGGCAGGAGAACATCTTAACCATCCTGCCACCTTCCTTTCTTTATTGTGACTGGTTGGGTTGGATTGCAACGAGTTTCTTGAGATTCTTGTTATCTTCCAGTCATTACCATTGGCAAGGATGTGCCATCAAAATTTATGAACGATTTTTGTTTTTTGTTTTGGGGAAGGGGGGGGGGGGGGATTTTTTTGTTCTTTAGCTAGCACTCAAGGTTTACAACTGTGAGGCTTCAGCATCTACAAACAGTTTTTGCCCACCATAAAGGTAGCTGCATTCTGACTGCAGAGATTATGAAAGAATACTTCACAAACTATTCCTTGCATGATTGGGAAAGAAAACGAGGATGAGAACAAAGGAATGAAAAGAGCAATTCGAGGTCCGACAGTGTAATCACATAGCGGTGTGTGATTATATACATAAACTGTGTGCAACAAAAGAACTGTTCTGAAATGAGAAATTACATCTTTGTTGTACAGCCATTGAGTGGGGGGACTGAATTTGTTTGGAGGGAGGTGGGGGGGGGGGGGGGGGGGGGGGGGGGGGGGGGGGGGGGGGGGGGGGGGGGGGGGGGGGGGGGGGGAGGGGAGAGGAATAGCATAGTGGTTAGAGCATTGGACTCATGATCTGACAGCTCAGGATCAAACCACCATGGAGGCATCCTGTTTTAGGGGTTTTTACCCTGGTGTTAACATCAGTACTCACTCCCCCAAAAGTCCTTTGGACGAGTCTATAAACCAAGGCTCTCCAAAAGCAGCCACTATACCCTGTCCATACTGCTCAAGAACTTTTCAAGCGTGGATTGGCCAAATAAGTCATCTTCGCACCCACAGAAATGGACCCTCCCAATCCCAGGATGAATAGATGGTCATCATCCATCCCGATGGACGAAGAAGAAGAAGAAACCAAGGCCTTGTGTGCGAACACACGCAGAACATCTTGTGCACATGTTAAAAACGCGTTTCGCCTTTTGGAAGTGTATGCCATTTTGTGCCAAACGGATAACTGTTCTTCATTGTGGGCAAAAAAAGCTGCATACACCAGCCACCATGGCGCAGTGGTTAGCACCTTGGGTTATGGACTGGAAGATCGTGGGTTCAAATCCCATAAGAGTCATAGGGATTTTTTTTTACTCTGGCCGGCTCCTCCTACCCAGAGTGAGTGTGCTGTGGGCTCAGTGGGAAGATTGGAACCACACAGTCGAGCTTCATCCACTTAACAGATGCGAGTTTGAGAGTGTTGCTCAAATTACCTGACCAACACTGCAGGTGTCTGTATCTCTCGGGCCTGGTTCATGCCAGGATATATTATGATAGTACGCGTAGAGTACAACCCTGTCAAGTAGTCTCAAAGCATATTATGCACTTCTATAGCAGATAGTTATATCATCCTCATTATCAATGATCATCATGCAATAAAAAAAATTGCCTCTGATTCGGTGGTCTCAGTTGCTCTCGTCTCATGGTGACCTCAGATTTGGTTTTCCCATACACTTCTGTGTCTGTGGTGAATTTGTGTCAAAGCCTTTGGGGTTGGAGATTCGCAGGGAACGGTCACTGGAGGGACGTTGCGGTGGTCACCACATATTCAAACATATTTTACCCAACATTGTGGGATTGATCTACTCCCAAGTACAAGAATTGAAATAAATTGACTCTAAGAAAAAAAAAGTTTCTGAATACTTTATTTCTCAAAGCAAGCACATTCTATATTTCTCAAAGCAAGCACATACTTTATTTCTCAAAGCAAGCAGACAAAGGGTTCAATCTTGATGTCTCTGCCTCACATACTTTACATACATACATACAGCAGAAAACCACATTCAGAAATGCACGTATATAAAGAAATAAATTTATATCTTTAATCACATTGTCCAACAAATTTTCCTACTATTATGGCATTAATCTCTTTCAAATGCAAACTTTTGTCACATATATTGATACTATACCCACATCACAAGCCATGGTAAATGCATAAAGTACTGGCATAACAAAATTCATAACATTAACCAAACCAAGGTTACATGATCATAGGGAAAAAAATAATCGCCTCCTGATTAAACTTCACAAATACATACATAGAGAAACAAAAATCCACAAATAAATTTTTATCCTTCCTAATTACAAAAAAATACTTTTATGAGATTGAAGTGAAAAGGAAAGCGGAAAAAAGAATCTCCCCGAAAAATGTTAAACTTCCTAATTACAACAAATACTCATGAGATTGAAGTGAAAAGGAAAGAGGGGAAAAAAAATCCAAAAATAAAATTTTAAACTTCCTAACTACAACAAATTCTTTTATGAGACTGAAGTGAAAAGGTTAGAGGAAAAAAACAACACCCAAACTAAAACTTGAAAACAAAAAGAGAGATTGAAATGTCGAGGAAGTTGCCTAAAAGGCACCATCTAGATTACATGCATGCGCTTTGTACAAGTCACAAAAGTGTATGTTTTTAGTGATTACCTACATTTAATCTAGGTTCATTTTTAGTACATGTGTGCATGCGCACACAAACATATAACCACACACACACACAACATGAACACACACACACTCACATGCCCACACTCACAGCACATGCACACACACACTTACAACATGAACACACACACACACACACACTCTCACATGCCCACACACACACACCCAACCCCCCCACACACACACACAACATGAACACACACACACACCCCCCCCCCCCCCCCCCCCCCCCCCCCCCCCCCCCCCCCCCCCCCCCCCCCCCCCCCCCCCCCCCCCCACACACACACACACACACCCAACCCCCACACACACACAAACACACACACAACATGAACACACACACACACCACAACATGAACACACACACAACACACACACACACAACCCACACAACACATACACACTCACACACACACAACATGAGCACACCCCACACACACACACACACATGCCCACACAACACACTCACACACATGCAGACACACTCACATGCCCACACAACACACTCACACACACATGCACAGCACACACACAACATGAACACACACACACACACTCACATGCCCACACAACACACACACAAGATGAACACACACTCACATGCCCACACAACACACACACACACAAGATGAACACACACATGCCCACACAACACACACACACAAAACACATACATACACACACACACACATCACATTGGAAAACAAATACATTTGTCTCTGCAGTCGCAATGCGGCTATCTTCATGGTGGGCAAAAACTGCGGCATACGCAAAATCTGACCATTAGTCAACCTCAGAGCTCTAACCAAGGAACAACGACAACAACAACAAAATCTTCCTCCCCCTAAAAAAAATTTGTAATGGTGATATTGCTTTAGTAGCATTCTCCCCAGGGAGAGCAGCCCAAAAATTTCAGGCAGAAAAATATTGCCGTGACTAGGTTTAGTACACAGTACAGTTCAACACAAGTTCAAGAATTAACAAAAACAAAGAAAACGCTGGTAAAAAAACGTCACACAGAGAAGTAACAAAAGTGACCACAATGTCGCCTGTACGTCTTATTTCACCAGATACCACTTTTTTTTTCTTCTTCTTTGTGGAATGCTCAGACAGCATCTACTGTTGTTTGTCATATGAAAATCGGTCACACATAAATATCAATACAACATACAGCAAATTAGCAATCAATTTTACCTCCCCCCCTTTCTTCTTCTTCTTCCTTTTGTGTCATGTTTCTCGCAGGGGAGGTTTGACATTGATGAGCCTTCTCCATCTCTTTCTGTTTTGAGCTTCCTCCTTTATTTATGCCCCCTTTCTCTAAAGATCATCTGCAATACAGGCAGCCCAGGTCTTGCTAGGTCTTCCCTTTGGTCTCTTTCCATCCACTACGAAGCTCATTGCTCTTTTTTATGATGTGGTGGTCTGCTCTCCGTTGAACGTGCCCAAACCAGCGCAGTCTATTGGTACTAGCTACAGACTTCAGATCATCAACTTTGCACTCCCCCCCCCCTTTCCCCCAAAAAAAAAGAAAAAAAGAGAGAGAGAGTGAGACAGAGACACAGAAAGAGAGAGCAAGACAGACAGACAGAGTCAGAGACAGAACAATCTCTCTTAACATACTTTCACTCAGACCCCTTCAAAGCACTACACAAAACTACTAAAAAAGAAAAACTAACATCGAAAGAGAGGCAGCACAGTCTGTTAGTACTGTCTGTACTGTACTCCTACAGCTACAGAGACATTTACACAGGCTTGACCAGGGTCTGAGTGTGGTCAGGAGGTGAAGACACATCACCCTGAGGTGATGGATCTGACAGTGAGACTGGAGAAGGGGGGAGGGGAGGGGGTCAGAAACCTCCTTCACCGATGATCGCTGCTGACGTATCGCTCGATGTAGTGGATGATTTCAAACACCACCTGTGGGCAGAAAATAACAGATGATTTTTAATTACTTAACTCACTTGGGACAAAGAGTTTTCCCCCTTGCTTTTCCCTACAGGCAACCCATTTTGCAGGGATAAGGGGGTAAAAAAAAAAAACCCACCAAAAAAACAAAATTAAAAGAAACAAAATGAAACTTAGGAAATCAACTCTTATATGCTGGGTTACTGCATCAAGGGGGGTGGGGTATGGGAAAAAAATTATGAATAGCAAAACCTTTATCACATTCCTTCATCCGAAACCGAGCCTTATGTCAGCGTTCTGTCGTCTGGAGAGAGTTAACATGACTATGGTAATGATTTCAAATGTGGGTAGAAAATAATGGCAGATTTTTAAACATAATTGCGGTAATAATAACTCATAAGATTTTCTGATGTGGGGAGAAAATAATAGGTTTTTAACACTACTACAGTAATGATAGATCACATGATTTTAAATGTGGAAAGGAAATGGTTAAAGATTTTAAACGCAACTGCGGTAATAATAGATCATATTATTTCAAACGTGGTAGATAGTAACAGATATTTATCATGCTTGGTAATATATCATTTTTGTGATGTGTCAAGTGTTGTTACCTGGTAATGTGTACAAGCACATCTCGTATTCATAGTGTATGAATGAACTAGTTCACAAGAACAGACATAAAAAAAACCATACAAAGATACATGCAAGCACACACACATGCGTGCAAACACACTGGTACACATATATGCATGCACACACACACACACACAAACACACAACACAACACAACAACCACACACACACCACACACACACACACACACACACACACACCACACAACACACACACACACACACACTTAATGCTCTTAAAACAAAGTTTTGTGAAAATTGTTAGGTGCATTTGTGGTGAACTATTTTCTCTGGAGCACTGTTTACTTCATTGCCAGAAGCTTAGTGTTTTTTCCAAAAAAAAACGTTTTAGACAAAAATGCTTCTGAAGAAAATTTCGCTGTAATTCTGTCAGATGAAAATATTCTTTTTTGCTATTTGTAGCCTCTTGTACATAGCCCAGTTTTTGCGTTTCTTTAAAGTTCTTTTAAATGGTTTTTCTCTAGCTGCATGTTTATGCGTTACTTTTGTGGTTTAGTACCAAACTGTTTCATGACTCTCTCTCTCCTTATCAATTTTCTATTACTTCTGCTATCAGTCCTTTTTTCCCCTGTCTAATATCACTTATGGAGACGGGATAGCTCAGTGGTCGGATCACTCACTTTCCCCCAGCCAAGTTAAGCAGCGTTGAATGTGGTTACCAGTTGGATGTGTGACCGTTTGCGCGCCTCGGCTTCAGTACAGTCCCCCAGCTGTAAATGAGTACCTGCCTTCTTTAGGGTCAGGGAAGGTAAAGCAGCGAGGGAGAGGAGATGGGCGCCGCCCTCAATATGCTGGCCCCTAGAGTAGTGAGGTCTCTGACACCTCGCTCCCTTACGACCTTATAGGTTATGGGACACCATACCTTTACCTTTAGTATCACTTATAGGGAACAGACGTTAAATACAAGAACAAACACACACAGAGAGAAGGAACAGACTCACCTCCACCAGAATAAGAACGATGATCATAACCTCCAGTCGAGTGTGGTGAGCGTCGTTCAGGTGACTGCTCAGGAGCTCCGTCAGCTCACAGCAATGGTTCAGCTTTTCGTTCATCACCTGCTCAACCACAAGACAGTCGAGAGGACGGGGTAGCCTAGTGGTTAGAACATTGCGCTCGCAATCTGATGACCCGGGTTTGAATCCTGTTCAAAGGGGATTTTTCCCCTCTGGAGTTAACATCAGTGCAGACTCCACTCTCACCAAAAAAGTCCTTTGGATGAGACTATAAACCGAAGTCCTGTGTGCGAACGCATGCAGAACATCTTGCGCACACGTTAAATCTTGTTATTAATAATAATAATAATAATACATGGAATTTATACAGCGCTATATCTTGCAAAAAAACAAATCAAAGCACTTTCATTCATCCTAGTCTTTCACATGCAGCCAGTTACACTTAATAGATGTTTACAAATTCAAATGTAAACACACACACACGCACGCACGCGCCCACACACACACACACACAGACACACACACACACACACACAGACACACACACACACACACTCACAGACACACACACACAGACACACACACACACGCACGCACGCACGCACACACACACACACACACACACACACACACACACACACACACACACACACACACACACACACACGCACACACACACACAAACACACACACACACACACACACAAAGGTTGTGCACTCCGGCAGGGTGATGGGGGTGGGGAGTTGGTTGTTGCTGTTCCGCTTTTTGTAAGCGTAGGCCGTTGTGTGCCGGTGGGAACAGATGACAGAATTCACAAAAACTGCATACACATGGGGACTGGATGTAAAAAAAGCACACAAGTGCTTATTCCATTACCCTCAATACAAAAAAATCAAATAAATAAAATAAAAAAAAATATGAAGAGCGAATTTGATTTGACTCTCACACACACTTTCAAACACACACACCCTCACCCCCCCCCCCCCCCCCCCCCCCCCACACACACACACACACACTCACACACGCATGGTAGGCCTACACACACACACACACACACACACACACACACACACACACACACACACACACACACACACATCTTTTTTTTATTGTTTTATTCAGTTGTTTGTATGGTTGAGGGTTTGTGTGTGTATGTGTGTGTGAGGGGGGGGAGGGGGGTGGGGGGGGGAGGGAAGCAGTTGGTGTGGTTTTTTTAATTTATTTTTTTATTCTGTTTTGTCTTCTTTGTTTGTTTTGGTTTGTTTTTTCTTTGTTGTTTGTTTGTTTGTGTTATGATGGATATTTTTTCAAGATTTTTTAATTATTTGAATTGTATGGTTTAATATTTTTCTGGGTTTTTTGTTTTGTTTTTAATTCCATATATGCATATGTTATTGTCTTTTCTTGTTTGATTTGCATAGTTTACCACGGGTTAGGTTTTTTTATTCTATGTCTGCATATACATTATCTTTTTTCTCACTTTTTTTTTCTTTAGATAGATGGCTTGATGAAAAAAAGCAAATGCACTGCTTATTCAATGTACCATCTGAAAATAAAAGTTTGACTTTGACTTTGACACGCATGGTAGGCCTACACACACACACACGCATGGTAGAAATAGTAAATGTCTATGTGGTGAGAACATTTCTAATACTCATATAATATTTGAATGTAAGAATACAAAAGCTTTTTTACCTCAATTTTCTGAAAACTCCCTTAGAAGCATATTCAATAATTTGAATTTGGCATTTGATATTGCAAAAGGTCTCTGGCATAGTCCTATAGGACATTTGTTATAGTTTCATTGATGTTAATCACTTTTCATGTTTTTTGTTTGTATGTTTGTGTGTGTGTGCTTTTTGGTGGGTTTTTTAATTGTGTCTTTTGTTTGGGCAGTTTCTTTTCATGATTAGACTACTTTTCCCCCCTGGCATTTTTCAGTAGGGCCTCAACCACCACCTCAATTCTCATACACCCCTTGTATATATATTTTTTTTCTCGTCTAATATCACTGAGAGTGAACAGACGTAAAATCGAAGACAACAACAACAACAACACACGCATGGTAGGCCTACACACACACACATACTCACACTATCCCTCCCCCCCCCCCCCCCCACACACACACATCCCCACACACACATACATGCATCCATCTTTGAAAATAGAGAGATCATTTTATGTAGGAAAAAATCGATCTATTTTTACAGCTGAATTGTCTGCTATTTTGATGGCTTTGTATTATCTTTTAGAATTTCCTAAAGACATATTTCAAATACTTTTCTGTGTTGATTCCAGGTCAGTCTTACTTGCCCTGAGAAACTTCAGTTCAAAAGTGAGACAAGATTTCATAATTGAGATTAGTCATCTAATTCATTTTCTGATGATACGAGGCACTGGTGTTACCTTTTGCTGGATACCCTCGCACTGTGGTATTTACTTTAATGAAAAGTTGACAGAAAAGCAAAATGTGGAGCTGAGCATATCGATGGGTCTTGCAGCATAAGTGTTCCTCTGTCCATCCATGAGGGCTATAGCATGTTACAAAATGCATGTTGGAAACACTTTAAAAAGAAACTACAAAGTACTGGTTATTCCTGGAGTGATGATGTAGCCCATATATTATCTTTCGATAAGATCAAATATCGTAATTTACATGAATATAGAAATATTGTATCTCTTATATACAGGTTTAAGCTCAATGCTTTTAGAACAAAATTTTTTAAAAAAGCATCATGTATCTGTGGTGAAAATCTTACCAATGATCACATTCTCTTACGATGCAGAGATCTGAAAAACATCTTACCTGCCTTCCAGTCCGTAGCTTGCAGCAAATTCTTAACGACATTCCATTAATGAAAGAAATTGTATTGTCATTAAGCCATACTCCTATTTTCAGACTCCTCTGATATAAGGATAGCTTCAAGTTATATGAATTGGATTTTGCTGTTTTATGTTTGTGGGGTTGGGTTTTTTTGTTGTTGTTGTTGTTGTTGTTGGTTTTTTTCTTTGTTTTTTGTTTTTGTTTTTCCAGAATTCTTGATTATTCTTTTTTCATAATAGTTGTTTATTACGATTGATTAGTTATATGCATACCCCTCCCCCCTACACACACACACACACACAAGCACGTGCGCGTGCGCACGCATACACACGCACACGCGCACACACACACACTTTCCTGTCTGATATCACTATTTAGTGGAAGGACGTTAAACTGAAGAACTACTACTACTACTACATACATGCATGGTAGGCCTACACACACACACACACACACACACTCACACACACACACACACACGCATGGTAGGCCTACACACACACACACACACACACACACTCACACACACACACACACACACACATGCATGGTAGGCCTACACACACACACACACACACACACACACACACACATACACACACACACGCATGGTAGGCCTACACACACACACACACACACACACACACTCACACACACACACACACACACACACACACACACACACACACACACTCACACACACACACACACTCACACATACCCACCCACCCACATACTCACACACACCCACACACTCACACACACACACCTTACATGAAAGTATATGATTAACTGTTGTTCCTATGGGCCATATGGCCTGCAAAAACTGAATTAAAATTATTGTTATTGTTACACACACCCACCCACACACTCACACACACACACTCACCCCCCCCACCCACCCCCACACACACACTCACACACACACACTCACACACACACACACACACCCACAACACACACACACCAGTACCTTGGTGCGGCGTGCGATATCCAGGTGGCTGTGGACTGCCTTGTACAGTGGCTCCACCACGGCACGATCCCAGTAAAAGTCCGGCGTGTCCAGCAGATCCGAACTCAGGTTGATCAAGTGCCTGCAGAAACAGCGCACACTGCCTTGTATGTCTCAACCGCGTGCCATGGTGATCCTCTAATGGGGGGACGGGATAGCCTAGTGGTTAGAACATTGCACTTACAATCTGACGACCCGGGTTCGATTCCCGTTCAAGGGGGATATTTTCCCCTGGAGTTAACATCAGTGAAGACTCCTCCACTCTCCCCAAAAGTCTTTCCGATGAGACTATAAACCGAGGCCCCGTGTGCGAACGCACGCAGAGAACATCTTGCGCGCACGTTAAATCCTGTTCCGCTTTTTGGAAGAGTAGACCATTGTGTGCCGGTGGGAACAGATGACAGAATTGACAAATCCGCACACACACGGGGGATTGGATGTAAAATAAAATAAAAAAGCACATAAGTGCTTATTCTATATTATCCTCGATATAAAAGAATTTAAAAAATGTATGCTATGCACAGCATGCAAATCCAGGATACCTCAAATCAGGGGCCAAGGGTCCAGTAATAAAATGACCACATCCCTTCCTTCAACCCAAGACCAAGTGTGGTCAGTTCCTGCTGTAATCAGCACCAGCTGGGATGGGATGGAATGGATGGCGGCTGAGAGTGGGGGAAACCGACAGCTGTGAATGCAGTCTCTCGTCGATATGGCGTCAACAATTTTACCTCCTCGGGCCTAAAAAAATGTGGAAGGTTTTTGTTTGTCTCTCTGTTTGATGGAAGCTAGAGCCGGGTGGTTAAGACTGTTCGACTTCAATCCCGTGAAGTCGTGGGTTCAAATCTCGGTGTCGGATGTCTCGTGAATTAAGGGTGGGGATTTTTCTGAATCTTCCAGGTCGACTTCAAGCGCAGACCTGCCAGTGCCTTAATTTCCTTTTGTGTATATACACATGCAGAATATCAAATATGCATGTTAAAGACCCCGTAATTCATGTCAGCATTCGGAGGGTTATGGAAATGCAAACATACCCAGCATGCAACCTGTACAATGCAATGAGCTGCTCTGAAGTAGGAATGCGTCTGCTGAGGTCAGCGGGGAGAGTTCCTGAAAAGTCACAAGCACAGGAGAAGACCTGGCGTAATGCCCCCCCCCTCCCCCCCCCCACCCCACTAAGGAGATGCACAGAGAGAGAGAATGAGGATGTAAAAACAACAACAACAACAACAACAAAATAAGAAATACATGCATATAAGTACGACTACATGTTACAGAAGGCCTTGGCACTTAGCTAAGATCAATAACTGACACAGCTTTTGGCCTGCGCGCAAAGGTGGGTGCATTACTGTCAGAACACTGATCTATCTCCTTTCCATCTGTCCATAAATATAAGATCAGTACCCTCTGTTACAAATATCTCCACAAAACAGCACCCTCCTACCTCTGTGAATGTTTCCACCTGTACACCCCTTCTCGTTCCCTTCGCTTTGCTGCAGATTCCTTGTGCTTACAAACACCTAGATTCAGCCAGTCCACTGTTGGCTGTCGCTCTTTCTCTGTTTCTGGTCCATCGATTTGGAATGGCCTCCCTTTCTCTCTTTGCCAAAGACCTTCTTGTGACACTTTTAAATCTGGCCTCAAGACATCTTTGTTTCAAACCTAAGATTTTCCTTTCCTGTTTCATTTCATAGCTATCCCTGCTTTTCAACAGCCAAAAATTCCATCACCCTGCCAAAGTGTATAACCTGTGTGTGTGTGAGTGTGTGTGTGTGTGCGCATTTGGACTTGTTAGAACTATTACTTGCTATTGGTTGCATGACTGTGTAAGAATGAGTTGAGTGCAAGCGCTTTGATTTGTCTTTGCAAGATATAGCCCTATATAAATTCCATTTATTATCATTATTATTATTATAAATCCTCTTCATCATTTTTCTGAATGTCCAGCCATAGCTCTCCTTCAGTTCTTAGACTCACTTTCTCTTATGATGTGTGTGTGTGCGTGCATGCGAGAGTGTGTGTGTGTGTGTGTGTGTGTGTACACAAGTCTGCTTTTATTCTTGTCAGTGAGGCAGCCACATAGTGACTTCGGGGACCTAAGTATCCCACTGCCCTCCTTTCTCCATCCACACTCACCTCAAGGCGAACAGCTCTCCCGTTTTACGCAGCACTTCTCGCCGAGACATGCTGATCTTCTGCCCATCTCGCAAATCCTTGAACCACATTGATGCAGAGATAAATGGTATTTGCATACATACACACACTACCCCTATTGTTGCCCACCCTCAAATACACACATATATGTATATATATAAACACACACACACACACGCATGCACACACACACCCTTCACACACTCTCTGTACATGTACATATATATGTGAACACAACTAATCACAGATCCCCTACATCTCAATAACAGGTTTGATAGAATCAAACACCCACTCAAGCATGCATGTGTGCACATATGTGTGTGTTGTTCTTGTAGTTATTATTGTTCTTTTTTGAGTTCCCCACCTTCAAGAGTGTGTGTGTGTGAAACACACGCACATGCGTATACTTATGCACATATGCATTCACACACACACACACATCTCTCACACAACACACACACACTGTCCCCAATCCAATCTCCTATTTTAGGATTGTCTGGTATCAACTTAAAGTCACAAGTGGAAAGACGTTAAAATTAAACACACACACACACACACATGCGCGCGCACGCGTGCACACACACACACACACACACACACACACACACGCGCGTGCGCGCACATGCACACACACACACACACTGTCCCCAATCCAATCTCCTATTTTAGGGTTGTCTGGTATCAACTTAAAGTCACAAATGGAAAGACTTTAGAATTAAACACACACACACAAACACACACACACTCTCTCTCTCTCTCACACACACACACAAACACACTCTCTTTCTCTCACACACACACAAACACACACACTCTCTCTCTCTCTCTCACACACACACACAAACACACTCTCTCACACACACACAC
>CM054156.1:12591023-12616023 GCA_028751875.1 Rapana venosa
AGAAGATCTCTCGTTTCTTCCCATCCACCGTGTATTTCGCTTGCACATGCAAAGCGTCTTCAGCGTCTGCAACACCCAGTGTGATTTATTCAAGGTTATTTGTTACAGCGGTTGCCAGTTTCCCAGCTTAACAAAACCTGAGGGTCATCCCAGAATGTGCACTCTGGACTCGCTCATTCCACCTGGGAATCACCGTGAGATTGATAAGTATGCACTGACTGAGAAATGTGTGGCAAAGAACTTGAAAGCACACACACATTTAGCCTAACAACCAGCACTTACCTTTAAAGTCAATAAAGGAGAAAAAATTAATTCTATGAAGCTGGAGTATGACTGCCTTTGTGGCAAAGAACTTGAAAATACACACACACACAAAGGCAGCCATACTCCAGCTTCGTAGAATTTTTTTTTTCTCCTTTATGGACTTTAACCCTCTTGTTGTTGGATTCTACGGAGCTAAACTGCCTGTAGATTTTGAATTCTTTGAAGGTTTTCTACCTCCATCTGACTTACTTTACTCCTAAGACAATTGTGTGTGTGCATGACAAGTTATCAAGCTGAAATTTTGTCACAAGCTAGGTATGTCTTTGTACTTGCATTTAGGCGCAAGTTTATGTGTCTGGTCACCAGATGTCTTGTCATTGTCACCTTATTTGTCACCAATCACAGGTAAAATATGGTATAATGATAAAACAGCAAGTCCTGCATGGATTTGACAATAGTTCAAGCATGTTAGTGTCAAATAAGGAAGTGATACCCAGCTGATGTGTTTACCAATGGTTATGTGCAATAGTACTTCAAGGATGTGTCACACAATGTCCCCATAGCACCTGTTGTTTTATGGTAAGTCTTGAGGAGACAGAAGTTTTGTTTAACTATTTTTTCTTTTGAAAACAAGTCATATTCAATCAACATGTGACCTTTATACTGTACTTCATATCTGCGTGTGCTACCACATGTTTGTTAAGTATACAGAAGTGTATTATTGTACATGACTGTCACACTGTCACCAGTGTCACAGCACAGGTGTGACAAATTCGAAACAACACAGAACTTCTGTAACCCTACAAAATTTGAATGTTGGTAGTCTCTAAAGTAGTCGTAGTGGTGGCACAGGTCACATCACATCACAAAAGCACAAATTATGGATGTGTGTGTGGGGGGGGGGGGGGTGTACCCATTGCTCTCACCTGTCGAACCTTGGCAGACGGGAGACCTATTTTTCTTTTCCTTCTTGCTATTTTCATTATCAGCATATCTGTTCGTTTCTGCCATTGCAGTTTCAAAGCAAAAGTGTGGTAATAATGAGAAAACAGTCAAAAGGCATCGTTTTCAGGCGTCTATGCCGCAGACTGGCCAGGAGGTCAAATTTCTCCACAGTCGTGTGTGTAGCACAGGTCAGGAATGTGCCCTGTAGCACATTATTTTCAGGCTCACTCTTCTCCCTAACTGCAGCATTTCCTTCCTCCTCTCCCTCGTAAGCGTTTAATATTGGACTCACTTAACAATTCTCGTTCAAATGTTTCTACTTCCAAGACAATAACATTCAATTTATCGTCTCGCTAATCAGATGAATCGTGTGCTACTAAAGAAAACGCGATTTTTTTTCACCACGCTGCACCATTGAAAAGCGTTCTGGTCGCTGACTGTTATTTCTTCCTTCCCTCCCCACTACACGCATGTTAGTGGTCTAAATTTATCGCTGGCACCGTCTGACACCCTCCCTGCATCGCCCCACCAATTTTCAGACACATTGTGTGAAAACCACGAGGTCTGTGTGTGATGGAAAAGTACTGCCCACGTGGGCACCACCAACTGTCGGCTGCGGTCGGATTGGAATCTAGCGGCAGCCTCCGTTACTGTCGGCTGCGGCCGGATCGGGGACTAAAGGGTTAAAGGTTAAGTGCTGGTCATTATGCTAAAAGCTTATCCTGGATGAAGACGATCTCAACATAACATTTTGCAGCATCTCGGTATAACAAATTTAAAGGCATAACAGAGGGGCAGGATTGATAGCCTAGTGGTTAGAAGCAATGCGCTCACGATTTGACAGCCCAGGATCAAGCCACCACCGAGACGCATGTTCAACGGGATTTTTCCACTGGGTTAACATCACTACTGACTCCACTCCCCCAAAAGTCCTTGGGATGAGACTATAAACTGAGGACCCATGTGCGAGTACAATGCAGAACATCTTGCACCCAAGTTCAAAACCGTTATGCCTTTTGGATGAGGAGCCCATTTGTGTTAGTAAGAACTAATGATGAAAATGTATAAATTTTCAAAAAAATTGTAAGGACACTGCTGTCGTGTTAAGACATCATCCCTAAAGTCAGAATGCCACCACATTAACGGTGGGAAAAAACAGTGGCATGCAATGGGAAGACAGGATCACGAATAAAGAACTATGGAGAATGTACAAAGTTGGTGATCTGAAGTCTGTAGCTAGTAGCAAAAGACTGCGCTGGTTTGGGAATGTTCAACGGAAAGCAGACCACCACATCATAAAAAGAGCAATGAACTTCGTAGTGGATGGAAAGAGACCAAAGGGAAGACCTAGCAAAACCTGGGCTGCCTGTATTGCAGATGATCTTAGAGAAAGGGGCATAAATAAGGAGGAAGCTCAAAACAGAGAGAGATGGAGGAGGCTCATCAATGTCAAACCTCCCTTGGGAGAAACATGACAAAAAAAGAAGAAGAAGAAGAAGAATGCAAAAATCTCACCAATGGTGAACCTCAGAGGTCTAGACAAAGAACAACAGAACAAAACCAAATAAACACAACAACACTAAATGAAAACCTTGGCACTTAGCTTACATCACAGTAAGTGGAGTAACTGGCTGGGCCAATGCCTAAAGCAAAGTGACAATGAGCAAGTCTGGATCTGACTTCTTCCTTAACTCCTTGGGAAGTCGCTGGCACACTGCACTGAAGTTTTCAGGCATGGACCAGTTGAACCAGAGCAAAGCCCGCTCCTCTCCGGATAAAAAAGTGTAGGCTGCGTACATTTGTGTCAACCAAACCTTTGGCCATGTTGATATGCGACAAATGAGGATAAAGATGGTGGTGATGATGATGATGATTATACCACAAATGAAACTAACAATAATGAAGAATCAATGTTGCTCTACAGGAAATCTTACATTGCATCAGCAATTCATACTGAAGTATTAGTGTCCTCAGCTTTTATCATCATCATCATCTTCATCTTCATCATTGTTATCCTTAGAAGTAGTAGCCGCAGCACAAGCAGTAGTAGCAGCAGCAGTAGCAGCAGTAGTACTAGCAATAGCAGTAGTAATTATGTTACTAGTAGTAGTAGCAGCAGCTGTTGCAGTAAAAGCAGCAGCAGCAGTAGCAGCAGCAACAGCAACAACACCAGCACCAGCAGCAACAACAACAGCAACGACAACACCAGCAGCAGCAGAAGTAGTAACAAAGAGCATCACTGAGAGAGACTTACCGATGGGAAGGGGACTGATGGCGTAAAGGCCTTGTTCATTCAGCGCTTCTTTCAACTGCGCAAGGTTCAACTCTTCTGCCACAGCGTAAGCAACCACCTGGTCACCATGCTCCTGACCAAAAAAAACTTCTTCACATGACACTGTGAACATTACAAAGCTTCCTTTATCAAATATAAAGCTGATATTTAGATCTATACAAAGAATCAGAAAAGAAACAGACATGAATTCCACATGTGTGTACACACATATTTAGGGCAACTCTGGCATGCGTCGCTTAAAAATGACAAAAATGTTAAAATATATTAAGACTAACTTATTCAGAGCTCAACAAATTCATGGTATTTATTGCTACTTTAACTAATGCAAAAACTGACACAGACAAATAAAATGAGCAGCTGTCAAATCTGTACTTTTTTTAATGAAAGCAAAACACTGTGTTTGGGATTTTTAAAATTTTAAATGCCTTTCCAACTACAAACAGCTGGGTCAATACTTCTATTTCATTTTGCTGCCTGTTTAATTGTGATAGAACAGACGAAGAAATGACCCTTCCCCCCCCCCTCCCCCCCCACCAAAAAAGTAAGAAAATGAGGAAAAAAAGAAATTTTACCTTTCCACATGTTCACAATATATACTAAAACTCACAAACACCAGCTATCACTGCGCGCAAATCCAACATAACTCAGTCAAGGGTCCAGTGCTAAAATCAGCCCCTTCCTTTTACCAAGTCCAAGTGCGGTCAGTTTCTGCTATAATCAGCACCAGCTGGGATGGAATGGATAGCAGCTGAGAGTAGCTGAAAGTGGGGGAAATTGACAGCTGTGACACACACACACACACACACACACACCCAAAACACACACACACACACACACACACACACATATATACATATACACACACATACATACATGCACAATAAACACATGACAGCTGTGCTATACCCATCAACTTCCTTCTCCCCATTGACATGATTAAAGTTGTGTAAATTCTAAAGAAGTGAAAGTGTATGCATGTGTGTGCTTGACCTAATAAAATGTAAGCATACAGTATGTCTATGGCTATGCATCTGTGTGTTGATCTAATAAAATATGTGCATGCATACAACTTACAAGGCACACACACATGTACAGGTTTTTGGTCAAGATTTACACCTAGTTTGATTTTACTGATTTGTGGCTTATTTATGCACGAGAGAGAATTGTAACTATCATGCCAGAAGACACCGTAATACAAAATGACTGCTACACCATCACCTTCCCCCCAATACATTAATCACAAAACTGACACCACACTCACCACTTCTTCTTGGGGACCTTTGAGCATCTTTTTACGAAGCGGACGTTTCACAGCCAAGGCAGAGAGAGCCTTGGGCGAAGTGGCTGAATACCACCTCTCTCCCTGCTTTGTCACTGCCATCAACCTATTTCGAAGGAGGGATCCAGATATCTGATTTGGTACAGATGTTACCCTACCCGAATTTCCCTCTGCCAAGCAACCTGTCTGTCTCCTCCTACTAGCGAAGAGATTCCAGTAAGGCGAAGATACACATTCAACTTGTGCCAGAGGCAAGCAGTTGGGTGAAATTTTAGCATCAGTCCGTGTGAATTTTTCTGGCATTGATGCATGTGTTTTGCTGGCAGTCAAACACCATACAGTCGATGTTGACTTGGACAATTTCTTGCTGGTATTTTGACAGTCTCTGATGCTGAACGGGAACTTTCTGTGATTGGAACTACAAGAAAAAAACGGCTTGGCGACTGAATGAGAATCAACACATGTGAGTTTTGACAGCAGTGATGCTGAAAATGGATACACATTTTGCAAGAAACTGGCTCGTGCTGGTCTGGACATTCTACACAAGGAATACAGGGAAGCGTCGCTGTTCCCTGAATGTGTGGTTACACTCGAGCTCCATAACTGCCGTACAGCTCGTATCCACACAGGTGATCGGCTGACACAGGCAGACGCAGAGCTGCTTGCAAGTCCACTCAGGCGCCGCAAGGGGCCACAACTCAAGCCAGACCCAGCCATGGAGAAGAAGAAGAGTGGACGATTGAGGATTGGGAAAATTCTGATGGTCTGACACTGCTGGCAGAGAAAGTGTCCAGTTCTGCACATAATACATAATTTCAGAGTTAAATGTTGCAACATCGATATTAATGGTGTGTGTGTGTGTGTGTGTGTTGTGTGTGTATGTGTGTGTTGGGGTGGGAGGGTTGTTGTTGTTGGTTCTTTTGTGGGGGGATGGTGTGTGTGTGTGTGATTTCAATGAAGTGATAAGTAAGCATATTATAGAATTTTTGAATGTCCTACAACAAATAAGCATCACATCATTACAAAATCTTATGTCAAAAGTCACTGAATAATAATATCAATAACTTGATCAACTGTTAAAGGAGCAACACAATGAACAGGCAGGCATACACACACCCCAACACACAGTCTTTAATGATTTTGATAATGACAAATGACAGAAATGACCAACTTGGCAACTATGGATATATATGATAAATCAATAATAATGTGTGAGAGATGATGGTGTGGAACAGGGTGATGGTGTTCAGCTATAATTTTAGTATTGTCACTTTTTGTTTGTAGTACATTCATGAATATGGTGATGGATGCTGTAACACTGTATAGGAAGACAACAAATGTAATTTAATCATTTCTTATAATGTTGCAATGTTTATAACCATACCCATATGATGTGCTCTTGGTGTTATTAATAAAAGTTGCTAAACAAAGTAATATCAATATTACTATTATATAATTTATTATTATCAGTACTATTATTATCATCATCAGCTATTGATTTTCACCCTGTTGGGGGAAAATGATGAAATACTTTGGTCAAGTTGGCAACACTGGGTTTTTGTCTCCAATTCCTAGTAGTTAAACCACAGCTCGTGATTACTCGGCATAACTAGATCTACACTGCATGCAATGATGTATACTTCGTCGCCGATGCTGGAGTAGTGGCTGAAACTGTGAATAAATAATGTAGAAATTTGGTCTCCCAAACTTAACCGTAAACATGCAACTGATGAAAAGTTGACATCCGTTGAGAACGAGTTACAGTAACGTTTTTCATACACATCGGCAACCTTTGCTAACATCAGAAAATGGATGTAACGACCTTTAATCGAGATCTGCAAAACGAGTGTCAGAATATGAATGAATGAATGATTGAAAGCGTGCACGTGCGTGAATGTGTACCGTGCATGTGGATCGCACACATAGTCTTACCTGAGAGTTGTCTGTCCTTGAATGAAGCCCAAATGTTACAGTCCACAGATACAAATGATATCAAAATATTTACTCTTGCATGCCAAAGAGGTTCATTCCATTTACGCGTGTTCTTTGCCTACACACAACGTCACAAGCCTGCGTGTAGCCTTTTCTAGAGCATATTCAATAGCTTTGTCACCCCCAAAGTCATCATCATCATCATTAGCCATTACACCCAGCGGTGTGTAGGGCAGCAACAAAGCGCTTCCACTCCTGCCTATTCTGGGCCAACCTAGTCACTGATCCCCAAGAGTGCTGCATGGCCTTCATCTCACTTTCTACAGTTCTTCTCCACGTTGCTTTTGGTCTTCCTTTCTTTCTCCTTCCTTCTGGGGTCCAGTGCAATGCTGTTCTTGCAATTGACTGTGGGTCTCTTCGGAGGATGTGCCCAATCCACTTCCACCATCTTCTGGTGATGATGGTTCCCATGTCTTCTTGCCTGCATCTCCATAGTAGGTCTTCATTGGAGATCTTCTCTGGCCAAAAGATCCGGAGAATTCTTCCAGGCATATGGTGTGGAAGGATCGAAGTTTGGTAAGATCCACTTCCGTCATCCTCCAGCACTCAGAACCGTATAGGAGCGTAGACACAACACAGCTCTGGTATAGCTTCAGCTTGGTGTTGGTGCTGTACTGAGTTGATCTCCAGATATTGTTCATCTCCCTAAACACATTCCTGGCCTTGCCCAGTCTGTTGTGGATGTCTTCTTTTGTGCCGCCCTCTGGTTTGATGATGCTGCCAAGGTATGTGAACTTGTCTGTCTGGCGCAGGTCAGTTCCATTCACTTTCACAGGGGCTGGTGTGTTCACATTGAGCGACATTGTCTCCGTTTTCTTGGTGCTAATACGAAGCCCTACTTGCTGTCCGAATGTTTGGAGTCTGCTGGTCTTCTCCTGGATATGTTGGTGTGTGTGGGACAGCAGCGCCAGGTCATCCGCAAAGTCAAGGTCGTCTAGTGTTGAGAACAGGCTCCAGCGAATCCCTCTTGGGGTGTCTTCTGTCGTCTTCCTCATCACCCAATCGATGGCCAGATTGAAGAGAACTGCTGACATCACACATCCTTGTCTTACTCCAGTCTTGACTTCGAATATAGTGTTGCTAAAGCCCACAGAGCATCTGAAGTTGTCATAGAAGCTTTTGATAAGGTGTACCAGTTTCGATGGGATGCCATAGTGTCGAAGGATACTCCAAAGGCTGTCTCTGTGTATGCTGTCAAATGCCTTTTCGAAGTCCACAAAGTTCACATACAGTTGTCTTTGCCATTCTGTGCACTGTTCGATGATGTTTCTGAGCGTGAATATCTGGTCTATACATCCTCGTTGCTTCCTGAACCCTGCTTGTTCCTTCCTCAAAGCATCGTCCACAGCGTCTGATATTCTTCTGATGATGACCTTGGCCAGTATCTTGCTTGGCACAGACAAAAGAGTGATTCCCCTCCAGTTGTTGCAGTCGCTCAGGGTTCCTTTCTTGGGGATTTTGACTATCACTCCCTTGGTCCAGTCATCAGGTACTTTCTCGTTCTTCCATGCAGCTGTGAACAGTGGTTGCAGTATGTCAGCTGCTAGTTCAGAATCTGCCTTGAACAGTTCGGCACCAAGGTTGTCCTGGCCTGGTGACTTGCCATTCTTGAGGGTCTTGATGGCAGCCACTATCTCTTCCTTTGTTGGGGGGTTGACGTCAATGTCCAAGTCTTTTGTAGCTTCTGGGATGTCGGCTGTCTCGTCAGGTGGTGGTCGGTTGAGAACTTCCTGGAAGTGTTCAGCCCATCTTTCTTCTTGCTCTTTCTCTGTTGTCAACAGTTTCCCTTGTCTGTCCCTGATTGGTCCCCCAGTGCTCCTCTTAAATTTGTTGCATACTTTCTTGGTGATTTTGTAGACTCTCCCTTGCTCTCCTTGGGCCGCCGCCTCTTCTGCCTCAGCTGCCAGCTGGTCCATGGCTTCTCTCTTGTCACAGCGTGCGAGTCTCTTCACTTTCCTGTGTGCCTCTCTGTATAACTCTTCCTGCCTCTCTCGTAGCCGTGGAGACTTTACTTGCAGAAGTCTCTTCTTGGTCTCTCTCCTTTCTTTGATGGCATTGAGGGTCTCTTGTTGGATCCAGTCATTGTTGGTCTTCTTCTTTTGATGGCCGATGTTGTCCTTGCTGCTCTCAGTGTACAGTTTACAGATCTGCTTCCATGTCGTATCTATGTCATGCTGTTCTGTCATGTTCTGCAGGATGTGGAATCTGTTCCTCAGATCGTTGACGAATGCAGACTTTACGTTGGTGTCTCTCAATCGCTGGGTATCAAATCGCGCTTGAGTGGTTGGTCTTGTGTTCTTCTTCAGTTTCATCTGGATGTGTGCTGTCACCAGGTGATGATCGCTCCCGACATCCGCACTTCGCTTGGTTCTCACATCCAGGAGAGATCGTCTCCACTTACCATTGATCATCAGATGATCAATCTGGTTCATATCTCTCCCATTCGGCGACGCCCAAGTCAGCTTGTGGATGTCCCGGTGCGTGAATAGGGTCCCTCCTATCACTAAGTTATTCATGGCGCAGAAATCCACAAGTCTCTCCCCGTTGTTATTTCTGTTCCCCACCCCGTGTTTTCCCATGACTCTCTCATAGTCGCTGTTGTCACTTCCGACCTTGGCATTTAGGTCCCCCATGATGACGATGAGGTCATGGCGTGGGGCTTTCTCTGTCTCTGTCTGCAGCTGGTGGTAAAAGTCATCTTTGCTCTCATTGCTGCTGTTGTTGGTTGGTGCGTAGCACTGGATGATGGTGATGTTGATGTGCCTTCCCTTCAGTCTCGCACTCATTAGTCTGCTGTTGATGGGCTTCCACTCCATAAGGCATCACTCAACGCCTTTTTTGAGGATGATGGCAACTCCCTCGTGGTGCTGGTCGTCATCTCTCCCAGAGTAGAGGACGGTTTCTCCGGTGAGGGTTCTCACTCTCCCAGATCCAGTCCATCTACTCTCGCTTACTCCTAGGACATGGAGGTTGAATCTTCTCATCTCTAATGTTACCTGTGCCAGCTTGCCCGTCTCATACATCGTCCTCACGTTCCAATGTCCTAGTCTGATCTTGGTTTTGGTGGTGTTCAGGTCTTCCCTTATCCTGCTGGTAGCTTCCTCTCGGCTTTGGCTGTCAGCATTCATACGAGTCTCACTGGACCCGGGAGGTCCTTCGCACGCAAAAGTATAAGTATTCTTTGTTGCTGTTTCTGTAACTGTTCTTTTTTTACGGGACAGGGTTGTTAGCCCTGTGCCCAACCCCCAACCTGGAGGAAGGGTTCCATCTTAGTCGCCTCTTACGACATGCCTGGTTGGAGAGCAGGGATCCTATTCTTGCAATGCTCACTTGTAAGCATACCCCGGGAGTCCCACAGGGGCACCCCCAAAGTATTTTGTAGAAATTATCAGCTCCTGGCACAAATATGACATCTTAATTCTGTTATAGTGCAGACTCCTCTCTCCCCAAATAAAAAAGTCTTTCGGATGAGACTATAAACCGATGCCCCGTGTGCAGAACATCTTGCGCACACATTAAATCCTGTTCCGCTTTTCGTTAGAGTAGGCCATTGTGTGCCGGTGGGAACAGATGACAGAATTGACAAAACTGCATACACTCGAGGACTGGATGTAAAAAAGCACATAAGTGCTTATTCCATTATTCTCGATATAAAAGAATAAAACAAAATAATAAATAAATAAACTATTATGACTGGATCTGTTACAAAATAATTCTATTATATATATATATATATGACAATATGACTTGATAATGACTTGATATACTTGTAAACAAAACCCATCTTACGGGACTGAAAGATGTGGTCGTGTCTAAAAGAGCAGATATGGTGAGTTTAATGGGAAAAAATGCTCAGGTGTAACCATGAATAAAGCTCAGGTGAATCTTTGATGGTAGAATTTGCCTTAGTGGGGTTTTTGTGTGTGTTTGTTTATGGCTTGATTGTACTACAGTCCCAGTGGACACATCTGATTTAGGGAATGTACAATAATAACCGACTTCTTCTTCTTCTTCTTCTTATTTTTATCATTGTTGTTGTTGTTGTTATCATCATTTTGAGTAAAATGGATTAAGCACTCATGTGCTTTTATTTACATGCACTCCCCGTGTGTATGCAGTTTTTGTAAATTTTGTCATCCGTACCCACCGACACACAATGACCTTCTCTTCTGAAAAGCGGAACAGGTTTTAACGTGTACGCAAGATGTTCAGCGTGCGTTTGCACAGGGGTCCTCCGTTTATAGAAGGACTTTTGGGGAGAGTGGAGTCGGCACTGATGTTAACTCCAGAGGAAAAATCCTCTTGAAGGGGAATCGAACTCAGGTCAGCAGATCACGAGCGCATCACGCTAACCACCAGGCTGTCCCGATTGTGTGGGTAATGGTCCATTGTGTTTGTTGGAGCATGCAGTCACCACCGAGCCAGAAACGACTAGCCAGCTTTAGCGTGTGTTCAAATTCATTTAACGTCTTTTCACAGTTGTGTGTGTGTGTGTGTGTGTGTGTGTGTGTGTGTGTGTGTGTGTGTGTGTGTGTGTGTGTGTGTGTGGTGGTGGTGGTGTGTGTGTGTGTGTGTGTGTGTGTGTGTGTGTGTGTGTGTGATGTATGTTGTGTGTGTGTGTGTGTGTGTGTGTGTGTGTGTGTGTGTGTGTGGTGTGTGTGTGTGTGGTGTGTGTGTGTGTGTGTGTGTTGTGTGTGTGTTGTGTGTGTGTGTGTTGTTGTGTGTGTGTGTGTGTGTGTGTGTGTGTGTTGTGTGTGTGTGTGTGTGTGTGTGTGTGTGTGTGTGGTGTGTGTGTGTGTGTGTGTGTGTGTGTGTGTGTGTGTGTTGTGTGTGTGTGTGTGTGTGTGTGTTGTTGTTGTTGTGTGTGTGTGTGTGTGTTGTTGTGTGTGTGTTGTGGTGTGGTGTGTGTGTTGAGTGCGTCAAGTCAAAATGATCTATATTGAGGGTAAAAAATTAAGTTCACGCAACATTTTTGTGTTATCCTGCCCTCACCCAAAAACCACAACAACAAATCAAGAAAATTGACTTATTCAAAAGACAATGTTAATCTATGTTGAAAAGAACAAATTTATAGAAGGATTTCTTTTTTAAATCCAGACTCACAAAATATGATAAAACAAAACCAAGACATTTATAACAATCTCAAGTCATACATACAAATGATGAAAATACAATATAACAAGGGTATGAATAACAGCAAATCAGCCAGAAGTAAGGTAACTTCGAGTGTAAAAGTGGACTTACCATTTGCTTCTTTAAGAGTTTCTTAAACGTTTGTTTCGAAGTAGTTGATTTTAAAAATATAGGTAAATTATTCCACATAATCTTCCTGAATAAGCAAGGCTTGACTTGTAGAGATTATTATGGGGTCTGGGCAAAAATAGTCTATGAGTAGGCCTGTTTTTATGGACAGCAAAATGTTTCACAATTTTCTTTGGGGCTTTTCCGCTTAATATCTTGTACATACCTAGACACTTGTTGAAATGCAGACTGTCATTGAGTGGAAGAATATCTAATTCTTTATTGTTGGTAGTGGTCAGTGTATTAGGATTCAAATGAATGAGTTTCACAGTTCTTTTATGTAGGTGGCTTATATACTTTAGGTTTGTTTCACTAGCGCTATCCCATACGGAATTTGGAAACATAATTCATAAGACAGAGAATATATGCGTGAAAAAATAGTGTTCGTGACTTCCCGCAGGTGACTGTGCGTGCGTGTGCGTGTGTACATGCGCACCCCCCCCCCCCCCCCCCCCTCGCGTGTGGCACTTGGCAATCAGTTAACAAATCAATTATTCTACCAGATAATCAACAAATACATCTATGAATAAGAACTGAATAAAAATATAACTCGATGAAAAGATAAACAAAAACAAATATCTGAATGAATAGATATACAGATGAGTAAACAAACGAATAAATAAACTGATAGATTGCACTTCCTCCCCAAAGTGAATTAAAGAATTGAGAGGGGAAAAAACAAAATAATTATCCCGTAACCGGACAGATGAGCAAAGAAACGAATAGATAAATAAATGGACAAATTGCATTTCAAAAAAATGAATTAAAGAATTGAGTAGAAAACAAAAACAACCATAACTCCATAACCAGCGAAAATTATGAACTAATCAAGCATAACTCACACAGTGTGTGTGTGTGTGTGTGTGTGTGTGTGTGTGTGTGTGTGTGTGTGTGTTAAAATATTGTTAATCATTGTTAATTGCATGTGTAGGAGCCGGTTGAATGCAAGCGCTCTAATTTGTTTTTTGCAAGATATAGCGCTATATAAATTCCATTAATAATAATAATAATAATTATTATTATTATAATTATTATTATTACATTGTCTATTGGGTAGGTTAAGGAGGCACCGTGGTCGAGTGGTTTAGGCGGTCAACTCGTGATCCAGAGGTCGCGGGTTCGATCCCCACTCGGCTCAGTGTTGTGTCCTTGGGAAAGACACTTTACTCCTATTTTCCTCACTCCACCCAGGTGTACAAGTGGTACGTAGCCGCATTCCGACTTCAGGTATTGTTCATTAATAGATAAAAGATCTTCATTGGAACGGTATGAGGAGTATTACCTCCAACTGTTGATTTTCGGTGACAGTTTTGGATAGAGAGAAAAAAAGAAGGATACAGAATTAAAAGTCAAAAGAAAGAAAGGCCAAAAAAAGAACGAAAAAGAAAGAAGTCATGCACGTGCAAATCAATTTAGCGTTTTACACCCGTGTCAAAAGAAATGCTTGGTTTGAAACGCCATTTGTACACATGTTCACTGATTTCTTTCAGTCCCATCCACTTGCTTTCAACAGCGCTTGTAAAATGAAGTCCAATGTTTAGAAGCATCGCCAATAACCACATCATCGCTGCCAACCTGCATCAAAACAGGAGTTGCCTCCCTTGTCATATTTGTCACCTGCCCACGCAGGTAACGGCAAGCGGAGACAACTGCCTGACGTCTGCCTTCCACCTTAACTTGTTTTCGTCGCGACAAGTCACACACTTCAGTCCTAACACTTGAGTGAGTCCGGTTTGTTAACCTGGGAACCTGACCGTTTGAAACGAGAGTTAGAGGAGTGTGAGAGAGAGTGAAGTCCTGTGGATATTTATCGTCTTTCATCAGCATGAGGACTGTCGTTTAGAACCGCACGAACGAGGTGGACTGCCGTGAAACGAGCAATCAAGCGTGACAATCGCAACATGGCGCCCAGTGGTGGAATAAGGTGACGGACTGGCAGACGATCTTTTGAACTTTACAAATCTTTTTACATTGATTGATTGCGGGTTTTATGACCCAGTGTTTCCTCGTTTTCGGATGTTATTGTCAAGAAAGCCGAGTGGATGTTCGTAATGGATTAGACCACGGCCATGGAAAAGTTGGGTTTTAGCAAGAGATCAACTACCAAGGTAAGCGAACATAAAATTCCTGAATGACAGCTCTCCCTACTCTCTCTACTAAACCAACTGTGCGCTGAGTATATTTAGTGGGAAGGGGTGTTTTCTTTAGGCTAGGCCTAACGGAATTCCGCTGTGTTGCGGAATGATATACTTGAGAGATAGGGGTTTGGTTTTGTGTATTAGGCCTAGGCCTAGATCCAGTTCTAATCAAACAGAATGTATGTTTAGGCAGAACTTTTTGGGGGTCCTAACAGTGCAAAGCAGGAAATGATGTCATTATATATTGTGAACTTCTAAGTATTTGTGGAATTTAAATTAGGAAGAGTACAATGGCAGGAGTAGTGATACTTTATACTTTTGGGGGGTGCTCGTTCAGAACAAATTATTTACAAAATGGCAGGTACAAAACAGAGCTCCAACAAGTGAGAGACACTACAGACCTTCCTGAAGTTCCTGGTTATAGTGTACACAGTGCAGTGTGGCAGTGATATGATTTATAAATGATTGTGTGTGTGTTTATTTGTTTGTTTATTCTTATATTTATTTATTCTTATATTTTGAGAATAATGGAACAAGTGTGTGTGTGTGTGTGTGTGTGTGTGTGTGTGTGTGTGTGTGTGTGTGTGTGTGAGAGAGAGAGAGAGAGGAGAGAGAGAGAGAGAGAGAGAGAGAGAGAGAGAGAGAAATTTAGTACTATATATTTTTATCCTTTGTTGTGCATTTTTATCATCATGATCATGATGATCATGGTTTCCCAACAAGCCCAAGACTAATGCGTCTATTCTTTAGAATACATAGTAAGTTCATTCAAACCTAATTCAGTAATTACTAACTCATTCTAATGCTTTTTAGTAATTGGGTTAGTTTTTATTATCCCATGATGACCTCCCAAGAGAGAAAAGCTGGTCTTAACAAATACACAAACACAAAAATTCATATATTTTTCCCAGTGTATAAGACTATAAAATTTTGTATTGTTGTTATGTCCAGACTTCAGTACAACAAGGAGAAACTCAGAAAGACAAGTTCTCAGTCACCAAGCCAGGCAACAGAAATTCTAACTGTGGATTTGCACAACATGAAATCAATCAATTTAGAACTTAGACACATCATGATTTTTGTAACTTCACAACAACAATAAATATTTTCTACCGACATCCAGAACAGGAAATGTTTTAATTCTTACTAGTTGTGTTGGTTTAAGACTGAGCAAAAACAGAAAGGTGGGGGGGAGGGAGGGGGAGGGGGGGGGGGGGGGGGGGGATCTGTATCAGTGTATGTCATGTGTATCAGTGATTGAGATTATAACTTTTAGATCAAATGTGAAATTTACTTATTTAGTTAACTTATTCACTGAGTGACAGTAACTTGAGTAAGGTGTCAGGCTTAGTAAGGCGGGTTTTTATTTGTTCGTTTGTTTTGTTTATTTTTGTTTAAAGTTAGAGAATGTAAAACATGGACTTCGCATTGAAAGCCACCCCCCACAACTCCCCCCCACCCCAAAAAAGAAACAAACACCACCACCAAACCAACCACACACAAAAATCACCACCGGCAACAAAACAACCAGTAGGCAATACAAAGCTATTTGAAACAAAAAACACACACAAACACACACGCTACAGTCTAGACACATTCACACACATACACACACACACACATTATATACACACATATATACACACACACAGTCAAACTCACACACACACACTATACACACACACAGTCAAAACAACACACACACACACACACACATCACCCAAACCAGACCAACAACTGATTCCGTCCTCACTCCCTCCTCCCCCTCCCAAACAAAACAAAACAAAACAAAACTACAAAAAACAACTAACAACAACAGAACAATAAACAAACCCCCCTGCACAAAACACATTTAATTTTAAGCAACCAGGGCTTCCAACACTGAGAAACAAACAAACAAACAAACAAAAAAGATAATAATAAAAAGGTAATACCAATGTATTTAATAATATCATTTTACTTCTGTTACACCTGTTAGTGTTACTATTTCTTGTTCTTGTTCTTGTTCTTCTTCCTCAAGATTCTTCTTCTAGAAGTTTTACACCACAACCAATAACAATGAACAACAAAGGCTATGATAATGAATATATTGATGATTGATAATGCAGCATAATGATACATTGATAGCAGTAGATGATAATATTACATTATGTAATTCTAAGATTATAGTTTCAAAATCTTAAATTTTATTTAACTGTGGAGAGAGAGAGAGAGAGAGAGAGAGAGAGAGAGAGAGAGAGAGAGAGAGAGAGAGAGAGAGAGAGAGAGACGCAGACAGACAGACACAGAGAGAGAGAGAGAGAGGTGTGTGTGTGTGTGTGGTGGTGTGTGTGTGTAACTGTGACTTTGTGTGTGCGTCTGTGTGTGTGTGTTTGCATGTGTGTGTTCTAATATTACAGTTTCAAAATCATAAATTTTATTATATTGTGAATAAAAGTGTGTGTGTGTGTGTGTGTGTGTGTGTGCGTGCGTGCGTGCGTGTGTGTGTGTGTGTTGTGTGTGTGTTCTAATATTGCAGTTTCATAAAACATAAATCTTATTTTACTGTGAATAAAAGTGTGTGTGAGTGTGAGTGTGTGTGTGACTTTGTGTGTTTGCGTGTGTGCGTTCTAAGATTAATTACCGTTTCAAAATCATAAATGTTATTTTACTGTGAATAATATATGTGTGTCACTGTGTTTGTGTGTCACTGTGTGTGTGTCACTGTGTGTGTTTGCATGTGTGCATGCCTCTGTGTGTGTATATATGTATATGTGTGTGCATGCATGCGTGCATTCATGCTTGTGTGTGAAACATGAGCCAGTTGACCCGAAAAGGCAACTGTGGAAATGGAACATGGAGATTGTGCAAAAAATCAGTTAATAATTGGACAAGATAGACCTAGAACCAGTAGAAGCAATTAAGTGTTTAAAAAGATCATTATATAATAATACAGTGGTCAGCTGGTCATACATCAACAGTAGTACTTAACAATGGGCTCCTTCTGCCTCAGATGACCAGTGCTTCGCATTCTTTAGTCTCCCCAGTCTTATTGGGAGTGTCAATACAATGTCTGGAGTGGCTTAGCAGTCCAATACAGCATTACATGTATACATACATGCACAGTAGTCTCTCACTCTCTCTCTCTTGCTCACTCTCTTTCTCTCTCTCTCTCTCTCAACTCTCTCTCTCTCTTTCTCTCAACTCTCTCTCTCTCTCTCTCTCTCTCTCTCTCTCTCTCTCTCTCCTCTCTCTCTCTCTCTCTCTCTCTCTCTCTCTTCTCTCTCTCTCTCTCTTGCTTGCTTTCTTCCCCTCTGCCACCCCTCTAAAGAGGTGGAATCAATCTATTCATTGTGAAAGTTCTTCTTTCAAAAATGTGTATAGTTCTATGAAGCAAAAGTGACCAGTATCTGATAGGACATGAGCACTACAAACTACAAACCAAGGTCTTGCCATGCTTCACCAAATAATGTCACACGTCGTTGACATAATGACAGCAGAAAAACACATATGATGAATCATGGGAGTCTTTTATCAGGGTAGGACAAGGAGTGACCAACATATACATTTATAAATCATAATATGGAAAGGACATAAGCAACATTCGAGTCTCCACTTTCTTGTACCTTAACTTGAGGAACTAGGAGAAATTATTCATTTTCAAAGATTTGGATACTTGTCTAAGTTGTCTTATGTCTATTTTTCTGTTTGTTTGTTGGCTTGAATGTTTGGAATCAAAAGACTCAATGACTGAATGAGCCAGTGTTCATGTTGCCAGAAGTTCTGATGTCATAATAAATGGTTGGAGTGAAATTAGCCTTAAAGAGCAGAGTGAAAAAAACAAGTATAATACTATTTATTAACTATTAACACTATAATTATAAACGTTGGAAATATCCGTAATCCTTTTCAAAGTAGGCACATGCAAACTTTTTGGAGATATAATCCATAATTCTTTTCATCAATTCGGCGAGAATTGCAAAAAGCACCAAATGCCCGGGAACACCCTTTTATACAGCTGATAGGGTGATGCTGGCGAGGCTCCGCCCACATAGGGCCTAGTGTGTTCCCTCCTGAAGACTTCTTCTGTTTCTTTTTAAGTTCATACAAGGCTCGGTGAGAGAGAAAGTAAATTGCAAATACCCAAAGGTGTGAGCTGTTGCACTTACATATGTGCAGAAATCATATCTTATATGTTATAGCGCTGTATAAATTCCATACATTATTATTATTATTATTATTATTAATATTATTATTATTATTATTATAACTGGCACTGTGGCACTAACAGACCTTATGTTCAACATGCAGCTAAATGATAGTCTTGAAAATAAAGTTCAACGTGGATTTTTGAAACGAAAAAGTTTTACAAATTTGTTTTTAATACCATTAAAATTGGGAGTTTTATTAAGAATTTAAATGACAATTCATTGGGTGAGCCTGAGTGGGGAGTGGGTGGATAGATGGGATTATATAATAATATAAAAAGTAGTTCTTCACGGGCCAGTGCCGTAGAGCTGCTTCATTCCGGTTTCTGTAGCGTTAGCAACTGAGTGGTTCTTTCCCACCCTGTGACGACGCTAGTCTCTCCGATCTTCCCCAGCAGAGCTGGTACCCATTGTCACCTGTGGAGTGAGGAAATAGGGTAAAGTGTCTTTCCCAAGACACAACACCGACCGACGGATCAACCCGCACCTCTGATCAAGAGTTACGCCTAAATACAATCGACACGGTGCTCTTTATATATTAATATAGATTGAAAGTTGACCATTGTCAACATCTTCTGTAGATTGTTTGATGTCACTCCCTTTTTTCAACTTAAATTTTTGTCTGTCTGTGTCTGTCGTGTCTGTGTATGTGACCATTGTCTTTTCTTGTCGTCAATCTTTTCTGTTGTTCTCTTCATTTGGTTGTTTGCTCATATAATTGAGGACCAAAATGTGTGGAAAGTTGTTTTGTTAGCTAGTGTTAATAGTAGGAAGTAGTTTTCACCATCAATAACTGTTCAACAATCTCACTGGAAGGTATTTTGATTTGAATAGAGGTTATCTCCCATTGATTAAACATTTTTAAAATTTATTTTATAGCTATGTGCTTGTATTGGACACCAAAAATGTTTTTATTATTAGTGATTCAATTTTTAAAGATTTCTGCTGTTGGAGACTTGGACACAAAGTTTATTTGTAGGCCCACATAGTTATTGTCTTTGTGAAGTGTTTGCTGTTTCAGTGTTTGGTAACAGAGGTGATCTTCCTAGATCATGAATACATTTTACTAGCTAGTAAAGTTGCCTTTAAAAAAACAACCTGTTGCCTTATTTAAAAAACTATAAGCTGTTGGATAATGTATTAATTATTAATATAAGTATAACAACCAAACAAGAGTTATCAAATATCTTCCACTAAAACAAAAGATTTTGTCTAGTTCTCAGTAGTTGTTAAACTAAAAGTCTTCTGCTGAAAATAAAATAAAATGATTTATAAATCTCACTATCCATCACCAGCTAAAATTGTCTTTTTTGAGCTGACTGCCCGTCTGGTTCATCTCCAAAGGCTATAGATTTTCAACTGTCTTTTTGAGCTGTCTAAAGTCTAGGGTCTTGTGTTATAAATGCTTTAAACACAAATTATAGTTGTCAGATATTACTAGGGTTATAAATACAGTAATAACGAGCTCTATTTTTGCTGGATCATGGATGACAAAGTTTATTTTTCAATATTAAAGATCTGTAGTCATTTAAAATTGTCTCCTTCCCAAAGTCAGAATCAGGATGTGGATGCCTTCTTTCTTTTTGAATTTTTTTTAAAAACCATGCTACATCTGTATTACACACCATCAATACTGTATCGCATTTATTTTTCATTGTCCCAAACCACAGATCATTCATTGTCCCAAACCCCAAATCATTCATTGTCTCAAACCACAGATCATACATTGTCCCAAACCACAGATCATTCATTGTCCAAAACCACAGATCATTCATTGTCCAAACCATGGATCATTCATTATCCCAAACCACAGGTCATTCATTGTCCAAAACCACGGATCATTCACTGTCCAAACCATTGATCATTCATTATCCCAAACCACAGATCATTCATTGTCCAAAATCACAGATCACTCATTATGCAAACCACAGATCATTCATTGTCCCAAACCACAGATCATTCATTGTCCCAAACCACAGATCATTCATTGTCCCTAGCCACAGATCATTCATTGTCCCAAACCACAGATCATTTACTGTCCCAAACCACAGATCATTCATTGTCCAAACCACAGATCATCCATTGTCCCTAGCCACAGATCATTCATTGTCCCTAGCCACAGATCATTTACTGTCCCAAACCACAGATCATTCATTGTCCAAACCACAGATCATTCATTATCCCAAACCACAGATCATTCATTGTCCAAAACCACAGATCATTCATTGTCCAAACCACAGATCTTTCATTGTCCCAAACCAGAGATCAACAATTGTCCAAACCACAAATCATTCATTGTTCAAACCACAGATCATTTACTGTCCCAAATCACAGATCATTCATTGTCCCAAATCACAGATCATTCATTATCCCAAACCAGAAATCAACAGTTGTCCAAACCACAGATCATTCATTGTCCAAAGCCACAGATCATTTACTGTCCCAAACCACAGATCATTCATTATCCAAACCACAGATCAATCATTCATTGTCCAAGCCACAGATCATTCATTGTCCCAAACCATGGATCATTCATTGTCCTAAACCAGAGATCATTTACTGTCCCAAACCATGGATCAATCATTGTCCCAAACCTCAAATCATTCATTGTCCAAACCACAAAATATTCATTGTCCAAACCACAGATCATTCATTGTCCAAACCACAGATCATTCATTGTCCCAAACCACAGATCATTGTCCAAACTGCAGATCAATAATTCATTGTCCCAAACCACAGATCAGCAATTGTCCCAAACCAGAGATCAGCAATTGTCCAAACCACAGATCATTCATTGTCCAAACCATGGATCATTCATTATCCCAAACCACAGATCATTCATTGTCCCAACCACAGATCATTCATTGTCCCAACCACACATCATTCATTGTCCCAACCACACATCATTCATTGTCCCAACCACACATCATTCATTGTCCCAAACCACAGATCATTCATTGTCCAAACCATAGATCATTCATTGTCCCAAACCACAGATCATTCATTGTCCCAAACCACACATCATTCATTGTCCAAACCACAGATCATTCATTGTCCCAAACCACAGATCATTCATTGTCCAAACCATAGACCATTCATTGTCCCAAACCACAGATCATTCATTGTCCCAAACCACAGATCATTCATTATCCCAAACCACAGATCATTCATTATCCAAAACCACAGATCATTCATTGTCCCAAACCACAGATCATTCATTGTCCAAAAAATGCAGATAATATGATAATGGTTGCACGTATACACAGAATCTCACCATTGGCATTCCTCAGTGCTCTAGGTGAGGAATGGTAGGAAAAATTGTCTGCCCTTGGATATATCTTAGGGTAGGGTATCTTGAGTTATAATAAACAGTTGCCTTTGTAAGCTGTTTGCTATTGGAAACCAATGTCTGTGTAATATCGATTGATATAGTATTATTATTGTTTTCTCTCCATTACCTATTCAGGTTATTGTTAGCTTTGTTTCTTCATGACCATGTTTGGCAGCCATTTTCTTTTTAAAAAGCTTTCTGCTGTTGCACACCATTATAGTTATGTTTCTCCAGTTGTTGCCTTTATAAGCTGCCTTTTGTTGAACACAGTTCATCTTCCACTAGTGAGTTCTGCCTTTTGAAGTTGTTTGCTTGTTAGATAACAAAAGTCATCTTCCATGAGTAATTCTGCCCTTTTGAAGCATCTGTTGTTGTGTACATAGATACATAACACTGTATGCACAGTACAAGTTTGTTTAAGTTAATTTAGAATATGCAATATTCGTCCAATAATATTACCTAGTCCTGAAAAGTTTTGAGTTTTTGGCTGTGTAGTGCTCAATGCTTCTGAGAAAGGTTTTACAAGTTTACCACACAGACAAACAGTCAGATAGATAAAAAGAGAGAGACATATAATCACACACAACACACACACACACACACACACACACACACCACACACACACACACACACACACACACACACACACATCTATCCCCCCCCCCGCCACCACACCACACCACACACACACACACACTCACTCACTCACCCACACACCACACCACACCCACACAACACACACACACACACACACACACAAACACACACACACACCACGCACGCACCACGCACACACGCACACACACACACACACACACAACACACACACACACACACCACTTGACACTCGACACACTCTCCAAACCACACAAAATTTATCAAAAGTACCAGCTGAGAAAAGGACACAGTGGCACCTCGAGGTCTAACAACACGGAAGAGAAAGAATGTGACTAGGAGGACTGAATTGTAACACCACCTAAAACTAAAGTGGACACACAGCAAATTATGGGTCAGTCACAATTCTGCTGCCTAGCTGACCCCAGAGGCTTGCTCCCCAGTCGATCTTGTGTGTGTGTGTGTGTGTGTGTGTGTGTGTGTGTGTGTGTGTGTGTGTGTGTGTGTGGTGTGTGTGTGGTGTGTGTGAGTGGGGGGGGGGGAGTGTGTGTTTGTGTGTTGTGTGTGTGTGTGTGTGGTGTGTGTGTGTGTTTGTTTGTGTGGTGTGTGTGGTGTGTGTGTGTTGTGTGTGTATGTGTGTTGTGTGTGTGTGCGTGTGTGTATGCACGCGCGATCGTTTGTGTATTGTTGTGTGTGTGTGCGTGTTTGGTGTGGTGCGTGCGTGTGTGTGGTGCGTGCGTGTGTGTGTGTGGTGTGTGTGTGTGTGCGCGCGCGCGATCATTTGTGTATGTGTGTGTGGTGTTTGTGTGTGTGGTGTCTTCAAATTTTAACGTGGTGTGTGTGTGGTGTGTGTGTGCGCGCGGTGTGTGTGTTGTGTGTGTGGTGTGTGGTGTGTGTGTGTGTGTGTGTGCGCGCGCGCGTCATTGTGTATGTGTGTCCGTGCGCGTGTTGTTCGTACGTGCGCGCGCGCGTGTGTGTGTACGTATGCATGCCAGGGGGTCCAGTGGGACGGGCAGAAAGTGTCCGTTCACCTCATTGCCCCCCAGTCCAAGGAGTGAACCCCAATATTGACTTCCCGGGCCTCTCTGGAATGGGGCAATATTTTCCCAGGGCAAGTGGACACCAAGCTTGCCAACCGTCGCCCTCTTGTGGTGCCTTCTTCTCCCTCCTCCCTCCCTTTCCCCTCCCTCCTCCCTCCCACCCTTCTCCTCCCTTGTCCGTCACCCCTGCTCCCCGAATCGATCCTCTACTAGCCTAGTAGGCCTAGACTTTGGGTCATTTTGCAGGTTGCGGGCCTTCTTCCTGAGGTTCCTCTATAGAATAGAGTCCCCAGCCTTTCCCCATTCCTTTTTTTGGGGGGTGGGTGGGGGTGGGGGGGGGTAGGGGGTAGGGTGGGTGGGAGGGGGGGTGGGGAGGGTGATCGTTCTAGCGTAAAGTTGGTTGTGCGTGTTGGTAAAGCGCTGTGAATGAGTTAGCCTAAGAACATTTAACTTTTTACATACCGTGTATTCTTATATATGTATGGAGATCTGTATGATTTGTGGGAAGTTTGTGGTTTCGTTGTTGAGGGGAGGTTGGGGGTGGAGGCTTGGGTGGAAAAGAGCGAGAGAGAGAGAGAGAGAGAGAGAGAGAGAGAGAGAGAGAGAGAGAGAGAGAGAGAGAGAGAGAGAGAGAGAGAGAGAGAACTCGAAACTCGAACTCGAAATTTTATTGAGAGTAAATGGATAAGCACAGGGCTTCTTTACACCATGCTCTCACAAAAAAAACAGGAAAAAAACCCAGAAAAAAAATAAAAGAAGAAAAAAGTCGAGAAAAACTACATACCCCCCCCCCCCACACACACACACACACTAATCAAAACAGAAGAACCGAAACTAAACCTATCAGCAACAAATAGACAAATACACAGCAATGCAAAAAACCCTTCAAGTAAACAAAGTATGCAACAGTAAGAATCAGCAGTTTTAGATACATTCCAATGAAGATTCAAATGAGCATCATAATGAAATACTACTACTATTATTAGATGAAAATCAAAGAGACAATAAGAGAGAGAGAAAGAGGGAGAGGGAGGGAGGGAGGGAGAGAGACAACAGACAACAGACAGGCAGAGACAGAGATAGAGCCGGAACAATAGACAGGTACAGACAGACAGATAAACGGAGAATATACAAACGCATTTAACTCTATGTTGTAGGGAAATGAATAAGTACAACAAGAGAGAGAGAGAGAGAGAGAGAGAGAGAGAGAGAGAGAGAGAGAGAGAGAGAGAGAGAGAGAGAGAGAGAGAGTGTTAGTTCTGTAAGTGTAACCGATGTATTTTATTCCTTAATTTTTATATCTTTATCCACTGTTGTGTGTATTTTACGCTTTAGTATTATTTTGGTGTTTTTTTAAAGTGCAATGACAGCCTTCGTTAAACAGCACACATAATCTTCAAATACATCTAAAAAGATAAGTAAGGCATAGTAAAAAGAGTGTATATATTTCACACACAACACACACACACACACACACACACACACACACACACACACATACACACACACACACATTTCTAATACTCATATAATATTTGAATGTAAGAATACAAAAGCTTTTTTACCCCAATTTTCTGAAAACTCCCTTAGAAGCATATTCAATAACTTGAATTT
>CM054156.1:12626023-12642474 GCA_028751875.1 Rapana venosa
CACCACCTCTAATAATCGAATCACCACCACCACCACCTCCATAATCATCTTTCATCATCATCATCACCACCTCTAATAATCGAATCACCACCACCACCACCACCACCATAATCATCTTTCATCATCATCATCACCACCTCTAATAATCGAATCACCACCACCACCACCTCCATAATCATCTTTCATCATCATCATCACCACCTCTAATAATCGAATCACCACCACCACCACCTCCATAATCATCTTTCATCATCATCATCACCACCTCTAATAATCGAATCACCACCACCACCACCACCACCATAATCATCTTTCATCATCATCATCACCACCTCTAATAATCGAATCACCACCACCCCCACCTCCATAATCATCTTTCATCATCATCATCACCACCTCTAATAATCGAATCACCACCACCACCACCTCCATAATCATCTTTCATCATCATCATCACCACCTCTAATAATCGAATCACCACCACCACCACCACCACCATAATCATCTTTCATCATCATCATCACCACCTCTAATAATCGAATCACCACCACCACCACCTCCAAAATCATCTTTCATCATCATCATCACCACCTCTAATAATCGAATCACCACCACCACCACCTCCATAATCATCTTTCATCATCATCATCACCACCTCTAATAATCGAATCACCACCACCAACCACCACCATAATCATCTTTCATCATCATCATCACCACCTCTAATAATCAAAATCACCACCACCACCACCTCCACCACCATCGTGATTTTTAATCACATCATCATTACCACCACCATCTCTAACCACCACCACAACCATCACCACCACTAACCACCCCCACCATCACCATCACCACCACTTCACACCACCACCACCACCACTAACCACCCCCACCATCACCATCACCACCACTTCACACCACCACCACCACCTCTAACCACCCCCACCATCACCATCACCACCACTTCACACCCCCACCACCACCACTAACCACCCCCACCATCACCATCACCACCACTTCACACCACCACCACCACCACTAACCACCCCCACCATCACCATCACCACCACTTCACACCACCACCACCACCACTAACCACCCCCACCATCACCATCACCACCACTTCACACCACCACCACCACCTCTAACCACCCCACCATCACCATCACCACCACTTCACACCACCACCCCCAACCACTAACCACCCCCACCATCACCATCACCACCACTTCACACCACCACCACCACCACTAACCACCCCCACCATCACCATCACCACCACTTCACACCACCACCACCACCACTAACCACCCCACCATCACCATCACCACCACTTCACACCACCACCACCTCACCTCTAACCACCACCACCACCACCATCACCACTATCACCACCACCATCATCACGTAGCGGAGGGGGTGTAAAAACAAAAAAATCACGAAAAGACAGGACGAAAGATCTATCGAACAACCCTCCCCTCCCCCCCCCCCCCTACCCCCCAACCGGTTCCAATCGAAGCGTAAGACCCTGAGGCTGAAATCCTCCTCACTGCATTCCGAAGCAGAATTCCTGTGACCGTTACTAGTATAGGCCCTAGGCCTGTCTTTCCTGACAGTCCCTGTGTGCGAGGTATTGGGGTCAGAGGGAAATAAAGGAGGGAGGAGAAGGAGGAGGAGGAGAAGAAGAAAGGGGCCCCTGTTGTGTGTGTGTGTTGGTGGGGTGGGGGGTGGAGGGGGAGGGTGGGAGGGGGGTTGGGCTGGGGGGGGGGATAGGTGTGTGTGGGGGGTGGTGGGTAGGGAGTGTGTTGTGTGTGTGGTGTGGGTGTGTTGTGTTGGGGGTGTGTGGTGTGTGTGTGTGTGTGGGGTGTTGTGTGTGTGTGTGTGTGTGTGAGTGTGTGTGGTGTGGGTGGGTGTGTTTGCGTTTGTGTGTGTGTGTGTGTATTTTATTTTATTTTATTCTTTTATATCGAGGATAATGGGAATAAGCACTTATTGCTTTTTTACATCGAGTCAACAGCAGCCAAAAATTCCATCACCCTGCCAAAGTGTATGACGTGTGTGTGTGTGTGTGTGTGTGTGGGGTGTGTGTGTGTGTGGGGTGTGTGTGTGTGAGTGAGAGCATTTGGACTTGTTAGAACTATTACTTGCTATTGGTTGCATGACTGGGGTAAGAATGAGTTGAGTGCAAGCGCTTTGATTTGTCTGTGCAAGATACAGCGCTATATAAATTCCATTTATCATTATTTATCATTTACATCGAGTCCCCCTAAAGTATTGCGGTTTTGTAAATTCTGTCATCTGTTCCCAACCGGCACACAATGGCCTACTCTTAGGAAAAGTGGTGTGTGGTGTGTGTGTGTGTTGTGTTGTGTGAGTGTGTGTGTGTGTGTGGGGTGTTGTGTGAGTGTGTTGTGTGAGTGTGTTGTGTGTGTGTGTGTGTGTTTACCCATTATGTGTGTGTTGTGTTTGTGTGTGTGGTGTGTGGGGGGGGGATGTGGTTTTGTGTTTTGTGTGTGTTTGTGTTGTGTGAGTGTGTTGTGGTGTGTGTTTGGTTTTGTGTGTGGGGGTGTGTGTGTGTGTGTGTGGTGTGTGTGTGTGTGTGAGTGTGTGTGTGTCCCCCAATAGTCTAGGGGTTTTGATAGTTACTCTTTTTACTGCAAGGGTTGTGTTCAGCTAGGAAGATAATATAATACGATTTAGTAGGAAGTTGTAGGACGTGAACGAATCGTAGTGCGGAAGTAAGGAAGATGTGTGTGTGTGTGTGTTTTTGTGTGTGTGTGTGTGTGTGTGTGTGTGCTTGTGGTGTGTGTGTGTGTGTGTGTGTGTGTGTGGTGGTGGTGTGGTGTGGTTTTGGTGGGGTGGTGTTTTGTGTTGTGTGTATGGTGTGGTTTGTGTGTGTGGTGTGTGTGGTGTGTGTGTGGTGTGGTGTGTGTGGTGGTGTGTGTGGTGTGTGTGTGGTGTGTGTGTTGTGTGTGTTGTGTGGGGTGTGTGTATGTAGAGTAGTGGTAGTGGTAGTAGTAGTAGTAGTAGTAGTGGTAGTAGTAGTAGTAGTGGTAGTAGTAGTTGTAATAAATGGAATTTATATAGGGCTATATATATATATCGCAGAGACAAATCAAAGCGCTGGTATGTCTACATATAGATTTTATATGTATATCGGTGGGGTTTTGTTGTTGTTGTTGTTGTGGGTTTTTTTTTCATTCCTCGGCTACAAGGTTTACCAATGGTGCTAAGACTTTTTGCGTATGCGAGCCCTACCTTCCCCCCGTGTGCGAACGCACGCATAACATCTTGTGCTCACGTTAAATCCTGTTCCGCTTTTAGTAGGAGTAGGCCATTGTGTGCCGGTGGGAACGGATGACAAAATTTACAAAACCGCATACACACGGGGACTGGATGTAAAAAAGCACATAAATGCTTATTCCATTATCCTCGATATAAAATTAAAAGAATAAAAAAAAAATTAAAACACACACAAACCTACACGCACGCGCACACACACACAACTACACACACACACAACTACACACACACACACACACACACGCGCACACACACACAACCACACACACACACACGCACAACTACACACACACACACACACACACACACACAAATACACACACACACACACACACAACTACACACACACACACCAACTCACACACACAACTACACACACACACACACAACTACACCCCACACACACACACACCCAACTACACACACACACACAACTACACACACACACACACATACACACACACAAAAACTACACACACATAACTACACTCACACACACACAACTACACACACACACACACACACCTACACACACACACACACCTACACACACACACACCTACAAAACACACACACACACACACACACACACACACACACACACACACACACACACACACACACACACACACCAAACACCTGTCTCTCTCACACACACACACACACACACACACACACACACACACACACACACACACACACAACACGACACTCTGTCTCTCTCTCTCACACACACACACACACACACACACACACACACACCCCACACACACACACACACTCTCTCTCTCTCTCTCTCTCTCTCTCTACTCTCTCTCTCTCTCTCTCTTTCACACACACATACACACACGCTCACCCACTCACTCTCTCTCACACACGCACACACTCACACACACACACACTCACACACACACACACACACACACACACACACACACACACACACACACACACACACACACACACACACACACACACACACACTACAGCGTGGGGGAAGGATTGAACGCGTCTCGTGACAATGTATGCAGCTGACAGAAAGAGGTCGCATACCTGTCTCAGAAGGGGAAGCAACTGTACTGGAGGCGTTTTGAATTTGTCGTCCGTTACGGGCGAGAGAATGATTGGAGATAAATAAATGTCTGACCTTTTTGCTGACTTCGGATTAGTCTACCTGTCTTGTCAGTCTGTGTCTGTTTGTCTGTCTGTCTGCCTGCCTGCTGTGTGTGTGTGTGTGTGTGTGTGTTTTGTGTGTGTGTTTGTGTGTGTCTCTGTCTGTCTGTCTGTCTCTGTCTCTTTTTCTGTGTGTGTGTGTCTCTCTCTCTCTCTCTGTGTCTTTGTCTCTATTTCTCTCTGTGCCACTTTTGCAAAAGTGCTGTGAAGATGTATTAATTAGATGTTGAATTATTCCCTTCAATAGGGACAATGGTCACAGGCTAAATTTATATGAATTAAATAATATATTTATCTCCCTCTCGCTCTGTCTCCCTCCTTCTCTCTGTCCGTCTGTCTGTCTGTCTGTCTGTCTCCCTCCCTTTCTTGCTCGCTCTCTCTCCCCCCTTCTCTCTCTCTCTTCCTCTCTCTGTGCCTCTGTCCTCTCTCCCTTACCTCTCTCTCATCTACTCCCATCCTGCCGTCTGTCATCTCTCTCCCTCTCCCTCTTTTTGTCCACTTTTGCTAAAGTGCTTGAACTATGTATTATTAAGTGTTAATTATTCCCCTTCATTGGGGCAATGGCCACAGGCTAAATTGAAACGAATTCAATAATCATCTCTCCCTTCCCCCCATCACTCTTCTCTCTCTCTTTTCCTCAATCTCACATCTCTCTCCTCTCTCGTCCTCTCTCGCTCTCTCTCTCTCTCTCTCTCGCTTTCTCTCTCCCTCTCTGTCTCCCTCCTCTGTGTCTCAGTCCCGTCTGTCTGTCGTCTGTCTCTCTCTCTCTCTCCTCGCCTCATCCTCTCTCACTTCTCTCTCTCTCTCTCTCCCCTCTCCTTTCTCCCTCCCTCCCCTCTCTCTCCCCCCTTCTCTCTCTCTCCCCACCTTCCCCCCTCTCTCGCTCTCCCCACCTCTCCCCTCTCTCTCCAGTCCCACAATCCCCCACCTCTCCTCCCTCTCTCTCTCTCCCCACCACTCTTCCCCCCCCTCTCTCTTTCCCACTATCCCTCCTCCTCTCTCACACTTATCCCCCCACCTCCTCCCTCCCTTTCCCCTTTCCTCTCTCTCCTCGTCTCTCTCGTCTGCCTGTCGTCGTCCTTCTCTCTCTCTCTCTCCTCTCTCCTCTCTCTCTCCTCCTCTCTCTCCTCTCTCCTTTTCTCTCTCCTCTCCACTCTTCCCCTGCTCCTCCCACCCCCCCCTCTTCCTCCCCCCCCCTCTCTCTCCTCCCCCATCTCCTCTCTTCCTCTCTGTCCTCCCACCTCTTTTTCCCCCCCCCCTCTCCCATTCCCTCTCCTCTCCCTCATCTCTCTCCCTCCCTCCCTCCCCGTCTCTTCTTTGTGCTCCCTCGCTATCTGTCTCGTTCGCATTTTTGAGTGTTCCCATTTTGTTTTCCCTCTTCTTCACTTTTTGAAATTCAATCTATGTCATTTGTGTTTTCCAGGTGCTCATTTTCGTCGTCGTCTTGTGTTTGAATGATGTAATTTTGAAGGTCTGTGATTGGTGGTTTTTCTTTCCTTCTTTTAACCTCCCCCTCCCCTTCCCCTCCCCTCTCCCCCCCCCCTCCTCCAAAAAAACCAAACAAAAATAAAAACAGAAAACAAACAAAACTCAACCCCTCCAAACCCCCAAACAAACAACAAACAAAAACACATACGCACAAAAACTGGTTCCTATATTGACTTTTTTTGGGTTTGTATTCCATATCACTGTATCAGTGTATGTTTGATTTTCTTTCAGATTTTTTAGTTGGTTTTTGTGTGTGTGTGTGTGTGTGTGTGTGTGTGTGTGTGTGTGTGTGTGTGTGTGTGTGTGTGTTTTATTATAATAATTCTTTTCCTTGATTGAGGCCTGTGTGAGGGCTGGATGTGAAAAGAAAAAAACAACCCAATTACGTGTGCTTGTTCATTTCCCTGAATAAGTTTCGTTTGTTCATTCATTCATTCATTCAATATCTTCTTCTTCTTCTCTTTCTTTTTTCTCTCTCTCTCTCTCTCTCTCTCTCTCTCTCTGTCTCTGTCTCTCTCTCTTTCTCTTTCTCTTTCCTCTCACTCTCTCTCTCTCTGTGTCTCTCTCTCTCTCAGTCTCTATCCTCCCTCTCTCTCTCCCCTCCTCTCTCTCTCTCTCTCTCTCTCTCTCTCTTTATCTCTCTCTGCCCCTCCCATCCTCTTTCTTTATCTGTCCCCCCTTCTCTCTCTCTCTTTTATCTGTCCCCCCTTCTCTCTCTCTCTCTCTCTCTTCTCTCTCTCTCCTCTCCCTCCCTCCCTCCCTCCCTCCTTCTCCCTGCCCCCTCCAACTCCCTCGCTTCTCCCCCTCCCCCTCTCTTTCCCTCTGTCCCCCATCTCTCTCCCCCTACCCTCCTCTCCTTCCCCCCTTCCACCCCACCCCCCCACCCCCCCACAAATAAACCCACCAACAAAACAACTCACCCCCAAACTGTCTTTATTGTCCGCCACACACTCCCACACCTTGTATAGCTACCTACCTCAGTACCTCTGTCTCACCGAAGTATGCTTTCCCTCTGTCCCCCATCTCTCTCTCTCCCCCTACCCTCCTCTCCTCCCCCCCAACCCCCCCCCCCACCAAAAAACAACACCACCTCCCCCCCCCCCCCCCCCCAACAAACTGTCTTTATTGTCTGCTACACACTCCCACACCTTGTATAGCTACCTACCTCAGTACCTCTGTCTCACCGAAGGTATGCTTTCCCTCTGTCCCCCATCTCTCTCTCCCCTACCTTCCTCTCCTCCCCCATCCCCCCACCAAAAAACAACACTCCCCCCCCCCCCCCCCCAACAACAAACTGTCTTATTGTCTGCTACACACTCCCACACCTTATAGCTACCTCAGTACCTCTGTCTCACGAAGTATGCTTTCCCTCTGTCCCCCATCTCTCTCTCCCCCTACCCTCCTCTCCTCCCCCCCAACCCCCCCCCCCCCCCCCACCAAAAAACAACACCACCCCCCCCACCCCCACCCAACAAACTGTCTTTATTGTCCGCCACACACTCCCACACCTTGTATAGCTACCTACCTCAGTACCTCTGTCTCACCGAAGGTATGCTTGTCCGTGCGCACCTGCCCCCTAAGCGCAATCATAGTCCTGTCATAGTCACTCACTCGCACGCTGACTACCTTACCAAATACCGAAAGGAACGAACGAGGTACTGACGACCCTGTCACGTCAAACACGTCTTCATGTGTCACACGTAGCTCTAGCAGCTCTCCATAAGTCACAGGGACGCGCAGGCCCAACCCAGAGGAACTGAACAGAAAATACCTGGGACTCAGGTAGTGTGTATTGAGGAGACGGGGAGGGAGAGTTCAGCGGTCAGAGCGGCACTCGCTTTCCCCAAAGGGGGGTGGGGGGGGGGGGGACGGGGGGAGGGGGGGGGGATAAGGGATAGCCCTAGTGGTTAGAACATTGCGCTCGCAATCTGACGACCCGGGTTCGAATCCCGTTCAAGAGGATTTTTTTCTCTGTCTGTCTGTCTGTCTGTCTGTCTCTACTGTCTCTCCTGTCTGTCTCTCTCTCTCTCTCTCTCTCTCTCTCTCCCTCTCTCCCCTCCCTCCCTACCCGCCCTCCCTCTCTCTCCCCACCTCTCTCACTCTCCCACCTCTCCTCTCTCTCCACCTATCCCCACCTCACCTCCACTGCTCCCCCAAAAGTCCGTATGAGACTATAAACTGAGGCCCCGTGTGCCAACGCATGCAGAACATCTTGCGCTCACGTTAAATGCTGTTCCGCTTTTCTTAAGAGTAGGCCATTGTGTGTCGGTGGGAACTGATGACAAAATTTACAAACCGCATACACACTGGGACTGGATGTAAAAAAAAGCACATAAGTGCTTATTCCATTATCCTCGATATAAAAGAATATAGAGAAGCTAAGTAAGGTTCAGCAGCATTGAGGGTGGTTATCAAGTGGATGGGTCACCGTTTTTTTGCGCGCCTTGGCTTCAGTACAGTCCCCCAGTTCTTCATCTTCACCTTCACCTATCCTGTACTCCCTTGGAACATGGGGGCACCAATGAAGATTTTGCAACCAGCTTCCTCCATTTCTGCTTTCGGCAGCAAATCGTTCCACTCAAGTCCAGTCTACTCTCTGATGTTGTCTTCCCATTGTTTTCTCAGACCTCCAGTTCACCCAGCTGTAAATGGGTACCTGCCCTCTTTAGGGTCAGGGAAGGTAAAGCAGCGAGGGAGAGGAGATGGGCGCCGCCCTCAATATGCTGGCCCCTGGAGAAGCTGAGGTCTTCGAGGGGTGGGGGCTGGGGGGTGAAGATTACAATGATACAAAAACACATTTTTTGCCTGCCTGTCTCTTTGCCTGTCTGTCGTTCTGCATACTCCTGTCTGTCTGTCCGTCCTTCTGTCTGTCCGTCCTTCTGTCTGTCTCTGTCTTTCTTGTACGCGTGTGTCTTTCCGTATCAATAAATTAACTTAGCGTGTGTGGTAGAAATAGACAGTGAGAGAAGATGGTGGGCAAGAGAAGGAGTGGGGGTAGAAGAAGAGAGAGAAGGGGGGGAGGGGGGGGGGGAGGGGGGGGGGGGAGGAGAGAGAGAGGGGAAAACTGAGATCAGAGAGAGAGAGAAGCTGAGACTCAGAGAGAGAGAGACTGAGACTCAGAGAGAGAGAGAGAGACAGAGAGAGAGAGAGAGAGAGACAGACAGACACACGGACAGACAGACAGAGAAAACACAGAGAGACAGACAGAGAAAACACGGACAGACACATCTTAGACAGAGAAGGTATCCGCAGACACCTAACAAGAATACTACATTGTATGTGGTGGTGGTGGGTGGGAGGGGGGGGGGGGGTGGGAGAAAAAAAGACTAAAGAAATTTTTGTTTAACCCTCTGCAGAGGATTTCGTTTCCTTTTTGTACTCCGGGGTCTATTGTGTGACAGTAAGGAAGGATTCTGTTTTTTGCCCCCTGTCCTCCCCCCACCCCCACCCCCTTTTTTTTTGGAAAGCCCTCGGTGACTGGCGAGTGAGTGAGTGAGGGAATGAGTTGACTTCAGGGTATAGATTTACCTCCTTGATTTGACAGGCGCTTGTCTGTTGCCAGCTCTTAGCTTAGGGAGGTGGGGGGTTGGGGGGGGGGGGGGGATTGAAACTGGGATTTCTTTTTAGTTCACTGTGTTTGTGTACGCGTGTGTGTGTGTGTGTGGGGGGGGGGGGGGGGGATTGAAACTGGGATTTCTTTTTAGTTCACTGTGTTTGTGTTCGCGTGGTGTGTGTGTGTGTGTGTGGGGGGGGGGGGGGGATTGAAACTGGGATTTCTTTTTAGTTCCTGTGTTTGTGTACGCGTTGTGTGTGTGTGTGTGTGTGTGGGGGGGGGGGGGGGATTGAAACTGGATTTCTTTTTAGTTCACTGTGTTTGTGTACGCGTGTGTGTGTGGTGTGTGGAGGGGGGGGGGATTGAAACGGGATTTCTTTTTAGTTCACTGTGTTTGTGTACGCGTGTGTGTGTGTGTGGGGGGGGGGGGGGGGGGGGGGGATGGGGGTGAAACTGGGATTTCTTTAGTTCACTGTGTTTGTGTAATTATTATATGTATGGGGTGGTATTGAAACTGGGATTTCTTGTTTACGTATGTGTTGTGTGTGTGTGGGGGGGGGGGGGGATTGAACTGGGATTTCTTTGTTCACGTGTTTGTACGTTGTGTGTGTGTGTGTGGGGGGGGGGGGATTGAACTGGGATTTTCTGTTCACTGTGGTAATGTTGGTGGTGTGTGTGGGGGGGGGGGGGGATTGAAGCTGGGATTTCTTCAGTTCACTGGTGGTTATGTGTGTGGGGTGTGGGGGGGGGGGGGGGGATTGAAGCTGGGATTTCTTCAGTTCACTGTGGTATGTGTGTGTGTGGGGGGGGGGGGGGGGGATTGAAGCTGGGATTTCTTCAGTTCACTGTGGTATGTGTGTGTGTTTGTGGGGGGGGGGGGGGATTGAACTGGGATTTCTTCAGTTCACTGTGGTATGGTGGGTTTTTGTGTGGGGTGGGGGGGGGGGGGGGGGGGGGGGGGGGGGGGGGGGATTGAAGTGGGATTTCTTCAGTTCACTGTGGTATGTGTGTGTGTGTGTGGGGGGGGGGGATTGAAACTGGGATTTCTTCAGTTCATTTATTATGTGTGTGGGGGGGGGGGTGGGGGGATTGAAAGCTGGGATTTCTTCAGTTCTTGTGTTTGTATTGTGTATGTGTGTGTGTGTGTGTGGGGGGGGGGGGGGGGGATTGAAACTGGGATTTCTTCAGTTCATTGTATATATGTGTGTGGGTGGGTGGGGGATCGAAACTGGGATTTCTTCAGTTCTTGTGTTTGTATATGTGTATATGTGTGTGTGTGTGGGGGGGGGGGGGGGGATTGAAAACTGGGATTTCTTTTAGTTCACTGTGTTTGTGTACGCGTGTGTGTGTGTGTGGGGGGGGGGGATTGAAACTGGGATTTTCTTTTTAGTTCACTGTGTTTGTGTACGTGTGTGTGTGTGTGGGGGGGGTTGAAATGGGATTTCTTCAGTTCCTTGTGTTTGTATATGTGTATATGTGTGTGTGTGTGGGGGGGGGGGGGGGATTGAAACTGGATTTCTTCAGTTCATTGTATATAGTGTGTGGGTGGGTGGGTGGGTGGGTGGGGGATCGAAACTGGGATTTCTTCAGTTCATTGTATATATGTGTGTGGGTGGGTGGGTGGTGGGTGGGTGGGTGGGGGATCGAAACTGGGATTTCTTCAGTTTACTGTTTGTGTGTGTGTGTGTGGTGGGGGGGGGGGAGGAATTGAAACTGGGATTTCTTCAGTAGTTCACTGTGTTTGTGTGTGTGTGTGTGGTGTGTGTGTGGGGGGGGGGGGGGGTGAAACTGGATTTCTTCATTTTACTGTGTTTGGGGGGGGGGGGGGGATGATTGAAGCTGGATTTCTTCAGTTCACTGCTTTTGTGTATGTGTGTGTGTAGGGGGGGGGGGGGGGTAATTGAAACTCGGATTTCTTCAGTTCACTGTGTTTGTATATGTGTGTGTGTGTGTGGTTGGGGGGGGGGGGGGGGATGAAACTGGGATTTCTTAGTTCACTGTTTGTATTATACGGATTATATTTTTTTATGTGTGTGTGTGTGGGGTGGGGGGGGCGGGGAGGGGAGGAATTGAAACTGGGATTTCTTAAAGTAGTTCACTGTGTTTGTATATTTGTGTTGGCGGGGTGGGGGGGGGGGGGGGGATTGAAACTGGAACTTCTCCAGTTTACTGGTGTTTGTGTGGGGGGGGGGGGGGGGGGGGAGGGGGGAGGGGGAGAGGAATTGAAACTGGGATTTTTTTCAATTCACTGTGTGTGTTGGGGGGGGGGGGGGGGAGGGATAGTGTGTGTGTGTGAGAGCGTGTGTGTTTTAGGGGGATAGAGATGTGTGAGGGGGTGACTATACTGTGTGTTAGGAGGGAGTGGTGGATGTGTATGCGTGTGTGTGTTAGGGGGGGGGGGAGGTGATGGAGTGTGATTCGCTGGCGCGTGTGTATGTGTGTTGTGTGGGGTGTGGGGTAATAGATTTCTAGTTTAACGTCCTTCCAATGGGATATCAGACAGGAAGTGTTGTGTGTGTGCGGTTGTACGGGTGTGGGGGTGCGCACGCGCACCGTGCTTGTTTGTGTTGTAGGGGGGGGGGTGGCTATAAGGAGGGGTAATAAACAACTATTATGGAAAAAGCATAAACAAGAATTCTGGAAACAAAAACAAAAAATTAAAAAAAACCACCAGCCCCAGAAAATCAAACAGCAAAATCCAGCTTCCAATTATAACTTGAAGCTATCCTTAATACAGAGGAGTCTGAAATAGGATATGGCTTATGCAATAAATTTCTTCATTAATGGAATGTTTAAGAATTTGCTGAAATACGGATGGTGAGGGAGGTAAGATGTTTTTTAGGATGCCGTAAAGAATGTGAATCTGGTAGATTTTCAACAGATATCATGTTGCTTTAAAAAAAAATGTTCTAAAAGCATGGCTTAGACCTGTATATAGAGATAAACATTTTATGGTTCATGTAAATTACGGATTTGATCTTATCAAAAGTTATATAGGGTCTCAGCCTCAGGATAACCTGTGTGTGTGTGTGTGTGTGTGTGTGTGTCCACATGTGAGTCTTTCTCCATCTGTCTGTGTGGTTGTGTTAGGTGGTGGTGGTGGTGATAGAAGTGAGTTTCTGTCAGTCTGTGTGTATACACATGTGAGTCTGTCTTTTAAAAAAAAAAGAATTTATTTATTTATTTATTTTATATCGAGGATAATGGAATAAGCACTCATGTGCTTTTTTACATCCAGTCCCCATGTCTATGCGGTTTTGTAAATTTTGTCATCTGTTTCCACCGGCACACAATTGCCTACTCTTCCGAAAAGTGGAACAAGATTTAACGTGTGCGCAAGATGTTCTGCATGCGTTCGAACACGGGGCTTCGGTTTATAATTATAGTCTCATCTGTGTGTGCGTGTGTATGTGTGTATGACTCAGAGAGAGAGACAGACAGATACTAGACACTCACACAGAAAGTGTATCCCCGATTACATACATATATATTTTGTTTTCTTCTTTCTCAACCGAAATTCTCGTTTTGTTTCTGTTGTAAACTAAGACTGTCAATTTTTGGGGAGAGTGCTACAATTTACAGAGAAACAAAGTGGTGGGAGAGAGTAAGTAACTAGCCTGTGAACTGTAGACGGGGTAAGGAGATGGGTGAGGGGGAAGACAGAGAGAGAGGGGGAGAGTGAGAGAGGAAAAGCAGAGAGGAGAGAGAGTGGAGAGAGAGAAGAAGAGAGAGATGAGAGAGGAGAGAGAGAGAGAGAGGAGAGAGAGGGAAGGAGAGAAAGAGAGGGGGGAGAAGAGAGAGGGGGGGGGAGTGAGAGAGGCTAAGAGAGAGAGAGACTGAAGGGGAGAGAGACAGACAGACCACAGACAGACAGAGAATGAGAGAGGAGAGAGAGCAGAGAGAGAGACAGAGGAAAGAAGAGAGGAGAGAAAGAGAGGGAGAGGAGAGAAGAGAGAGAGAGAAGAGAGAGAGGAGAGAAGAGGGAGAGGACAGTGAGAGAGGCAAGAGAGAAAGGATGAGGGAAGAGAAGAGAGAGAGAGAGAGAGAAAGATGAGAGGGGGGGGGAGAGTAGAGAGGAGAGAGAGAGATGAGGAAGAAAAGACGAGAGGATGAGAGAGAGAGAGAGAGAGAAAGTATTTGAAGCCTTGTTAAGAGTTTGTGTGTGTGTCTGTGTGTGCTTGCGTGTGTGTTGGTGTTGATGTGTGTGGTGTGTGTGGTTGTGTGTGAGTGTGTGTGTGTGAGAGATAGATTTGAAATCTCCAAACCCTCAACAATCTTGACATTTCATGCCTTTTTAGCCTTAAGTTTTAGTGTGGCAGTTCAATCCTTTTCACTCTGACAGGTTGAAGTAAGCATGTTTGGATCCATGGTCCTTCTGAGTGGTGTGGTTGGAAAGGATCGTGTGTCATCTCCTTTTTTTTTTAGCCTGCCTTGAATGTTAAAGAACATGGTGTTGTTGTTGTTGGATTGATAATGATATAGGTCTCAGTGGAAAGCCCCTCTTTGCTTCTCTCTTTCGCATTTTCTGTTTTGTCATTATTGATTTGTTTGTCTTTCTGTCTCTGTCTGTCCGTTTATCTCTGTGTCTCTGTATTTCTGTTTCTCTCTCTCTCTTTTTTTCTCTCTCTCTCTTACCTCCCTCGCTCTTGTCTGACTGTCTCTCTATCTCTGTCTGTCTGTCGTCTGTCTGTCTGTCTGTCTGTGTCTGTCTGTCTCTTGTGTGTGTGTGAATGATTGATGTTTAGATATTTTTCTTTTACAAGTTGATGTTGAGGTTGCTTTACATTTATATATATATATATATATGGATAATTTATATATATATATATATATATATATATATATATATATATATATATATATATATATATATATATATACATACATACATATAAAACATGAAAAAAATAAAAACCTAATCACCCCCCAACCTCCTCCCTTCCACAGACTGGCAACGCTTCCACCTCTCGCTCCACCACAACCACCGCCACCACCACCACCCCAACCACCACCACCACCAACAGCCATCATGCTTCCACAAGCAGCCTGGCTTCCACATCGTCCGCTGACGTCACGGTCACGGCGGAGGAGGAAGCAGGTGGCGCCAGACACGCGGCGAGCAGTCCCAGCGGGCAGGCCGCGTTTCTCCAACGCGTGCGTCAAGCGAGCGAAGCGGTGAACGCGGGGGACTTTCGCCGCGCGGTGGAAGCGTACGGGCAGGCGATTGGCCTGGACCCGTCCAATCATATCCTCTATACCAACAGGGCGGCGGCGCTCTTCAAGCTGGGCCGCTTTTCGCAGAGCGTGCAGGACGCGCGGGCGGCGCGCGATTTGAACCCTAAGTGGGCGAAGGTGAGTGTGGGTGGTGTGGGTGTGTGTGGGGGTGTGTGTGGTGGGGGGAGGGGGTGGTGGTGTGGGGGGGGGGGGTGTGTGTGGATGGATGGGTGTTGTGGTATATGTTGTGTGAGTGTATTAGTTTGTAATTTTTGAAAAATTCTTTTATTTATTTTATTCTTTTATTTCGAGGCTATTGGAATAAGAACTCATCTGCTTATTTTTATGATCCAGTCCCCGTGTGCACGCCGTTTTGTCAATGTTGTCATCCGTTCCCACCGGCACGCAATGGCCCACTGCTTCCAAAAAGCCGAACGGGTACATAATAGTCTCATCCGAAGGACTTTTGGGGAAAGTGGAGTCGGCACTGATGTTAGCTCCAAAGGAAAAGTCCTTTTGACCAAGATTTGAACCTGGGTCAGCAGATCATGAGTGCATCACTCTAACCTCCAGGCTATCCCGTCCCTGTTTGTGTGTGTTTTTAAAAATTTATTTATTTTTTATGTATTTATTCTTTTATATCGAGGATAATGGAATAAGCACTCATGTGCTTTTTTACATCTAGTCCCCGTGTGTATGCGGTTTTGTCAATTCTCTCATCTGTTCCCACCGGCACACAATGGCGTTTGCACATGGGACTTCGATTTATAGTCTCATCCGAAGGACTCGTGGTGTGTGTGTGCGTGTGAGTGTTATTTATTTTATTTAATATTTTATCTTTTTATTTTATTCTTTTATTTCGAGGTTTTGAAAGTCTTTTGGATAAACTGAGGTCCCGTGTGTGAACGCATGCAGAACATCTTGCGCACACGTTAAATCCTGTTCCGCTTTTTGTAAGAGTAGGCCATTGTGTGTCGGTGGGAACAGATGACAGGCTTTACAAAAAACGCATATATATACACACAGGGACTGGATGTAAAAAAGCACATAAGTGCTTATTCCATTATCCTCGATATAAAAGAAATAAAAGAAAAAAGGGTATTGGAATAAGCACTCATGTGCTTTTTATTATTATTATCCAGTCCCTGTGTGTATGCTGTTGTGTAAGTTTTGTCATCCATTCCCACTGGCACACAATGGCCCACTCTTCCAAAATGTGGAATGGGTTTTAACATGTGCGCAAGATGTTCTGCGTGCATTTGCGCATGGGGCCTCGGTTTATAGTCTCATCCGAAGGACTTTTGAGGAGAGTGCATTTGGCACTGATGTTAACTCCAGAGGAAAAATCCTTTTGAACAAGATTTGAACCCGGGTTAGCAGATCATGAGTGTATCCCTCTAACCACCAGGCTATGCTGTCCCCTTGTGTGTGTATGCGTGCATGTGCGTGCTCACACATGTGTGTATGTGGCTGTGTGAGTGAAGTTGGCTCCGCTCCATATAATTTTATGTCTGTTTTTTTTCTTTACAAATCTGCATTAATTTTTTGTCATTTCCAGTTTGCTTTTTCAGTCTTGTGTCTTTTAAAAAAATCTTTATAATAAAATTTGTGTGTGTGTGCATGTTTTGTGTTATATATATATATCATATATTTATATATCTGTTTCATTGTTTGTCAACTTTGACCATATCTCTGTTCTCAGTGTTTTTTCCCCCCT
>CM054156.1:12647974-12652974 GCA_028751875.1 Rapana venosa
ACACACACCACCACCACCACCACCACCACACACACCCACCCACCCCACCCACCACCACCACACTGTTATATTTCTCTCTCTCTCTCTCTCTCTCACTCTCACTACAACTCTCTCACACACACACTCTCACTCACTCACTCACACTCCTCACACTCACTCTCTCACACTCTACACTCTCTCTCTCTCCTTTCTTTCTCTCTCTCTCTCACACACACACACACACACAAACTCTCTCTCTCTCTCTTTCTCACACACACACACAACACACACACACACACACACACACACACACACACCACACACACACACACACACACACACACACACCACACACACATTTCTCTCTCTCTCTCTCTCTCTCCTCTCCTCCCCTCTCTCTCTCTCCCTCTCTATCTCTCTCATTCTCCTCCTCTCACACTTTCTCTATACTCACCGACCTCTCCCCATCCTGTATTTATCTTAAAAACCAAATTTCCATCCCCACTAACAACACCTTCCCCACAGATCGGTTTCCCCTCCCCCCCCAAACCCCCCCCTTTTTTCCCCTTCAAATTTTATTTTAGCGTATACCATTATCTAGATCACTAGGCTCTTGTTTGCTTTGAAGTCAGCCGGGTACACCCGCAGCATCAAATTACCGCCGTAAAAACCGGGTTTTAACCAGGGTTTTGATCTCAAGCCCACCCTTCCCTTGTCACAAAAGGGCCCAGCGTGTTCGGGCAAAGGTAACAGGGCCCGTGCTCCACCCCGGGTTATTAAAAAAGCTTCTGGTTGGGTTTCCTGTTTTTTCCCTTTCCTTTCTTCTTTCTTTCATTCTGTTCGTTTCCCTTTGCTCTCGGGGGTTGGGGGAGTGGTAGACTAAAAAAAATTGAAACAACAAACGAAATTGAGGGTGGATGGGTAAACTTTGCTGCGTTTGGTTGGGAAAAAAATTAAATTTTATAAAACAAGGGGCGGGCCCGGGTCCGTTGGGGTTTTTCCCGGGGTTTTCGTAAAAACAGGGCTTTTTTGGGAACTGTTTTCGAATGTGGAAGAAAATTTTGGGGGGAAATTGGGGGAGGGGGTAAAACAGGGGGGGCCCGGGGAAACTCTGAAAAAGCCATTTTCTGTGATCTAGGCAAAAATTTAGGGGTTTTCTGGTCGTTGAAATGGGTTGGATTTTTGGGGTGAAGTTTTTTAAATTTTCTTTTTTGGGGCCCGGGTTTTTCCCACCCCAAAATATCACGTATCTGTATAAAACACAAGCGCTCTTCGTCTTTTTCCACAACGAAACGCACCATTCACGCACACCACACACTCTTTCCCCTCCCCCCCCTCCCCCCCACATACCCCCCCCCCCCCCCCAAAAACACACAAAACATCACACAACCTCCCCCCCCCCACCCCCCCCCCCCCCCCCCCCCGACGCATACACCCGACTTTCACACCCACCCCAACAAACCCCCAACCCCCCGCACCCCCTTCAAAAAACCACGCTCACCACCCCAAAAACCTTCACCCACACACCCCGTACCAGCACCTCACAAAAACACACTACGCACCAACCCCCTCACCCAACACCCCAACCACCCACATTGCAACCCACCACACACAAACGTACCCCCCGGAAAAACCCTTACCCACCAAAACCACCTCCCCCCCCCCCCTCACTCCACCCCCCCCCCCTCACCACCCCCATTTTCCACCCTTCCCCCCCCCCCCCCCCCCCCGCCCCCCCTCCCCCCCCCCCCCCCCCCCCCCCACCCCCCCCCAATAACTCCCCCCCCCCCTCCCCCCCCCCAACCCCCCCCCCTCTTAAATAAACCCCCCCCCCCCCAAACCCACAACAAACCCCCAACCAAACACACACACACACAAAAAATTTTCCTTAGATAAAGGGTTACCAAAAGACTGCTTGAGAGGTCATCTAGTTTTTGGGGGCTTTGTTGCTTAAGGCAGACTAATCCATCCGAGATTTAAAGTATTTCAGCTGTCCAAAAAACTTGGGTCTCTAACCCTCAAAAAAACAGACAGACCCCTCTCTCTCCCTTTTTCCCCCGCTCCTCTCCTCTCTCTCTCTCTCTTCTCCTCCTCTCCTCCTCTTTCCCCCCCTCCCGTTCCCCCCTCCCCCTCTCCTCTTTTCTCTCCAACCCTCCCTTTCCCCCTTTGCCCCTCGGACCCTCCCCTCTCTCCTCGCTCCCTTTTCTCTCTCATTTTTCCCCGTCTCTCCCCTCCTCTCTCCTCTCTCCCCTCCCTCTCCCCTCTTCTCTCCTCTCACCCTCCACCCCCCACCTCTCTCTCTCACATCTCCTCTAAATCTCCACCCTCCCCCCCCTTCCCCCCCCAAACCCTCCTCATTCTCTCTCTCACTCCCCCCTCCCCCCTCTCCATCCCCCACCCTCTCTCTCTCCCTCTCTCCCTCCCCCCCCCATCCCTCCCGCCATGCTTTCCCCCCCCCTCCCCCAATTTTTTTCTGTTTACCAAAAAACCCCGGTTGAACGGGAAACTTTTTGATAAACAAAGGCCCCAAAGCTTTGCCTTTCCCCCCCCCCCCCCCCCCCCATTTTCCCCTTTAAAAAAAAAGGCAACCCAGTTAAATTTTTGTCAATTATCAAACCCCCAAAAATCGGGTGAGGGGAAATAAGTACGGGGGTCTGTTGTGGTGGGGGGAAAAGGGGCAAAATGGGGGTAGGGGAGGGGAAGGTTTAACCTCTGGCAAATAAAGAGAAAAAGTAGGTAAAATTTCGGGGGCCGGGTAAATTTCTTTATCCGTCACTGACTATCCCAAAATTTAGGGTTGTGGGTTTTTTTTTATGTAAATGGGCGGGTTTTTCTGTTTTTGGGTTTTTTGTTTTTGTTCCGGTTTTACTATCCCTTTCTCCTGTCAGGTCGGGCCCCTTCCCCCCCGCTGCTGTCTGGTCTCTCTCTCCTCAATCTCTTCCCCTCCCCTCCTCTTCCACCTCCTCTCTCTCTCTTTTCTCCTCTCCTCCTTTCTCTCTTCCCCTGTTTTCATCTATCCTCCCTCTAGTCTCAAATTCCCGTCTTTGGGCCCTTTCCCCATGCCCTTCTCCCTCGTTCCCCTCTCTTTCCTCTCTCCCTTTTTGTCTTTTGTCGGGGGGCTAAACCCAAAAATTTAAACACGCCAAAACCACCACACACACACACTCACAAACCCTTCACACACACACACACACACACACAACACACACACCCCCCACACACACCCACACATCCCCCTTTAATCAAACCCCACAAAACACCACTTACACTCAAACACACCACCCCACCACAACCCCCTACTCACCCACAACCACATACTCAAACCCCCACACAAAACCCCACCACCATACACCACACACACCACACACACACACACTCATCAAACCCCCCACACACACTCAAATTTCCAAAACACACATACACATACACTCCCCACAACAAAAAAAAAACACCCCAAACACCATACACAACACCACCACAAAACACCCCAAAACCCCAAAACCACCACACCCCACACACAAAACCCACACCACACACACACACACACACCCGGGGGGGGGGGAAAAAAAAAAAAAAACACACACACCCCGAAAAAAAAAAAACACGCACACCCCACAAAAACCCCACACACACACACCCCACCCCCAAAACACACACCACACACACACACACAACACACACACCCCTCCTCTCTCTCTTCCCTTTTTCCCTCCCTCCCTCCCCCCCCCCCCCACTCTCCCCCCCCCTCCCTCTCCCCCCCTCTCCCCCCCTCCCCCCCCCCTCTTTCCCCCTCCTCCCCCCTCCCCTCTCCCTCCCCCCCCCTCCCCTCCGGGGCCCCCCTCCCCCCCCTCCCCCCTCCCCCCCCTCTCTCAACCCCCCCTCCTCGCCAAACCCACACCACACCCAAAACCCCCCCTTCCCCCCCCTCCCCCCCCTTTTTCTCCCCTTTCCCCATTTCCTTCCCCCCCCCTTTTCCCCCTTTTTTCTGGGTCAGGGAATTTTTTTATTAATATTTTTTTTTTATTAAAAAAAAAAAAACTTTTCTATTTTCCCTTTTAAACTGAGACTTTTGATTCGTGGGGAAAAAAACGAGTCCCTTTAGGTTTAAAAGGAAAAAATGGCCCTGTCCAAAAAACGGGGGTCAAGATTGCGGAAACTTTGTCGACTTTTGGGGACGTGAATTTCGAATCCTTCCTTCCCTCCCCCTCCCCCTCTTTTCTTTTGTCTGTTTCCCCTGTGTCTCTATTCTGTTTCTGTTCTCCCAATGTTTTGTTTCTCTCTCCTTTTCTCGCGGGCTCTTTTTCTCTTCTGTCCCGTCCTTTTTGTGTCTGGGCTCATTGCCCCGTTCTTTTTCCCCCAGTCCTTTTTCTCTCTGTTTCTGTCCTCTCTCTCTCTCTCATCTCTTTTTCTCTTCGTGTCTGGCTCTTGTTCTGTCATCTCGCTGTCCCCTTTCCCTCTGTCTTTCCCGTCTGTCTCTGGAAACTCCCCTTCTTTCTTCCCCTTTCTCCTGGGGGTATCTCTTTGCTGGTTTTCTTTCGCTTTACCCCCTCCTCTGTCTCTTCTGTCCTTTCTGTCCCGTCTGCCTCTCGCTGTCCCCCTCTTTCCCCCTGTCTGCTCTCTTTTCTGTCCCCTGTCTCCTTTTTGTTTTGTTTTGGGGCCCCCTCTTTCCCCCTGCTCCCCTTTTTCTCTATGTATCTGTGCTGTCTCTTTCTGTCTGCTGTCTCTTTTTTTTTTAACCCGTCTTTTGCCCGCCTCTTTTTTGTCTCCCCTCCGTCTCTTTGTTCTCCCCGCCTGGGGCCCTCCTTTTTCCTCTCTCTGGCGTCCCTTTTCTCCCCCTTTCCCGCCCCCTATGCCCTTTTTCTCTCTTTCCTCAAACCCCCTCCCTCTCTCCCTCTCTCATTTTATCTCTCTCTTCCTCTCCCTCCTCTCTCTCTCCCCCTCTCTTTTCTTTTCAGTCTCTATTTTCTTTCTTTTTCCCTCTCGCCCCCCCTTCCCTCTCTCTCTCTCCGCTCTCTCTTTTC
>CM054156.1:12657974-12660474 GCA_028751875.1 Rapana venosa
CACTGATCCCCAAGAGTGCTGCATGGCCTTCATCTCACTTTCTACAGTCCTCCTCCACGTTGCTTTTGGTCTTCCTTTCTTTCTCCTTCCTTCTGGGGTCCAGTGCAATCATCATCAGCACAGTGTTAGCAGAATGGTTAAGATGGTGTAATGTTTTTTTCTTTGTCACTTGAGAATTTGTCAGAATTAATGCCAGAGTATTTAAAACATCACCTGTGTTTTTATCATTCTTTGTGTATTGGCATCATGCAGTGTAGTTCATGGTGAACTCGTATTTGATGCTTGATTCGTTATTTGATAATGTGATTTGTGTTATCTGCTGTAGTAAGATCATGCATATTATTGTTTATTTATTCATATATTTGTTCATTTTTTGTGTAGAGGAAGAGAGTGAGCTTCAAACCGAGTGCTTCTTGATTATCAGGTTGTTTGTTGTTGTTGTTGTTGTTGTTTAAGAGAAGAACAATACAGCTCACTATTTTAGATTTAGAGCTGTGATTTTTCTCCCAAAAGTCCAACAAAAAAAATGAATACGCCTAAAACCAAACTAAAAGAATAACTTCGTTATTGTAATTTTATTCAGTTTTTCTGTATTGCACATATTTTAGTGAAAACCGAAATTTTATCTAGTTATATTTTAGAGAGTGGTGTGGGTGTGGATGGTAGAGGTGGGGTTAAAACCAGTTGGAGATTATCTCACTTTGTCTACCAAGACAGTGAACATAATGTAGCACGGTAAAGATTTTTAACGTAGGGTGTGAAAGAAAGATTCAGTTAAGATTTAAGAGATCATCACATAATTATGCAGATGGCCACCTATTGTATTGTATCGTATCGTATTGTATTCTATGCGTGAAATTCAGGCTGTTGTCCCTAGGTGAGCGTGTTGCCAACAAAAGCAGTGCTAATTTTTGAAAATAAGTTCCTAACTATACTTCCCTGAGAAGGGCAAACTCGCTTGTTGCCGTGGACTCTTTCACGTGCCTGGAGTGCATATTGCAAAAAGGGACCTCGGTATAATTATCGTCTCATCCGATTTTTGACGGATCGTCGAACGCAAGCGTCGGCACCTTTAAAGCGGATCGTCGTACCGTACCATGCATCACCACCTTTAGAAGGGCTGTCGCGTGGGGAGAAGCGAGGGAGGACAGAGAGAGTTGTATCGCAGGTGTAACCTTCCTCAGATTGCCCCTTGTGTGTGTGTGAGAGAGAGAGAGTGTGTGTGTGTGTGTGTGACAGAGGCGGTATACTGCTTTGCCGGCGCCGCTGAACGTTCGTCCTCAACGGAAACCCCCGCTGAAAGTTCTGAAAACCGTCAGTTCTGATTCAGTCTGCCACTGCTGCGACGAAGGAAACGTGCTCGTGTGTGTGTGTGTGTGGGATTTTGTTTGTGTATACATGTGTGGTGGATATAGTATTCTTTGCCCAGCCTGCAGTGGAGTGATTTTCTAACTAACTGAGTGATGCTGCAGTATCGTTGTTTCTGTTTTTCTTCCGCGTGTTCGTTCTTTCCAAGAGTGGTGGTGTGCGTTTTCGCCGTTCGCAGTGGCCAGGTGGTTAGTTAGATCGGCTCGTTGTGTGTGTGTGTTGGAGGTTCGTGTCCCGGCTTCGCTTCAAAGCAACTGACGTTCTTTTTTAAATAGGCTGAAAGGAAGACGGAAGGGATGAAAGTCAAGTCAAGTCAAAGTCAACTTGACTTTACTCGACTGACGTTCCTATTTAAGTAGGCTAATAGAAGACGGAAGGAATTTAAAAGAGAAAAAAAAAAGGGGGGGGGGGGAGAGAGGGCGTGGTGGAAAGGAGGGTAGAAGGGATGGAGGGGTGGGGTGAGGGTGGTTGGGATAATCTGTTGTAGTTTTTTTGGCAGGTTTAAGGTGATCGTTGAATCCGTTGTGTACTTGTGTAAAATATTGACAAACACTGTTTTATTACTGAACGGTGCCAGATGCTGGTTTTTGAATACGTTTTTTTTTTTAGTTGGTATTGCAAATCATTGCTCTGTCTGTCTGTCCCTGTCTCTGTCTGTCGCTCTCTGTCTTTCTCTCTGTCTCACCCTGTCTGTCTCTGTCTCTCTCAGGCCGGATGGAAAAAAAAGTATTTAAATACTTCTGTTCCCAACGAAGACATCATCATCTGTCTGCCTGCCTGTTCCCCTTCCCCCTTCCCCTGCCAGACATCACGATCAGTAACTTGGTGAGCGAATATGTAGGTAGGTAGGTGAGTGCTCAAAAAAAGTATGCATTGTGTTGGTTGCTCCAAGTACTACAGTAGGTTTGTAAGTTGGTAAAATCATGAGCTGGGAGATAGAAGCAGCTGAGAGAATAGAAAATTGTGTGTGTGTGTGCGTGCGCGCGTGTGTGCATACGTTTGTGCGCGTGCGTTTAAACATGTGCACAAGATATTCTGTATGCGTTCGCTCTCGCCACCTTGGTTTGTAGTCTCATCCGAGAGACTTTCAGGGGAATGATGATAATAATAATGATGATGATAATAAAAAAAA
>CM054156.1:12670474-12687974 GCA_028751875.1 Rapana venosa
CTACGAGATGCCATCTCGCGTAGATGACATCAAAACTTCAGAGTAGTAGAAAATGTAGGATGAAATTGCTGTTTTTGTCACGTTTAGGAGTTTGGGTTGGATGACTTGGGCAGTATATTGTGATCATTATAAATTCCATATATTATTATTATTATTATTATCATTAATTTGAGAGCAAAGATATATTCCTATCAAGACTGAGCCTTGTTTAAACAAAAAAAAAGTTACCTACGTAAGTGTGATACAAATACCCAGAGTTTTTGTGTGTGACTGTGTGAGTGGCGTGTACACTTTTTAACATCAATCAGTTATTGCGAGGTCGTGGATTTATTACGTGCTCAAGAAACATATTTATTCATTTGGCGGATCAGTGAAAAGTAGCGTGTGATTTCATTGAAAAAGCATCTCACATACAACTCCTGACCAGGATTCCTGACGAGAAAAGAATTCAGTGCTGTGCTTTCATCAGCCATGTGAAGTTTTTGAAGAAAAAAACAACTGCTTTAGCCGAGCGGATGTTGTGCGTATTCTAAGGCGGTGAAGGCGAGGTGTTCTGATTGGAGGATGTAGTGGAGCGGAAGTGACGCCATCAAGTAGCGGGAAGGACGGTAGAATGATGAAATGGTCCTTCACACAACCATTCCAAGCCAAGTCCAAGAAAGTGAGTGGAATATTCTGGAATGTGTTTGTGTTTTTTTCCCCTTTTCTTTTGTTTTAGTGAGTTTGTTTTTGTTTTGTGTTTGTGTCTACTTTTACGCACCAAATCAATATTTCTTTTTCAGTGCTTTTTTATGTTTTGTTTTTGAAGGTTTGGCTGACAACTATAATATATATGGTACATCTCTCTGTCTTGACTCTTTCTCTGTTGTTGGTGCCCCCCCCCCCACTCTATACAATCCCTGGCCACTTCCTCGTTTTCTCTCATATCTTTCATTTTATTTTTTTCTGTATTGTATCACAGTTGTACTGCATTTGTTTTGATGTGTATCGTGTACCACTTATTGCAGATTTCTCTGCATGAAATTATTAGGGATGCTCTTCCAGGAAGAGTACATCAGGACCAGTATAATGCCACATTTTTTAGTGTGTGTGTGTGCGTGCGTGCGTGCGCGCATCACACAGGGATTGCCCGCACATATATTCTCTGTGTGTGTGTGTGTAAGTGCATGCGGGCACGTGCGAGCGATATATGGACATCTCCCTGTCATGTATACTTCCATCTGCTCTCTCCATGAGCCTCCTCCCCCACTTTATACACACACACACACACACACACCACACACACACAACACACACACACACACACACACACACACTCATACATACACGCGCGCTCACGCACACACCTGTCTAATATCACTTTCTAGTGGATAGACATTAAAATGAATTCACACACACGCGCGCGCTCGCACGCACGCACGCACACACACACACACACACACAACACACACACACACACATACACACACACATACACACACACACACACCACGCCACACCACACACACACAAACACTCACCACACACACACTTAACACACCACACACACACAACACAAACACTCACACAAACCCCACATTGCCCCCCCCCCCCCCCACAACACACACCAACTTCCCCGCGCGCACAAAACCACCCCAACCACACACACAATCCCCCCCCAACACCACACCACACACACACACACACACACACACACACACACACACACACACAACACCACACCCCTTTTTCCTTCCTTCCTTTTCCCTCTTCAAAGAAAAGAACTACAGTACGCCTACTATGCCTCAGTGCAGCACAAACATACAGAAAAATCCCAACTTTTTACCACCCTCCCCCCCCACGCTTATAGCCAAACCCCCCTCCACCTTATCCATTTCTCCCATTTCCCCGCACAAAAAAAACTCAGAACCTATAGCAAACCCTCTGATTGGGTAGTCGTTCCTCAGCCGCCACATGCGCGCGCGCCCCCGCGCACGCCGCCGCACACAACACACACACACCACGGCAGCCGCAGCACCACCCTTTTCTCGTTCTTTTTCTTTCCACTCTGCCTCTCCCTGTTCGGTCTGGCGCGCCCACCCGGGCCCCCACCCAGCCCCGCCCCTTTTTCCTCTCTCTCTTCGTCTCACTCCTTCTCTCGTCTGCCTCTCTCTCTTTCTCTCTGGGTACGTCTGTTTTGCTCTGTCTGTCTTTCTGTTTGTTTTGTCTCTCTTTCTCTCCTCTCTCTCCTCACTCTCTCTCCTCTCTCCTCTGTGATCTGCCCTCCTTCTCGGAGCGCTGTCTCTCTGTCTTTGCTACTTTAACACCTTTCTTCTTCTCCTCTCTCTCTCTCGTCCACTCATCCTCCTCATCCTCTCTGTGTTCTGCCCCCTGTCCTGCCGCGTCTCTCTTTCTTGTCCGACACCCCTCTCTCCCTCCACTCCTCCTCCCTCTCTCTTCCTCTCTGCTCTTCCGTACTTCCCTCTCTGTCTCTGCGTCGCTGTCTCTCTGTCTTTGTCTCCTTTTTACCCCTTCGCCTCTCTCTCTCTTTTCTCCCCTTTTTCTCTCCCTCCTTCTCTCTCTCTCCTTTTCTCTTCTCTGTTCTGTCCCTCTCTCTCTCTCCTTCCTCTCTGTCTTGTCTCCTTTTTCTCCTCTATCTCTCTCTCTCTCTTTCACTCCTCTTCCTCTCTCTCCTCTCTCTCCCTCTCTCTCTCCTCTTCTCTCTCTCTCTGTTACACTGACCATTCCAGTTTGTTTGGTCAGCTTGCAAGTTGTTTTTTTTTGCTAGTCCCTCTCTCCCTCTTTTTTTGTTCTGCGAGTTTTTTTGACTAAGTGGCGCAGGGTTGGACAGCTGTTGTTTGACGCCAAAGGGAAGTGCTGCCGATGTTGTTTCAGAGAATTGGAAATAACGGTTTGGTGGGGTTTCGGGGGGTGGGGGGGGGGGGGGGGGGGGGGGGGGGGGGGTGTTAAAGATAGGTGTACGTGGGATGGGTAGTGGTAGGGGTGATTGTGGGGGGGGGTCAGTCGGTGTTTTTGTGGATTTTTGTGTGTGTGGAGCGTTTGACTGATTTAGGATGTTTTGTCATTTTGCCGGATCGTTTGTGTATCTTCTATAGGAAGATTTCGTAAATTATTAAATTTCAGAAACTGAAAACGAGGTAGTTGATGAGGGGTGGTGAGAGGAATTCATTAGTAAACACATCCACAGACGCATGGCGTGGACAGGCAGGCAGGCAGGCAGGTGCACCATATCTACTTAGAAATATTACCTTAACCTTTTGTTTAATAATGTGTTGGTCCACGATAATGACATTTTTGTTCAATGTTCTCCTTCACGCACCGTTCCTTTTGGTGTTAAACTGCGATCCCGAGACGTGGATTTGTTCTTCTTTTCTCTCGCTGCTACACCGGCTAGCGCTATCGCGCGAAAAAAATAAGTTTCAGTTAGAAGCTGAGAGAGAAGAGAGAGAAGAAGAGGGAAGGAATGTAAGGCCCCCCAAATTTCCCCCTTTTTTAAAAAATCCCCGGCAAGAAACCAGAAAGGGGGGGGGGGGGGGGGGGGGGGGGGGGGGGGGGGGGGGGGGGGGGGGGGGGGGGGGGGGAGGCAAGGGAAGGTGTTGGGGGGGGGGGGGGGGGGGGGGGGGAGGGGAGAGGGAGGGGGGGGGGGGAGAGGAGGGGGGGGGGGGGGGGGGGGAAGGGGGGGGGGGAAAGAGAGAAAGAGGACGGTTTCCTTTGGGGGGGAGGGGGGCGGGGGCCCCGAGAAGAGGAAACCCCGCCCGGGCCAAAGGGGGAAGGGGCCCCCCCCCCCCCCCCCCCCCCCCCCCCGCTCCCCCCGGGGGGCCCCCCCCCCCCTTTTTTGCCCCCCCCTTTCCCCCCGGGGCCCCCCCCCCCCGGAAAACCCCGGGGGGGCCCCCCGGGGGGGGCCCGTTTTTTGAGGTTTTGTTTTGGGGGGGGTTTTTTTGTGGGGGGGAAAAGGGTTTGGGGGGTTTTTTTTTTTTTTTTTTAAAATTTTTTTTTTTGGGGTTTTTTTTTTTTTTTTCTTTTTTTTTTTTTTTTTTCTTTTTTGTTTTTTTTGGGGAAAATTTTTTTTTTTTTTTTTGGGGTTTTTCGGAATTTTTTTTTTTTTTTTGTTTTTTTTTTTTTTTTCTTTTAACTAATTTTTTTCTTTTTTTTTTTGGGTTTTCCCTCTTTTTTTTTTTTTTTTTTCCTTTTTTTTTCCCCTTTTTTTTTTTTCCCCCCCCTTTTTCTTTTTTTTTTTCCCCCCCCCCCTTTTTTTTTTTTCCCCCCCTTTTTTTTTTTTCCTTTTTTTTTTTTTTTTTTTTTTTTGTTTCCCTTTTTTAAAATTTTTTTTAATTGAAATTCTTTTTTTTTTTTTATTTTAAAATTTTTTTCCAAATTAAAGGTTTTTTTTTTTCTTCTTTTTTTTTTTTTAAAATTTTTTTTTTTATATTTTTTTTTTTTTTTTTTTTTTTTTTCTTTTTTTTTTTTCCTTGGTGGTTTTTTTTTAATTTTTTTTTTTTTTTTTTGGTTTTGTTTTTTTTTTTTTTTCCCCTTTTTTTTTTTTTTTTTTTTTAATTTGCTTTTTTTAAAAAAATTTTTTTTCTTTTTTTTTTGAGGCTTTTTTTTTTTTTTGGGTTTTTTTCCCTTTTTTTTTTTTGGGTTTTTTTTTTTCCTTTTTTTTTTAACCTTAAAATCTTTCTTTTTTTTTTTTTTTTTTTTTTGTTTTTTTTTTTTTTTTTTTTTTTTTTTGGGGGTTTTTTTTTTTTTTTTTTTTTTTTTTTTTTTTTTTTTTTTTTTTTTTTTTTTTTTTTTTTTTTTTTTTTTTTTTTTTTTTTTTTTTTTTTTTTTTTCTTTTTTTTTTTTTTTTTTGGGGGGTTTTTTTTTTTTTTTTTTTTTTTTTTTTTTTTTCCCCCCCCCCCCCAAAAAACCAAACTTCCCGCGCACGCCCCCCCCAAAAACAACCCAATCCCCCCCCCCCAAAAAAACCCCCCCCCAAAACAACACCCCCAAAAAATTTTTTTTTTTCCCCCCTTTCAAAATTCTACAGAAACAGCCTACTATGCCCTCAGTGCAGCAAACATACATGTATTATATAAGGGCCAGAGCTTTTTTCCCACCCCCCTTCCCCTTTCTCTTTCTTTACATTTCATATAATTAAGCATTGACTCGCCTCCGTGATCCTTAGTCCGGATTTCTAGCGCCAATGGGGGTTTGCCCTCCGGCACGGGAAAAAAGACTTCAGGTAATTTCCTTTATATCAAACACCGTTCTTTGTATTATAAGAGAGTATGCTGTGGTGGCCTGCATGCCGTCCTACCTGTAATGTGTCTTGCGCGCACGCCGCACCACAAACACGCGCACCACCACATACCACGCACGCCCGCACGCACCCTTTTTTCTTTCGTTTTTGTTTCTTTCCTTCACTTGCCTTGCTCTCTGTCTCTCGGTGGGTCGGTCTGTTTTGTCTCTGTCTGTCTCTCTGTCTCTGTCTGTCTGTCTGTCTCTGCCCTCTCTCTCTCTCTTTTCTCTCTCTCTCTCTCTCTCTCTCTCTGGGTACCCCTCTGTCCCTATCTGTCTGTCTTTCTTGTCTTCCCTGTCTGCCTCTCTCTCTCTCTCTCTCCTCTCTGTATCTGTCCCCCTCTTTGTCTCTGCGTCGCTGTCTCTTTGTCTCTCCTCCTTCTCTCTCTCTCTCTCTCTCCCCTCTCCCCTCCTCTCTCTCTCTCTCTCTCTCTCTCTCTCCCCTCTGTTACACTGACCATTCCAGTTTGTTTGGTCAGCTTGCAAGTTGGTTTTTTTTTTGCTAGTCCCTCTCTCCTCTTTTTTTGTTCTGCGGAGTTTTCTTTGACTAAGTGGCGCATGGTTGGACAGCTGTTGTTTGACGCCAAAGGGGAGAGTGCTGCCGATGTTGTTTCAGAGAATTGGAAATAAGGGTTTTTGGGTGGTGGGATTTCGGGTGGGGGGGGGGGGGGGGGGGGGGGGGGGGGGGGGGGGGGGGGGGGGGGGGGGGGGGGGGGGTTGAGATAGTGAACGTGTGGAGGGGAAAGGGGTAGGGGTGAGGGTGGGGGGGGGGGGGGGGGGTCAGTCGGTGTTTTTGTGGATTTTGTGTGTGTGTGGAGCGTTTGACTGATTTAGGATGTTTTGTCATTTTGCCGGGGATCTTTTGTGTATCTTCTATAGGATGGTTACGTAAATTATGAAATTTCAGAGACTGAAAACGAGATAGTTGATGAGGGGTGGTGGTGGTGAGAGGAATTCATTATTAAACACATCCACAGACGCATGGCGTGGACAGACAGGCAGGCAGGCAGGCAGGTGCACCATATCTACATAGAAATATTTACTTAACCTTTTGCTAATAATGTGTTGGTCCACGATAATGACATTTTTGTTCAATGTTCTCCTTCACGCAGCGTTGCTCGAATGTGTGTTGATAATCTGCGATTCCCGAGACAGTGGAGTTTTGTTCTTCGTTGTTGCTCTCGCTGCTACACGCGAGCTAGCGCTATCGCGCGAAGAAAAGATAGAGTTTCAGTTAGAAGCTGAGAGAGAGAGAGACAGAGACAGAGGGAAGGAATGTGTCAAGGGCCCCACGTACATTCCCCTCTGTTTTTAAAAAACATCTAGCCGGCAAGAGAACAGAAAGGGAGGGGGGGGGGGGGAAAGGGGGGGGGGGGGGGGGGGGGGGGGGGGGGGGGGGGGGACAAGCTAGACCTACATGGGAATGGGGATACTATGTTTGTTTTCTGTGGTGTGGGAGGGGACGAGAAGGGTAGGGAGAGGAGAGAGAGGGGGGGGGGAGATAATTGAGAGAAACGAGGAACGTATTTTCCTTTGTTGGAGGTTCAGAGTTTAAATGACGGGATTGGACACACCTTAGAGTTAACCCAGGCCAGGCCACTCGTCTCCCCTCAAAGGGAGGGGACCCCCCCCCCCCCCCCCCTTTCTCCTTGTAACCACCCCCCCCCCCCTCCCCGCCCTCCTCTTCTATCTCCTTAGACGCTTTAGTCCTCTTACCCAGTGAACGCCAAAAAGAAAGAAAAAAATCTATGGGGAGACCATTTCTTTTTAAGAGGCCAACAACGTTTCTTCACATTCCTGAAAGAGACTGGCTTCTCTCTCTCATCTCCCTGGACATCTCCCTCCCCCTGTTTTGTGTTTCTTGTGAAAAAAATCTGGGTTTTTTCCTGATTTCTTTTTTTCTCTTCGGAATAGTTTGTTGTTTTCTTTTGGGTGGTGTTGTTTTTTTAATTGTTCTTTTTCTTTCTATCGTTTGAAGCTTGAAGCTCTATAGGTGATATACTGCACTCTTTTCTTTTTCCCCTTCCTTCTTTTTTTTCTTTTCTGTCTGTCTTTCTGTATTTCTGTCTTTTTTCTTTCTAATTTCCTTTCTTTCCTTCTTTCTTCTTGAAGCCATAATAATTAGTCTCGTTTGAGATTCGTCTCGATCCTCAGAGAAAATGTTGGGAGTATAGTACACGTGAAACTCCGTTGACCGATTCGAGTTGCAGACGACAGTAACATGTACGTCTTCATTCGCCCACTAACATACACTCCTTACTTTTAGAAGCAGAAGTGCAGTGCAAGCTTTATGTTCCTTTTTGTATCGGGGGAAACTTGCCAGTGATGACCTTGAGAAGGAAAGCTTACACAACCAGTGCATTCTCCAAGCGCTCACCTATGGCTGCCAAGTGCAATCCTTCACCAACAACCAAGCAGATAGATTACATATACACTGAAACCACACAACAGGCAGAGGAGAGAATGAATGAATGACCAGCACCCAAAATGGCTTGATGGCGCGCATCGTTGGGGTGTGATGTAGGCCTAGTGCAGCGATCCATAAGACAGGAACCGATGGTAGGCTGCTAAGGAGGGTTATGCCCTGCAGTGGATTGACAACGCCTAGGTCACTTGATTACTAGGTGCTTAGTCTTTGTTTACTTGGAAATTAAGCCAGTCACTATCAAGATTCAAGATTTATTTCAAGAAAACACTATCAAGATTTATGTCAAGAAAACCCCAAAGGGGGTACATGAAATTTAACAAAGCCGCAACAAATCGATATTAAACATGATCGTGGAAGAAAAGTTTTCAAGTTTTGGGTAAGACATTCCTAAACTACTAACTTCCAACTGCTCGATAGGTTTATGTTTGACTTGCCTTGGTCAGTGCTCTAAGCTTCTTGTTGCCGTAAGTGAGCGTTGGTGTCCAAGCACAATAATTGTGTGGTCTTTTTCTTTTTTTCTTTAGAAGAATAAGCGTGGTTAAGGGCAAAAAAATGCCCTTGCCTTGATCACTATGAAAAGATACAGCATCAGAGGACGTTGCCCTTTAGAACCCTATTGAGGGCTTGTCAGAAAGACCCTTAGAGCCTCCTCTCCCCTCCGCTCTCTCTCTCTCACTCCTCCTCTCCTCTCTCTCCTCTCTCTACCTCTCTTTTCCTCCCCTCTCCCCTCTCTCGTAAGCAGCCTGCCCATGAAATTACCGCGTGTCCTTTATCTTGTAGAGACAGACCATCCCTTTTCGCCTTAACAACGCTGCTTGTTATCCTAATGACAAGTGACGGACATCTCTCTTCATGGGGTCCTTTAAAACGAGCGAAGACATCGGTTTACTTCCTACACCTTTCGTTTATCAATAACCTAAAATAATGCTAACAGACATGCCTTTGTGATAGAAAAGCCACAAGTCGGTTGGTCGGTTTCTTGGGGGAGATTTTTCTGGATCAGTTAAGGAAATGTTGGAAGTTTATTTGAAGCTTCTTGACCGACATCATTATGTAGCAAAGTTTAGAAAAGGCATCTGATATCTCTCTCTTCTCTCTCTCTCCTCTCTCTCACCCCCCCCTTCTCTCTCTCATCTCTCCCCTCTCTCCCCTCTCTCTCTCCCCTCTCTCTCTCCCGTGAAGAGTTTAAGGGAACTGGTGCGTCGGGTACATCTCATTACTCGGAACTGACCCGTACGTGTATCCTTGCTTATCTGTTCAAGAAGAGGGGGGGGAGGGGGGTGCGTAGTAGTACGCGCCTGTACCCGTGAATGAGATAGTTCGTCCGATTCAGCTCAGCGCTGCTTCTGTCTGGCCTGGGGCAGCAGATGAAAGACTGAAAGACTGCCTATCCCCCCTCGCTCTTCTCCTCTAAATACCCCCCCCCCCCCCCCTCTCCTCTCTCCCTCTCTGTGAACTATTTCAGAGCTCTCCCCTGTCTGTCTGTCTGTCTGTCTGTCTGTCTGTCTCTCTCTCTCTCTCTCTCTCTCCTGTACTTCCCCCTGCTTGCTTTGTTCGGCCGTCAAACTTTTCACCTGTCGCCTTACTGTCTGTCAGGCTGTCGGCTGACTCAGTGACCGGTTATGAAGGTTTTTGTGCTTTTAAAATAAAATGTTACTTTTTTTTGGCTCAGGCCAAAACGTTTCTGTCAGTTATTGATGTAAGCTTGAGCCTCGAGGCCTACATTAAATTTTTGTTTTAAATAATGGATGGCGCTGCTCTTGTGGCGATGAGCTACTCTTGGGGAGAGCGGCCTGAATTTCACGCAGAGAAATCTGCCGTGACTTAAAGTGGTATAAAATATAAATCAATAAAGTAGATGTTATGTTGAGATTGTCTTCAGTCATGACCGGCTCTTTAACACAACAACCTGCACTCTCCTTTTAAATACATAAAAAAAAAATTCTCTAAAGTCAGACTATGGCTTTCTATGTGGCGAGGTACTTGAAAAAGAGACATACAAGTTTGCAAGATTCTCAGACATCAGTGTGTTCTTTTTAATCTCTCAGTGATTCCCAGGTGGAATGAGTAAGTCGGGGTGCATATTCTGGGTGACCCCCAGCAGGGTGTTAAACCAAGGGAACGCAACAGCAACAAAGGAACTCGGTGTATTTCTCTTTGTTTTATTTATTTATTCTTCTTGTTTTTTTCCCTTAGCAAATCTGCAGACCCACGGGTTGACCCGTTATGGAGAGATTCAGGATGTAGGGCAAGTTACCTTCGCCCTTTTGTGTCTTTGGTATTGTTGTTTTTGTTTGTTTGTTTTCATCAGCTTGTCTACCCTGTATCGTTGTCGGTCTCTTTAACTCTTGTGTGATATCTTTCAGTTTAACGTCTATTCACATTTAGTGATTTTAGACGGTTAACTGTGTGTGTGTGTGTGTGTGTGTGAAGGGGTCTTGTAACTAAGGGATCAGCCAAGATTCTAGAGTGCACGTGGCTCGTTCTCCAGTGCCCTTTATGGTTACCACTGTAGGTTTTCTTCATCCCTTTGTATTTTTCCCATAATATCGAGTCTCTGTGTTTCTGTTTCTTTTCCTTCTTGCTTTCTCTGGTCGCGCGCTCTCTCCGCTCTCCCCTTCTCCCCTCTCCTTCTCTCCCCCCCCCCCCCCCCTCTCTCTTCTTCCTTTCTTCCCATTCAGTCCTTTTTCTTTCGTCTTCTTTTTTTCTTCTTTTTGCCCCCCTTTGTTTGTGCATTGTTCATGCCTTTTTCCACTCTTAAATATGCCAGGTTAAAACCGTTACTGAAGAAGAAGAAGAAGAAAAATGTAACCACAATTGCCTTTACTGAATGAAAGGACCGTCCACCGTGACTACCCTAAGGGAACGAACACACACACACACACACAACACACACAACACACACACACACACACTCACACCAACACACACACACCACACACACACATACACACACACACACACACACACACACACACACACACACACAGAGAGAGAGAGAGAGAGAGAGAGAGAGAGAGAGAGAGAGAGAGAACAATTGCCTGACATCTTTTTGTGTGTGTATGTGTGGTGTGGGAGGTAGGTTAGGAAGAGGGGATTTAGAGTTATAGGACAATGAAGTTTATGATGGCTACCTTTAAGGATTGGGCCGGGCAGGTTTGTGGCGGGCTCAAAGGAACACAGAGCTTTTCATGTCTGGATCTTACGTACGGCTTCGTAGGTGTGGTCTGCCGAGACGTGGTTATATGGCAGGCTCTGTGTGTGTGTGTGTGTGTGTGTGTGTGTGTGTGTGTGTATGTGTGTGTGTGTCCTCTGTGTATGTCCCTGTCCGTCAACGTGTGTGTGTGTGTGTGTGTGCGCGCGCGCGTGTGTGTCCCGTGTGTGTGTGTGTTGTGTGTGTGTGTGTGGTGTGCGCGTGCGCGCGCCCGTCCCTCCGTCCGTCCAAGCATCCCTTTATGTCAAGAGTAGATGGAAGGGGAATGTTCGTTTTGATGACGTTCCCCTGTTTGCTTATTTTGTATGATTTTCTTTTCTTTGTGTCTTGTCTCTTTCCTCCTCTGTCTGAAACACACACACACACACACACACACACACACACACACACTCTCTCTCTCTCCTCTCTCTCTCTCTTTCTCTCTCTCTTTCTCTCTCCCTCTCTCTCTCCCTCTCCCTCTCTCTCTCTCTCTCTCACCCTGTTCCCTTTCACACTCTCTCCCTCCCTCGCATCCCTCTCTATCTCCCCCCCTCCCGCCCCATCTATTCCCTCTCCCTCCCGCCCTCTCTGGCTGCCCCCCTCCCTAATATTGACGAGATATAATTTATACAAATAAAGACTAACACCCCCCCCCCCCCCCCACACACACACACACACCTCTCCAATCTTCCACCCTCCTCTCCATCCTTAGGCAGGAAACCATCCATTGCCCCCCCCCCCCCCCCATCCCCCCCCATCCCTGCTGCATAAGCATAACACCCGTCACCACAACTCAGCTAAACTGAAGTGACAAGACACCCTGCCCTGTCGTGTCCAGTCCTGTCCGGGTCACACTTTTGTCACAGCAATTTTAGATCACAATAGAAGACGATGTCACTTATTATTATATCCAGAACCTTCAGCCACAGTGCTGAGAACACCCTGTACCAACCAACCAACCAACCAGATAAGCCATTTCGGGGTTGTGCAGGAAGTGACGTAAGGGTCACTGGGCACGCGCAGTGGTGGCACGTGCAGCCGGAAATCACGTGACCGAGAGGGACGCTGTCAGAGTGTGGAAGAAGGGGGTGGAGGTGGTTGGTTTGGGGTGGGGGGGGTGGGAGTGTGATGCAGACTGGGTTTTTTTATATACAGAGATGGTGTCTGTGTGGATTAGAGATATAGAGGGTAGGGGTGGTGGTGGAGAGACGTGCACGCACGCACACACACATACATTCATTCACACACACACACACACACACGCATGCACATACAGAGTGAGTGATGGGGGAGAGAGAGTGGGGGGGGGGGGATGGCGGCAGGGCGGGAGAGAAAGACAAATAGAGAGAGGGGTTCTCAAAGGGACAATAGATAGACAGGCCCACGGAGATGGGGAAATACAGATTATGAACAGCTTAGTTAGAATCAGGCCTTAAACCCTTTCTATAGGGTATTACGCATGGTAACAAGAGCAACAATTGACGGTAAAGCTACACATTATCACGAAAGATTAGGACAGATAAGTGTAGGGCCGACATGATTTTGTGAAAAGAAAACAACACTTAACTCTTCCCAGTGCTACATGAACATACATGGGTAGGTTTGCTCTGCTAGAGAGAGAGAGAGAGAGTCAAAGTCAATTAATTTAATGAACCAGGCCATCTGCCCATGTCAACGTGTTGTTCTTGCCCCTCTCTCTCTCTCTCTCTCTCTCTCTCAGATCACAATCTGAGAGAGGAGAGAGAGAGAGAGAGAGAGAGAGAGAGAGAGAGAGAGAGAGAGAGAGAGCAAGTGTGCATGGTTTCTTCAGATTTAGGTCACACGCTCTTTCCAAAAGGAGTTACTCACAATAACGAAAGCAGGCAATCTTGTCTTTGAACTAGTTTATTAATACGCCTTGGAAGAAAAATACAATAGAATTTACTCTGTTCTAATGGTTCAAATACATACATGGGGAAGATATTCTAGGAGTGAGGGGGAAGAGAGAGAAAGAGAGAGAGAGAGAGAGAGAGAGAGCGAGAGAGCGAGCGAACTAGTGTGCCTGTCTGTGAGAGAGAGAGAGATTTTGTTTCCGAAAAAAAATCGATCATCTCTCAAGAAAAGCACACACACACACACACACACACACGTCCAAAGGAAGTGTTTGGGTTTTTTCTCCCACTAAGATAACAGCGTTATCGAGTTGCAGGCAGCAGGTTCGATCAGTAACATCTGTTGTGTTTCTAAGAGGGACCAGAAATCAAATCTCTGTAGCACTGTTGGCTTTCAATTTCTGGGACACGTTGCCCAACAACAGACGGCTGAGTCTGGCATCTAGGCTACCTACCAGGTAGTCTGTTTTCTCTGTGTGTGGTGTGTGGTGTGTGTTGTGTCTGTCTGTCTCTCTCTCTCTCTCTCTCTCTCTCTCTCTCTCTCTCTCTCTCTCTCTCTGTTCTGTGTGTGTGTATCTCTATGTCTCTCTCTCTCTGTTCTGTGTGTGTGTATCTCTATGTCTGTCTGTCTGTCTGTCTGTCTGTCTGTCTGTCTCTCTCTCTCTCTCTCTCTCTCTCTCTTCTCTCTGTTGCTTCCTCTCTGCCTGTACTTATATCTCCCTCCCTCTCTCTATCTCCCTCCATCCCCCCCCCTCTCTACCCCCCTTCCCCTTCTCTCTCTGGTCATTGAAAAGGGTAGATCTAAGTACTGCTTTATCGTAACATATGGAATGCATACAGTTACTTATTTGTTCTAAGTTTTTCAATGACTGGTGATAAATTGGCTTTGTGATAGATTGTGTCTCTTGTCTACTTGATTATGTTTAACCCACCTTTAGAAAAGGGGTTATGGCCTACCTCCGAATAAAGTTATCTCTGTGTCTGTCTGTCTGTCTGTCTGTCTGTTTGTCGCTATCTCTCTCTCTCTCCCTCCCTCTCCCTCTCTCCCTCACACCAGTGTATAAGCGCGCACGAGCATACGTGTGTGCCATGTAGTGAGACCTGCATGTTCTGTGTTGTCGCACAGGTATGGACGTGCACACATTTCCTTGCAACCAATACTGTAGACAACGAGGTTCATTAATTCAATAGAGTGTCAAGAGCCTTGGAAATGTAGTTGTTTATATATATATATATATATATATATATATATAATATATATTATATTATATATATAATCTTTTTAAAAAATCTGATTGAATTTGACAGTTTTAACTCTTTCAGCGCTGTGTATGTGAATACGTATGACTTTCTGAAAGAGGGAAAAAATCAACTTTTGTTAACCAGTTTATCAGAATGATGTCCAACCCCCCCCCCCCCCCCCCCCCCCCCCCCCCCAAAAAAAAAAAAAAAAAGAAAAGAAAAAAAAGCAGATTACCCTTGCATGGGTTACAAATCTGCAGTGCAGGACCAGGCTCTAGGGGGATAAAGTTTTTATCAGACATGACTCAAGGACCACAGATTAGGCTGAAAAAGGTATCAACCAAGCAGGAGCAAAACCACCGTGTTTGGGCCGACAAGCGGGATAAGACTGGGCAGGAAGATTACCAAGTTTTCCCCGCACACACACAGTACCCGTTTTACCCCTGTACCTCTCCGCACCAAAACAGGTGGAGGGACCCCTGGCTCCCTATCACAGCGGAAGTCTCATTCCCAGTCAAGCAACGGAGCAACAGTGGCTTCTGCGGAATGAGCCAGACCGTTTGATTGACCCGAAAGCGCTGCGGCCTACGTGGAGATAAGCCTTTGTGAAAGTATTGTCAACGTCTCGCGGGAGGTTAGCAGTAGTCATTGACACTGGGGGGGAAAGGTCGGGAGGGTGAGGGGTCGTATTGAAATCTTTTGTCAGCTTCTCTGAATGGGTGGGCGAGGGGCGCATTGTGTAGGTGAGGGACCCAAGCAAAATGATGGCGTGAATTGAAGGGAAGACTAGGGGGCTGGGTGCAGCAGGGTCTGTCAGGTTTCCAAACGAATTTTAACGAGTCTTTTGAAAAAGATGACGACTGTTGCCCGTGACAAGGACTGTGGTATAAGGGTTTAAAAATAGATATTTATAACCCTCGTTTGGTTTTTAAAGATCTAACCTTGCACTGTGGGGGTAGGTTTGTGGGTTTTTGATTAACTGTAGATTTGTATAGCGACAATATTGATCTTGAATCATTGCCCTGGTTAGGGGAATAGGGGTGAACAAGATATTACGTGCGAGTTGGAACACGGGCGAAGAGAGAAAACTTCGCACAATCTACAATAGGCAGCTAAACTGAGCTTGTGTCATCGCAAAACTTGTTTCACACCGTGTAATGTTGAATGGGAAAGTGGACAAGCAATAAGCTGGCTTATTGAGGACACAGGAGTTCTCCAAGCCCTGTCCTCCGCGGGAGAAAAAAACCTACATATCTTTTACCCATACCTTGAAGTTCTTATGAGCTTCTCAGTTACTGGAGTGGGGTCAGGCCAGGTCCTCTCTCGGAGTGCCTGATATAGGAGGCAGAGCTACGCAAAGATATGGAGAATAGGAACTGTGTGAGCGAGGACTTCATCACTTGCTCTGTTGTCTGGATGCCAGTCTTGCAAGGGCATTGCTCTGTATTTGCCTATACGGAGGAAGATGGGAACACTCGTCTAAAAAGCTGACACTTGACAAAGAAAGTGGGAGTTTGGGCTCTTGAACATAAGAAAATACCTCTTTAAAGGTGACAGTTGTTGTTGTTGTTGAGGTTATGTTAACCTCTGTAAAGGTGACAGTTATTGATGTTGCTGTTATTGAGGTTATATTAAAATTCCAGTGTAGATTTCCGTTTTAGGGACTATAACTCAAACGCAAGGAAACATTCCGTCTCACTAGACTGCCGGCTGAAAAGTCCTCGAAGGTGACAACAGCAGCAGTGTTACTGTTACGTACCAGGCTGTGGTGGACACTACCGCCCCTCTGCAAAGACAGGCAGGCCTCTTCCTCTAAAAACGTGTTTAGCGCACGAGGAGGAGAAAAAAAACACAACACCCAACATCGCCCAAAACGTGTGACCACACAAAAATCCCGAGCCCTGGGGGTCACTCGTCCAGCGGAGCGAGCTAGGCCGGTCATAGAAGCGTGACCAACCACCCAGGCCTGACCATCACCTGTCATTAGAGGCCGTGATCACTGGGCTCTGTCCATCAGTGGTCATTCTGTCTGCTTAACCAACCCTGACTGCCCCTGCTGTATGCCCCAGTCAGGCCTGTCGCTGCTGCTCGTCTCCGTTGCTGCAGTCAGCCAGGCAGAGAAAGTCTCCCTGTTCTCAGCTCTGTTACTGCTCCTGTTGCTGCTGTTGCTGTTTCTTTTGCTGCAGTGGTCTTGTCTTCGAAGAGCTGTTTTCTGAGTATTGAGATTTCAAATTTGAAATTGGTAAATGGAAGATGAACTATCACTTGTGGCTTACTACATTATTGCGTTGAAATACTATAATAATAATAATAATAATGATACTACTACTACTATTACTACTACTACTACTACTACTACTACTACTATGTATGGTATTTATATAGCGCTGAATCTTGTAAAGCAAACAGATCGATTGAATGGTGCATATTATCGACTAAAACTGTGTCCAGTTACGATTTTGTTTCTTGATATTTTGTATGAACCCCCATAACCTTAAAGGGAGGAAAGGAAATACAGATTTTAAACTCAAAATTGAGATGCCTTTTTGTTGGGTGATGACTGACACATTCTCGTCCATGAAACTGAAGTGGAGGAGTGGGGGTGGACGGAGGGGCGATAGACTTGAGTTGTGTTGTACCCTTCTTCCCAGTAATCACACATGTTTTTGGCAATGGAGGAGATATTTAGCAGGCCCATCTCCACTCGGTTACTTGCCAGAGCTGTTGATGTTCTCAGGTGGACGGTGCTGCCCGTGTGAAAGAACAGCCGCCTGAACAGGTCAACATATTGGACGAACAAGGAATGCAATCTTTTAAAGGGAAAGGGAGCAGCGGGGATTTCAACCAGAGACTCTGTACCTGTGTGGTAGAATAATACTAACCACCACCCCCTTCCTAGATGATTACAGGGCGACTCCAGTTTCCCTGTCTTCCTGCGAGTCGTCCATCTTTCGGGCCGAACAGAGTTCGGAGGACCCTAACAACCCACGAACACCACACTCAGTAATCCCCCCCCCCCCCACCCCCCTACCGGGTTGTTTTTTTCCCCCCACTTCACCTTGACCAAACTAACTACGCACTGACCAACACTCTCTCCCTCCCCCGGCCCTTTTTTAACTTTAAACCTTTCTCAAATCTCGTGCTACGGTTACAAGAAGGTTGGGAGGGGAAAAGGGGAGAAGGCGACAGTAAATGAAAAAGAAGGGGCAGGATGAATGAATCTGAGGGGTGTAGTATTTCAAACAGGGTTTTGGGTGGGCAAAGGAGACTGTGTGTTTGTGAATGCTTTCTAAGGACCGTCTCTGTTGATAACCTCTGCGGTGGGAGATGGTGTTCTTAAAGAAGAACCGGTCTTTTTTGTAACCGTCTGTCTGTCTCTCTGTCTCTGTCTCTGTCTGTCTGTCTGTCTCTCCTCTCTCTTTTCTCTCTCTCTCTCTATATATATATATATATATATATATATATAATCTCCAACCAGCAAGCAAGCAC
>CM054156.1:12702974-12715474 GCA_028751875.1 Rapana venosa
CCGGACTTGTCGGATAACTTGTCTTCTTCACGTCTCCTTGTCTCCACTTCAGCTGGCTCCTCATGCGGTTATCAGTACAGGACATTTTCCTCGCTTCTTCATTCATTGGCGTTTAACGCCAACGCATCCTGATTTGGCTGACAGACAATACTCATCACCGTAGGATTTTTTTTTTAAAGGTGGGGGTGGGGAGAGAAGGATGTCATTGATGACATTTACAGATTTGTCTTTCTCTTTCTTTCCCCTCTTAGTTTTGTTATTTGAACTCAGATGTTATGGGTTTAAAAAGAAGAAAATTACTTTAGCAACAGAATGGAGATAGATGCAACAGAATGGACAGAGAGATTATCTCCCATCTTCACAGAAGTTGGTTTGAATGAAACTTTATTCAGAAAACTTGAATATTCTACATACTCAAACTGAGAGCAATAATAAACATAGAAGTTGAACATTATTCGTTTGATTCTATTCAGCTTTTCATGTCTCTTTGGGAAAAGGTGGGTTTTTGTTGGCGGTTTTAGTTTGCTTTTTTGTTTTGTTTGGTCTTTGGGTTAAAGAAAAAGCGTTTGGACATTTTTATCAGACTATCTTAGCGGTGACATGGTTTCCTGAAGTAGGGGTATGGCTGCCTAACTGGCGAGGTTTTTTAAAAGAGTCGTATGTATACGCAAACATCTCGTCCAGTCTGTACTTAAATATTCCCAGGGTGGGATGAGTGAGTCAGAGTGCATGTTCTGGGTGACCCCCAGGGTGTTAAGCTGGGTTTTACACAACATAGCTTCCACATATGGCTGAGCTATAGAACAGTTCGAAAGTAAAGAATGGGTATTTCAAATCTGTAGCTTGGTTTTGGTGGTGTGTGTGTGGTTTTTTGTTGTTTTTATGTATTTTGGGGTACATATGTGAGATAGCGTGAAGAGCTATGTTACGAGCGTGTCATAGATAATGACTGAAGCGAAGACGGGCTCCGGAAGAAAAAAATCTGTCCTTCTGTTGAAGTTAAACTTAAAGCGTGACTTGTTGAGTTCTCTGAAACACGATTCACTGGTTACTGGTAGAAATCATGCAGATAAGCCAAATAGAATGTGTGTGTGTGTGTGTGTGTGTGTGTGTGTGTGTGTGTGTGTGTGTGTGTGTGTGCGTGTGTGTGTGTGTGTGTGTGTGATATTTAAAGTATGTTCGCTATTTGTGATATTAGACGGTGTGAGAGAGAGAGAGAGAGAGAGAGAGAGAGAGAGAGAGAGAGAGAGAGAGAGAGAGAGAGAGTCATCTGTGTGTACGTCTGTGTCTGTATGTGTAAGTATTGAAATCAAACATTGTGTGTGTGTGTGTTTTCTTATGTTTAACGTATTTCGCTATTTGTGATATTAGACGGTGTGTGTGTGTTGTGTGTGTGTGAGAGAGAGAGAGAGGGAGAGAGAGAGAGAGAGAGTCGTCTGTGTGTACGTCTGTGTCTGTATGTGTAAGTATTGAAATCAAACATTGATGTTTTGATCTTGTTGGGGTGGGGGATGGGGGGGAGGGTTGTTGTTTGTTGTTTTTCAACTGGAGTCTCACAGTTGTTTTGTAACGTTTTGAAAACACCCTCTCCTCTTATTGTCCATAAAAGTACTTTTACGATACAGAAGTCCCACGAAAATAAACCCTTAATCACTTTGTTTGCTACACTATCTCGCCAACTATGAAAAACACACTCGAGCAAGGGCTAAGAAAACAAATGTCAAACATAATAAGTTTAACAAACCTGAACAATCCAACATACTGTCAAACATGATAAATGTCAAAACTTTGTCCAACAAACTACAGAAATGAACAATGTCCAGAAGAAAAAGGGCCATAAAACAACAAAGACAAACCAGAACCAGAAAATTCAGGCTTAAGTGACTTTGACAAAATACGGTAGTCTCGGATTCACACAACAACAAAACCACACAACAACAAAGAAACTTCAGTGATCCGGTAATCATTAATCTCTATGAACAACAGAAGAAAAATCTGAAACATCAAAGTCAAAACCCAGTCAAGGAAAAAGAACGGCAATGACATATTTTCGTTTAAAGCACTAGAACTATAACAGCTGCTTTGGTTCGAGGTGCCAAATCAGATGGAAAAGATGGATCCTTTTCGGGGGTAGGGAGAAGGTTAAAAAGACCTGAACATTCCGCCTGATTAGTTCCATTCAGAGTTCAATCGCCGGTATTGCTTCTGGATGTTTGTTGGCGCTAATGTCGGGTTGTCATGCCAGGGGGGTGTGGGTGTGAGTTTGATTCTAGCTGTGGCTGGAGTGGAGGAGTATCGCGAGTGGGTTATTATATCTAACGCATTGAAGGCACCGCCCTTCCCGTTGTGTTTTTTGGATAGTTCTGTACGCTTGTGCAGGCACGCAGACTGGCTTCATACTCGTTCACACGCGTAGACTGTACGTACACGCATGTACACAGTATATGCGCGCGAGCATGAGCACATGTGTGCGAGCGCGCGCACACACATACACACACACTCACACGCGCGCGCGCACATACGCACACACGCATGCTCACACACATACACGCACACTCATGTATTATCTTATCGATTTTCCTCTTTTTACTGGTTCAATTTATTGATAAAGGTTGCAATAATGTAGTATTTCAGTATAATCGTTAAGAAATTTGTTCTTAGATGGCTTGATGAAAAAAAGCAAATGCATTGCTTATTCAATGTACCATCTGGAAATAAAAATTTGACTTGACTTGACACACGCACTCTCTCTCTCTCTCTGTCTCTCTCACACACACACACACACACACACACACACACACACACACACACACACACACACACACACACACACACACACACTTTTGAAATAATTCCTGGCCGTAGCATGATCAGCAATGGTCATAGACGTTCTCTGGTTCTCTTGAAAAGGATGCCTTCAGTGTGGCAAGATATTTAATCATTGACATTCTGTGTGTGTTAGTGTGTGTGTGTGTCTGTGTATGTATGTATCTCTGTCTGTGTATGTGTCTCTGTCTGTATCTGTGTGTCTGTCTGTCTGTGTATGTATCTCTGTCTGTATCTGTGTGTGTGTGTGTGTGTGTGTGTGTGTTTGAGATGAATTTATCGTGTTTTTGACCTACAGATTAGAATACACTCCTTTAATGACGGGTCAAGGCCTATAGATATAAATACTGCTGTTTTGGTTGAAGGGTTGAGCTTTTACGCCGTTAGCGGGGCCATGCTGTGATTGTCTCTGAAAGTCGCCGCCCCGTTGGGCAAAGAATGCGACAAATTTACTTTGTGTGTGTGTGTGTGTGCGTGTGTGTGTGTGTGTGTGTGTGTGAGAGAGAGAGAGAGAGAGAGAGAGAGAGAGAGAGAGGTTTAGTGGATGGGTGGGTCGGAGGGTGATTGTGTGTGTGTGAGTGCGTGTGAGTGTCAAGTCAATTTTTTAAATTTCCAGATGGTACATGTGTGTGTGTTTAAGAGAGAGAGAGTGTGTGTGTAAGTGAGTGAGTGAGAGAGATATATATATATGTTATGCTATACATCAACGCATGCGTGAATGAAATATGTTCGTGTAGGAGCTTGGGAATAAATCATGTGTACGCACATACTTACGTGCGTACTTACGTAATGCCTTCGTTCCCGCCTACCTACCTCTTGCCCACTGACCTGCCTGCCTACCTTCCTTCCTTCCTTCCCTCCCTCCCTTCCTTCCTTCCTTCCTTCCCTCCCTTCCTTCCTTCCTTCCTTCCCTCCCTCCTTCTTTCCTTCCTACCTACCTTCCTACCTACCTACCCTCTTGCCCACCTACCTACCTACCTTCCTACCTACCTACCTACCTTCCTACCTACCTTCCTACCTACCTTCCTACCTTTCTACCTATTTTCCTGCCTTCCTACCTACCCCCTGCTTGCCTACCTACCTACCCAACCATCTGTCTGCCTGCAATCAGTGAGAAGTGTAGGGGTGGGCTGGAAATGGTGTTGAAACACACACATACATGGTTATGCTGGCTGACTTATCACCATGTGTGCCTATGCCCGGCTGAGGGGCCCCGGTAGGTAGATAAAGCAGGCTGCCCTCAGGCTGCCCGTGGTCAGAGGTGTCCAGATCAAAGGCGCCGCCCTCAGGTGTGTGTGATGTTAATCCCTCACACAGGGCCTCTCTCACACTGGGGCTGTTTATGCCACAGGACACCTTGCCCTACTTTCTGTCTTGTGTGTCGTTTGTATTCTCCATCTTCCCCCCCCCCCCCCCACACACACACACACACACTCCTCCCCACCCCTTCCTCCTGTTTCGTGTAGGCCGCACTCTAGTTTTGATTTTTTGACCCATGTTCTACCATTTTTCATATCAGCTTTTAACACTTACCATTGCATCCACCACCCAGAAAATCCAGTAAAAACCAGCAAACAACCCAACGGCAAAATCCGAAAAAGACCTGCTCCTGACGCAATTCATATGATTTGCACAAATGTAGTAGGCTTTTTTTTTTTAAGCATTTTTTTTTTTACCCAACGCAGTACCCCCTCATTATTTTCTCTCTCGTCTGCCAGCCTCCCAGACACAATGATTGTACGTGCGCGGGTTCATCGCTCTTAGAACGCATCACTCTTCAGATATGGCCTCTGTGGTTTGCGGGGATATACACAATAAGATTGGATTAGATGATGATCCTTTTCAGCTTTCTCATGACTACCTAGCATCAGTCTATGTCCTCAACCTCCAAAGAATCACACAATAGTTTTTTCCCCCGTAGTAGGAGCAATATATTTATCCGAGTAGCACTCTATAGATCTAGAAGACAACTATTTAAAAGCTAATGCTGGAGTGTAACCTTAGTCTTACGCTTCTTCCTCCCTTCCTTCGGCTACACACCGGTATTAATTTGGGGGTCAAGTAGTATCTTGTATAGAGTGCGAGTGGAAAAAACTGTTGGTGATTTTCACAGATTTTTTAAAGCATGAAATGATGCACTGTGCACTTGGTTTTTGGATTGAGGACATAGAGCAATACCAGGTAGTCACGAGAAAGTTGGAAATAACCATCAAATGAGGTTTGCCTGTATTCCTACAGCGTTGACCCCGCGCATGCACATTGCGGTAAGGAAGCTAGCAGACGACAAAGGACTGAGGGGGTACAGTGTTTGCTGAAAAATAAAAAAATTTCAAACCTACCAAATTTGTTCAAAATCACATGAGTTTTGAGTCAGAGGCTAGTCTTTCACAAAAAGTGGTTTTTATTTCTGTGGATGCCTTAGTGCGTGCGGTATGAATATAAGAGTTACATAGAAAAACAGAAGGAAAAGAGTGATTTTTTAATACCGGTGTGTAGCCTTCCCCTCTCCTATATACGGGGCATCTTGTGCACGCAAGGAATTCAGCAGGAATGAAAACCTATGACTGGAAGCGGAGTTGTAGCATTGTGGTTAGAACGTCGGACTCCTGATCTGACCGTTATCGGAAGACGAGGGTTCGAATCCACTCGAAGGAATCCCGCTTCCTCTTCACTCCCTTCCATTCAAAAGAATCCCCTCTTCCCCTCCAGGTTCTGACACTAACATGTCCTTCAAATGAAATTTGTATTTTTCGCTCTGAAGCTAGAGCTCCGAGATTCACCAAGTGGTGAGTTCTACGATCTCCTCTAGCTGTAGCGCTGCCAGACCGCTGACCTCAGTGATGTTGGCAATGTAGGATGTTGGTGGTTTGCCTCTTTTCCTTCCGCCCTCAACCTTACCTTGGGGAACTGTCGTCGTCAGATTTTGTTTTGCAGGACCAGCTTATCTCAGTCTGCGCTTACCAGTTTCAGCTGACGTTTGTCTTTGCACGCAGAGTTCTGGAAGGATGTTTCCACTTATTCTTGTTATCTGCTATTAATATCTGTTTTAATTTATCATTATGATAATAGTTATAATCATCCCCATTGTTTTTCATAATCATTTTATTATTGTAAAAGCAAGGTTCGGCGGGGATATAAAAAAAAATGGACGCACGCGAACAACAAAAACAAAGGGAAAACCAACAGCCAAAGCTTGGTATAAGTAGATGAAAAGGGGAGATAATCTACGTCAACATGTTCGATCTCGCCATAAGTAACAACTCTGTTTTTTCCCATATCCTCTATCTGCCCTCGCTCACCCCCTCCTTCTCCTCAGTACAGTTTGTTCAGCTTGCAGAACCCCCCACCCACCCCCTAACCCCACCACCACCACCACCACCTGTAACCCTCCCCAAACATGCCCACCATTCCCTAATTGGCACATGTCTGTCCACACAGGTCCCCATAAGGAACCAGTCTGGGGGGATAGAGTTAATCTGCCGACCCTTTTTGACAGGAGGCAGCCATGGTTGGGATTAACTTAATCCCCCCTGCCCTTCTTTTTGGGCCGCGTTCAGCTGGCTGGGGGGGGACAGGACAGTGGGGGGGGGGGGGGGGGGGGGGGGGGGGGGGGGACGGGACGGGACGGGACAGGACGACACAGTGGTCAGAGTACTGGCTCTCTCCCCAAGCTAAGGTGGAGCGGTGTTCAGCGTGGTTTTCTCGCGGATTGGATGACCGTTCGTGCACCTTGGCTTCATTCAGTTCACCTTCACCTTCACCTATTCCTTAGTCTTGGTGGAGCAGCACTGAAGGTTTTGCATCCAGCTCTTCAAGTGGTGCTTCCAGTGTGACCAGCTGTAAATGGGTACCTGCCCTCTTTAGGGTCAGGGAAGGTAAAGCAGCGAGGGAGAGGAGATGGGGCGCCGCCTTCGAGGTACTGGCTCTTAGAGAAGCTGAGGTCTTTGACACCTCGCTTCCCAACGACTGCGTGGATGATGAGACACCTTTACCTTTTCTTTTACTTGCAAATTTCGCCGTGAAATTGTGTTGGCTTAACGGAGACGAAAACTTTTTTTTTTTAATTTAAAAATTTAAGAACTTTGCATGTGAGTAATGGAAGAAAACAAGTGCAGGCAGCTATCTAACAACCCCCTTCAGATTTTCGATGAAGTTATTTATGCTTGTTGAGTTAAAAAAAAAAGAAAGGTAACATACTGTTTAAGGTTGCAAAAACATCAAAACATTCTTCTGCTTATTCTTCTGTATCACTGCAAAATCTTGCAGAAACTGAAGGCTGAACGTTTCTCATATCTCTTTCATCTCCTTACACTGGTAACCCAAGCTAAGGTAGTCAGTTGGTGGAGGGAAGGGAGGTAGTGAGAGGTATGAGAGAAGGTAGGGGGGGATGGTTGAAAAGGGAGGATCCGTGGGGAGGGTGACATGGGAAAGGGGTGGGGGGTGGTAGAGTTGGATGTTAATCCCGAAGATCAACAGGTAATTGAGCAAGGGGGAGAGAATCGCTTTGAGGATTGCTAAGGGGAAACGACTGTGATGTTTTCGTTGCTTCTTTTTCTTTCCTTTCTTTTGCTTTTCTGTCTGTTATTCCATCTGCCTGTACTTCTGTGGTGATAGTTGTTTGCCTCTGTTCCCCCCAACCCTTCAGTCACTCCGTTTGAATGTCCATTTGGCAGACTCTGTGTGTGTGTGTGTGTGTGTGTGTGTGTGTGTGTGTGTGTGTGTGTGTGTGTGTGTGTGCGTGCGTGCGTGCGTATGTGTGTGTGTGAGTGAGTGTGAGTGACTTATATGCGTGCGTGTTTGCGAGCATGCATGCATACATACAAGCTTTTTTTTTGTAATGCTTTTATCAGGCACTTTCTCACTCTTGATTGTGGCTAATGCTCTCACATACACATTTGACGCCTATAATGTTATCAATGTACGAATCAACATGCGTTAAATGGGAAAGCATTCGCGCCAAGTTTAGCCAACAATGCACAAAATGATAGCAAAAAAAATTAATGATCACTAAAGTGACCGACACACTCAACCTTGCACTTTGGGCGGACTGTTTGAACCTGTTCGTTCAAACCTGCCAGCATGAAAAAAGACGGAACTGTCGCTCAAAACGTTTGAAAGACTTACGGCAAATACCGCCTTGAGGCTTCGAGGTTTCATACTACACACACAAGGCATGCACGCAACGTGACCGTAAGCATCACGTTTAGCGCTGATTGGCTGGAAGATGTGAGCAATCCGTTTGAAACAGAACATGATCTACCCGGAATGGTCAGGTTAAACCTGATTGCTTGAACCGTTCAAGGTGTATGTTTACAGTGACGCACAATCTGTTTCTTCCTAATTTGTCCCGGTCGTATAGTTCGGGAGAGGACTGTGCCTCATCTTGTAGTACGTTTACGTTGACACATGATCCATTTTGGGATTCGTTTCAGCCTGACCATCTCAACCATAGGGTTGAGACAGCTCTTCTGTCACTCCTGTAATGGAGTCCACGGATCCACAGCAACATTGACAAAGTGGAGCATGGTTTTAACCAAGTCTTACGCTTTCAGTGCATTGTGTGTGTGTGTGTGTGTGTGTGTGTGTGTGTGTGTGTGTGTGTGTGTGTGTGCGTGCGCGCGCGCGTGCGTGTGTGTGTGTGTGTGTGCGTGTGTGTGTGTGTGTGTGTGTTTTACATGTACCAGAGTGTAGACTGCGTGTTAATGCTTTTTTCTGACTTCATATTCAGCAGTACAGTTATTAAAAAATCACCAACAAAAAATCCAGAAAACCCCCAAACAGTACAGTTATTATAAATATGTCTAGACTTGAGACATGATACTAGGTTGGCCAAGGGATAAAAAATATTCTTTGCAACACAATCTTTTTCCAAGTGTAGTTTTGTTGGTAACGTATGTTTTTGGTTGTTGTTGGGTTTTTGTTTTTTTAATTCGTAGTTAAAATTGCTGAAATAAGCATGGAAAGTCTCTCTCTCTCTCTGTACTCTCTCTCTCTCTGTCTCTCTCTCTGTCTCTTTCTTTCTCTCTCTCTCTGTCTCTCTCTCTCTCTCTATCTCTCTCTCTCTCTGTACTCTCTCCGTACTCTCTCCCCTCCCTACACCCTCTCTCTCTAACTCTCTCTCTCTTCTCTCTCTCTCTCTCTCTCTCTCTCTCTCTCTCTCTCTGTACTCTCTCCGTACTCTCTCCCCTCCCCACACCCTCTCTCTCTAACTCTACTTCTCTGCATCTCACGTCATCCAGTTTTGGGCAGAAGAGGTGGGTGGAGACAGCAGTGCAGCCAAACGTGGAGGGGTAGGTAGTACAGTAGTGAGCAGGTCAATGAGGTGTGTGATGAGGGTAATGAGGGGGGTCACTCACACACACACTCACACAGCTGTCGCCTCCTCCGGTCAGCGGGCTCACCCACTCCCCCACCCCTCACCCCCATCCTATCTGTCTGTCTGTCTGTGGGTCGTTGTCTGTTTCTTGCCTATGCCAGTCTCTCTCGCTCTGTGTTTCTCTGTGTCTGTCTGTCTCTCTGTCTCTCTCTCGTCTGTCTGTCTGTCTCTCTCTCTCGTCTGTCTGTCTCTCTCTCGTCTGTCTGAATATCTGTCTGTCTCTCTCTCTCGTCTGTCTGAATATCTGTTCTCTCTCTCTCTCTCTCTCTCTCTCTCCTCTCTCTCTCTCTCTCTCTCTCTCCTGTCTGAATATCTGTCTGTCTGATCTCTCTCTCTCTCTCTCCTCTCTCTCTCTCTCTCTCTCTCTCTCTCTCTCTCTCTCTCTCTCATTCTCTGGCTTGTAAGCTTACCACAATAAACCATTGTCATTCTCTCTCGCTCGCCTGCTCTCGCTCTCTCTCTCTCTCTCTCTCTCTCTCTCTCTCTCTCTCTCTCTCTCTCTGTGCCTGTCTTTGACTCGGTCTGCCTCTGTCTCTCTCTCACTCTCTCCCTCTCTCTCTCTCCCTCCCTCTCTCTCTCTCCCTCCCTCCCTCTCTCTCCCCTCCCTCCCTGCTTCCCGTTGTGGCCCCTTTCTCTTAACGAGCTCCCCCCCCACCCCCACCCCTCCCTCTTTTCCTATCTGTCACCATTGCGGCAATGTCTGATTGAATCGTGTTTTGTGTTTTGTTTTGTTTTGTTTTCGTGCTTGCCCTTACATTGTCTGCAAGTTCTCTGTTGTCGCCTGCATCATTACGGAGTCGGCGGAGAATGTGTACCGTGCTGTGTGTGTGTGTGTGTGTGTGTGTGTGTGTGTGTGTGTGTGTGTGTGTGTGTGTGTGTGTGTGTGTGAGAGAGAGAGAGAGTCAGACAGACAGACAGAGCCTTATTTTTTTTATGCTTTCTTTTATATCGAGGATAATGGAATAAGCATTTATGTGCTTTTTTTTTACATCCAGTCCCCGTGTGTATGCGGTTTTATAATTCTGTCATCTGTTCCCACCGGCACACAATGGCCTACTCTTAGGAAAAGCGGAACAGGATTTAACGTGCGCGCATCACACACGGGACCTCGGTTTATAGTCTCATCCGAAGGACTTTTGGGGAGAGTGGAGTCTGCGCTGGTGTTAACACCAGGGGAAAATATCTCCCTTGGACGGGAATCGAACCCGGGTTGTCAGATTGCGAGCGCAATGCTCTAACCACTAGGCTATCCCATCCCCCGCGATATAGAGAGATATAGAGAGGGAGATAGAGCGAGACAGAGAGTCTAAGTGAATGAGGAGAGAGAGAGAGAGAGAGAGAGAGAGAGAGAGAGAGAGAGAGAGAGAGAGAGAGAGAGAAAAGTCCATATGCATGCGGGCTAACTGAAGTTGTGTGAGAGAGAGTGGGGGGGGGGGGGGGGGGGGGGGGGGAGACAGAGAGTCTAAGTGAATGACAGAGTCCATAATTTTGCATGCGTGCTAACTGAAGTTGTGTGTTTGTGAGAGAGAGAGAGAGAGAGAGAGAGAGAGAGAGAGAGAGAGAGAGAGAGAGAAGGGGGAGGGGGGGAGAGACAGAGCGAGACACGAGAGTCTAAGTGAATGAGAGAGTCCATAATTTCGCATGCGTGTTAGCTGGAGTTGTGTGGAGAGAGAGAGAGAGGAGGGGGGGGGGGGGGGGGGGGGGGGGGGGGGGGGGGGGGGGGAGGGGGACAGAGCAAGACAGAGAGTCTAAGTGAATGAGAGAGAGTCCATAACTATGCACGCGTGCTATCTGAAGTTGTGTGCGTGTATGTATGTGTGAGACAGACAGACAAAGACTGAGCCAGACAGAAAGTCTCAGTGAATGAGAGAGAGTCCATAATTTTGCCTGTGTAATAACTGGAGTTTTGTGTGTGTGTGTGTGTGTGTGTGTGTGTGTGTGTGTGTGTGTGTGTGTGTGTGTGTGTGTGTGAGTATACATACATGCGTGTGTGTGTGTGTATGTGTGAGACAGACAGAGACAGAGAGACTGAGCCAGACAAAGAGTCTAAGTGAATGAGAGAGAGAGAGTCCATAATTTTGCCTGCGTACTAACTGGGAGTTTTGTGTGTGTGTGTGAGTATACATACATGCGTGTGTGTGCGTGCGTGTGTGTATATTATGTGCGTATGTGCCCATGCACGCGTGCATGCAAGTGAGCGAATTGTTCGCCACCCGGTTCTTGTCTCCGACAGTGGTAGGAAGTGATGCGTGGTTTGAGGTCGCCGATAATTACAGATTGTTGTGCGTCTCTTCTGCATTCTTTCGTTCCCTCCTTTTCTTCCTTTCTTTCTTTCTCCCCTCTTTCTTTTCGTGCTTTTGTTTCTTTCTTTCTCTCTCTTTCTTTCTTTCTTTTGTCTTTCTTTCTCTCTTGCTCTCTGTTTCCTTTCTTTTCGTGTCTTTTTTTCTGTGCTTTCTTTTGATTTCTTTTCCCCTTTGCATAGCAGGTTATATTGTTGTATGTAACAGGTACGTTATGTTCGTTATATGACATTCCTTTGTGTAACAAAAATGTCGGTAAGTTTTATACGTTCTTCAGTGGATAGATTTAAGCAATATTCTTCTTGTTTGTCGTCCTCGATAGCTCAGTCAGCAACTCCTGAGGCCCTGACAAATGCTGAAGTGCAATATAAGCAATATGGAATACAGGTCATTGCAAGGGGTTATGACGTTGGATATATTTAAGATATAACACATGCATACATTTTATTGTATATGCCCTCACTTTTTACTGGTTACTTTGCTGTAAAGTGTTACAAGTGCAATGAAAGTATCAGAGGAAGAGACAGAAAATGAACTGGTAGCAGGTGGCAAACTCTTTCTTTCTTCTCTCGTTCCTTTCACGCTTCTTTGACCTCTCGTGTCTGTCTGTCTTTCTTTTTTAAGTCTGTATTTTAGTTCTGTTCCTTAGTATTTGTTTTGTATGCTTATAAAGGTTAGTGAGAGAACACGTGAAATGATGTTCTTGCGTATTCGTGCAAGTACGTATGTGCGTGCGCTTTACTTACACGCACGCGCGCACGCACACCACACCACCCCACAACACAACACACACACACCACAACGCAACACAACACTCCACACCACAACACAACACAACACAACACAACACAAAACACACCACAACACACCACCACCACAACAACACACACACACACACACACACACACACACACACACGAGTCGCACGTGATTCTTATTTATTTATTTATTTATTTTATTTATTTATTCTTTTACATCGAGGATAATGGAATAAGCAC
>CM054156.1:12720474-12815474 GCA_028751875.1 Rapana venosa
TTACACAAAATTTTCAGCGCACGTAAAAGAACCCACGGCAACAAGAGAGTTGTCCCTGGCAAAATTCTTAGAAAAAAGCCACTCTGATAGGGAAACAAATACAGTTGCAGACCAAAAGAAAAAGAAAGGGTGGCGCTGCTCTTGTGGCGACGCGCTCTCCCCGGGGAGAGCAGCCCGAATTTCACGCAGAGAAATCTCGTGACTTAAAGTAGTATAAAAAAAATAAAATAAAAAATTCCCTGGAGTTAAAAAAACCAAACCCTAACAACAACTTAATTATTCAGGATGTTAAGCATGGTAACGCGCAACAATAACAACATAACGCAACTGTACAGTACAGTGCAGTATCATACAATACTGATACACCTTTACATGCAAGACTTCGACCTTTTGCCACAAGTGGTGAACCATAACGCAGTTTCGCCTTTGTCAATAGCAAAGAATCGAACATAGCAGCTGTCCTTTGCTGCAGTTACTCAACTTTTTCACACCTCCTCCACCCCCTCCCCTCCCCTCGGTTCCTGTGGCCTGTTTTTGAAATAATGAAGTTTATTAAATAGCTCAGGGATATAGGATGGCAGGAAGGGGAGGAGGGGGTAGCAACATGGTGGTGGTGGTGGTGTGTGTGTGGAGGGGGGTGGGGTGGTGTCCACAGTGACTTGATGTGTGGTGTGGTATGGCCTATTAGTACAGTCAGTGTGACATGAATAATGATTATTGAAAGAAGGGTTGTTGTTTTGTTGGCACATGTGTGTGTGTGAAGGGGGGGGGATATTTGGTGGTGGTTGCGGTTGTTGGGGAGAGGATGCCCATGGATGGATGGAGGAGGGAGAGAGAGAGAGGAGAGAGAGAGAGAGAGAGAGAGAGAGAGAGAGAGAGAGAGAGAGAGAGAGAGAGAGAGAATGGGGGAGTAGAGGAAGGGGTGCAGAAAACCTTTCTGCAATCATAGTTATGAGCATGGTGATTCTGAAGATGCTCTCTTTAAACGTTCGTTCATTCATCTATTCATCTACTCACTCAACCACTCGCCCACCAACTCGCCCTTTCGCTTTCCCTCCCTCCCTTCATCAGTTCAGTTGTTTGTTGTGGTTTTTTCCAGGCGCGTTGGTGTGTATGGTGTCTTGTATTCTGGTTGTTATCGTGTTATTCTGTTGTATAACTTTGTTTTTAACATTGTGAATGGTTTAGGGCTTGAAAAAGATTTAAGCACTGTAGTAGTAGTAGTAGTAGTACCACCACCACCACCACCAAATCACAACATCCAACCACAACCACCAAACCAAACCACACCTTCACCATCACCAAACACAACCCCAACACCACCAAACCAAACCACTCACCAACACCATCACCACCAACAGTCTCCACCACCAACAACCACCAGTCACCACCCACCAAACCACCAACAACCACCAAAGTACAACCACCATCATCACACCACCCCCAACAACAACACAACCATCATCACCCACCACCAACCCCAGTCCCCACCAAACCACAACCACCAACCACCCAAAGTTACAACCACCATCATCACCACCCCCAAAACCCACAACCACACCACACCAGTCACCACCACACAAACCACCACCATCACCAACCATCACCACCAAACACAACCACACCACCACCAAAGTACAACCACCAAACCACCACCAAACCACAACCACCAACCACCACCAAAGTACAACCACCATCATCACCACCACCACCAACAACCCCACTACCACCAACAACAACCACCTATCCACACCAACAACCACCGTCACCAACTATCACCATCAACCAAATCCATCACCACCACCAAACCACAACCACCGTCACACCAACCACCACCAAAGTACAACCACCATCATCGTCCACCACCACCACCACCAACCAACCAACCACCACCATCATCACCAACACCAACCATCACACCCACCACACCAACCACCACCAAAGTACAACCACCATCACCACCACACCAACCACCACCAAAGTACAACCACCACTCATCATCACCACCACCACCACCATCCACCAACCACCAACCATCACCACCACCAACCACCACCAAAGTACAACCACCATCATCACCACCACCATCACACAACCACCACCACCATCCACCAACCACCACACCACAACCACCAACAACCACCAAACCACCACCACCATCCACCATCCACCACCACCACCCACCAAACCACCACCATCACCAAAGTACAACCACCATCATCACCACCAACCACCACCAAACCATCAAACCAACAACCAACCCCCCACCAACCACCACCAACCACCAACCCCCCCCCCCCCCCATCCCAACCCCCACCACCAAACCAACCAACCATCACTCACCCCACTCTCTCTCTTTCTCCTCCAATCCTCGCACCACAGAGCAGTTCCAGGCCACCTTCCAGCAGCTGGACAAACTCAGGCTGGGCCGCTCTCCCTTCGTGCTGATGGCGGTGGTGGGCCAGGAGCTGCTGGCTCACGCGCACTACAGCGCCGCTGTGCGCGTGCTGGAGGCGGCCCTGCTGGTGGGCACGTGCAGCCTCAAGCTGCGGGGCTCCGTCTTCTCGGCGCTGGCCAGCGCCCACTGGGGGCTCGGGGCCCTGGACAAGGCGCTGTACCACATGCAGCAGGACCTGGCCGTGGCCAAGTCTTGGGTGAGTAGGTCTGGAGGGTGGGGGTTGGGAGGGGGGGTGGGGGGGGGGGGGGTTGAGGTGGGGGGGGGGGGGGGTTGAGTATGGTTAGTGAGATGGGGATCGGGAAGGGATATGGTGAGGTGGAGTGGGGATTTTTTTTTTTTTTTTTGGGGGAGGGGGGGGGGGTGTGTTGAGGTGGGGTAGGGTTAGGGAGTGGGTGGTGGGGATCGGGAAGGGATTGGTTGGATTTTTTTTTTTTTTTTTTGGGGGGGGGGTGGTGGTTTGAGGTGGGGTAGGAGTATTGGTTAGGGAGCTGGGTGTGTGGTGGGGATCGGGAAGGGATATGGTGAGGTGGAGTGGGGATTTCTTTTTTGTTGTTGTTGTTGTGGGTTTTGGTTGTTGTTGTTTTTTTTTTGGGGGGGGGGTGATGGTGGGGTAGGAGTTTGGTTAGGGAGCTGGGGTGGTGGGTGGGGATCGGGAGGAAGGGATATGGTGAGGTGGAGTGGGGATTTCTTTTTTTTGTTTGTTGTTGTTGGTTGTTGTTGGGGTGTTGTTTTTTTTTTTTTGTTTTTTTTTGGGGGGGGTGAGGTGGGGTAGGAGTATGGTTATGGAGCTGGGTGGGGGGGGGGGGGATCGGGAGGAAGGGATATGGTGAGGTGGAGTGGGGATTTCTTTTTTTGGTTTGTTGTTGTTGGTTTGTTTTTGGTGTTGTTGTTTTTTTTTTTGGGGGGGGGGGGGTTGAGGTGGGGTAGGAGTATTGGTTAGGAGCTGGGTGGGGTGGGGATCGGGAAGGGATATGGTGAGGTGGAGTGGGGTTTTTTTTTTCTTTTCGGGGGGGTGAGGGGGTTGAGGTGGGGTAGGAGTATGGTTAGGAAGTGGGTGGGGATCGGGAAGGGATATGGTGAGTTGGAGTGGGGATTTTTTTTTTTGGGGGGGGGGTTGAGTGATGGGGTAGGAGTATGGTTAGGGAGCTGGGTGGGGATCGGGAAGGGATGTTGGGAGTGGGGAATTTTTTTTGTTTTTTTTGGGGGGGGTTGAGGTGGGGTAGGAGTATGGTTAGGGAGTGGGTGTGTGGGGGGGGGGGGGGGTCGGGAAGGAATATGGTGAGTTGGAGTGGGGATTAAAAAAAATTGGGGGGGGGGGTTGAGGTGGGGTAGGAGTATTGGTTAGGGAGCTGAGTGGGGATCGGGAAGGGATATGGTGAGTTGGAGTGGGGATTTCTTTTCTTTTTTTTTTTTTTTTGGGGGGGGGGTGGTTTGAGGTAGGGTAGGAGTATGGTTTGGGAGGTGGGTGGGGGATCGGGAAGGGATATGGTGGTGGAGTGGGGATTTTTTTTTCTTTTTTTTTTTTTTTTTTTTTGGGGGGGGGGGGGGTTGAGGTGGGGTAGGGTATGGTAGTGGTGTAGGGCTGGGTGTGTGTGTGGGGATCGGGAAGGGATATGGTGAGGTGGAGTGGGGATTTTTTTTTTTTTTTGGGTGGGGGGGGGGGCTTGAGGTGGGGTAGGAGTATGGTTAGGGAGCTGGGTGGGGATCGGGAAGGGATATGGTGAGTTGGAGTGGGGATTTCTTTTCTTTTTTTTTTTCTTTTTTTTTGGGGGGTTGGGTTGAGGTGGGGTGGGGTAGGAGTATGGTTAGGGAGGGGGGGTCGGGAAGGGATATGTTGAGGTGGAGTGGGGATTTTTTTTTTTTCTTTTGGGGGGGGGGGGGGTTGAGGTGGGGTAGGAGTATGGTTAGGGAGCTGGGTGGGGATCGGGAAGGGATGTGGTGAGTTGGAGTGGGGATTTCTTTTTTTTTTTCGGGGGGGGGGGGGGGGGGGTTGAGGTGGGGTAGGAGTATGGTTAGGGAGTGGGTGTGGGTGGGGATCGGAAGGGAGTGGGGATTTTTTGTTGTTGGGGGGGGAGGGGGGGTTGAGGAGTGGTGGGGTGAGTAGGTTAGGGTGTGTGGTGTGGAATGATATGGTGGTTGGGGGTGGGGTGTTTTTTTTGCGCCACATGTGGGTGAGTAAGGGTATGTGTGTCATGATGTTGTGTGTGTGTGTGCGTCAGGAAGAGATGGGAGACTGTGGTGTGATGTGTGTGTGTGTGTTTGTGTGGTGTGTGTGTGCATGAATCAGACTGTATATGTAGAAAGTGGACTGGAACAGTGTGTAGCAAAGGGGACCCATCTTCTCTGCTTAGGCCAGCGCGCGGTGAATACAGTGAAGTCACAGGTCTGTCTGCCTAGATTAAGTAGAGAAGATTATAATTGTCTCTCTTACTGGATTTGATCACGGGATCACACATGTGTGTCTGTTCATCACATTTTGAAATATTTAGGATTGCATGTCTAGGGAAGTAGATTTGATGGCGTAAAGAAACAAAACTGCTGCTAGATTTACTGGGTCTTAGTGGTGGAGGCAGATGACAGAGAAGGAGATAGCCACTGAACTGATACTGCCTGCAGGTGACCAAGAAGGGGATCGTCACTAAGCTGTGCTGCTTTTCAGGTGACCAAGAAGGGGATCGTCACTAAGCTGTGCTGCTTTTCAGGTGACCAAGAAGGGGATCGTCACTAAGCTTTACAGGTGACCAAGAAGGGGATCGTCACTAAGCTTTACAGGTGACCAAGAAGGGGATCGTCACTAAGCTTTACAGGTGACCAAGAAGGGGATCGTCACTAAGCTTTACAGGTGACCAAGAAGGGGATCGTCACTAAGCTTTACAGGTGACCAAGAAGGGGATGGTCACTAAGCTGTGCTGCTTTACAGGTGACCAAGAAGGGGATCGTCACTATGCTTTGCAGGTGACCAAGATCGTCACTAAGCTGTGCTGCTTTTCAGGTGACCAAGAGGGGGAGTGCCGGGCCTACGGCAACCTGGGGTCGGCCTACTTCTCCAAGGGGCAGTACAAGGAGTCCCTCTCCCACCACCGCTTCCAGCTGGTGCTGGCCATGAGGCTGCGGCACCGCCACACCGCCGCCTCCGCCCTCAGCAGCCTGGGCCACGTCTACACCGCCATCGGGGACTACCCCAACGCCCTGGCCAGCCACAAGCAGTGCGTGCTGCTGCTCAAGCAGAGCCAGGACAAGCTGAGCGAGGCGCGGGAGATCGGCAACGTGGGCGCCGTCTACCTCGCCATGGGCAACTTCGCCAGCGCCGTGGAGTGCCACCAGGAGCACCTGAAGATGGCGCGGGCGCTCAAATCGCCCGTGGAGGAGGCTCGCGCCTACAGCAACCTGGGCAGCGCCCACCACTACAAGCGGGACTACGAACGAGCGCTGTCCTTCCACCAGGAGGTCCTCAAGATCGCCGAGCACCGCGGCGACAAGGTTCTGGAAGCGCGGGCTTACGCCGGGCTGGGTCACGCGGCCCGCTGCGCCAACGACCTTCCTCAGGCCCGCTCCTACCACGAGAAGCAGCTGGACAATGCGCTGCAGACCAAGGACCACGTGGCAGAGGGTCGGGCGTGCGCTAACCTGGGCATCATCTTCCACCAACTGCACGAGTACGAAGCCGCGCTCAAGCTGCATAAAAAACATTTAGAGATCGCACGATCGCTGGGCGACAAGGGAAGTCAGGGGCGAGCGTTGGGTAACATGGGTAACGCTTACAGCGCGCTGGGTCGACACGAGCTGGCGGTGAAGCAGCACAAGCAGGCGCTGAGCGTGGCCGTGCAGGTCAACGATTGTCACTCTCAGGGCTCGACGCACGGGAACCTGGCGGTGGCCTACCAGTCCTAGGCATGTACGACGCCTCCCTGCAACACTACGTCTCCCACCTCAACGTCTCCCGCCAGCTCAAAGACATGGCCAGCGAGGCTCGCGCGCTCTGCAACCTGGGCAACTTCCACTGCGCGCGCGGCGACTTTGCCCACGCCGTGCCCTTTTACGAACAGTACCTGGTCCTGTCCAAGGAGCTGAAAGACAGCGAAGGGGAGAGCAAGGCCTGCTTCAACCTGGGCTACGCTCACTTCAGCCTGTCGCACTTCACCCAGGCTGTGCACTACTACCAGCAGGACCTGGGTCTGGCCCGGGACCGCAAGGACCGCTTGGCCTTGGCCAGGGCGTACTGCAATCTGGGGCTGGCCCGCAAAGCGCTGGGGCAGCTGCAGGAGGCTCTGGAGTGCCAGAAGAAGTGCCTGCGACTTATGGAGGCGCTCAAGAACTCCCCGGGCAAGTTCCGAGCTTGGGCAACATCGGCGACCTCATGTTGAAGGTGAGGGTTCAGAAACTGGCTTTAGAGGAAATGTAAGGTAAAGGTGTGCCTTAACCTATGCGGTCATTGGGGAGCGAGGTGTCCAAGTCCTCTGCTTCTATAAGAGTCAGCATCTTGAGGTGCCCAAATCCTTGCTGCTCTACCTTTCATGCTCCTAAAGAGGGCAGGCACCCATTTACAGCTGGGTGATGTGGGGAGTGTACTGAAGCCAAGGCTCATGAACAGTCACTGATCCACTGGGTAACCACCCTTAACGCTGCTTAACCTTAGCGTGGGGAGAGTGAATGCTCTGACCACTGAGCTATCCCGTGCTCTTCTAGAAGAGAATGGTGTTGGGAAAAATGCAGAAGGGGAGAGAGTGGGTGGGCATGATGAATATTGTTGTGTCAGTAATGGTGTTTGGGGCACTTACATTTTGTTTGGAAAGTTTTCAGAATCTTCATGGCCAAGGAATCACATTGACAAATGATTACATTACAACAATGACTGGTGCGGTTGTCAGGTTATTATTGGATAAGAAAAACAGCATATGTTTTTAAACTGTTATTTGACCAGAGTCGAAGATGTTTGTGTGTGTTTCAGCATCTGCCATTCAGATTATTTGAATGCAGGACCTCTCCCCCCTCTCTTCCCTCCCCTCTCCCTCTCTGTCTCTCTCTCTCTCTGTCTCTCTCTTTCTCTCCCTCCCTCTCTCCTCTCTCTCTCTCTCTCTTTCCTTACTCTTCATCTCTTCTCTCTCTTCTTCATCCTCTCACTCCTCCCCTCTCCTCCTGTCCATTCTTTTTCTTACATGTTGATAGGTAGTGTGGTTTCACTGTACTTGTCAATTGCAGAGGACTTGCCATACCTCAGCTTACAGATGGTGGTTTAAGTAAATCTTCAAATAGGAAGAAGTTTCTCTTTCAATCAGAGTAACAAGACTGTAGTACCGAGCCTGTTCTTGCCCTTTCAGTGGGGGAGAAGAAGAGGCGCATGATCTGACAGCAGCAGGGGCCTTAGCCTCACCAGGCGACGGCGGGCGGCGCAGGACCTGCTGCCACAGCGCGGGATTGCCCTGGGCACAAAGCTCACCGCCTCCTGGGCCAGCACGAGCGGGGCTGCTGGACCTGCCACAATCAGGGCAGCTGACCCTGCGCCAGGAACTGTCGGACGTGCGGGGGAGTGCTGGCCCACGGCACCTGGGCACTGTCCAAGCGCCATGGGCAACTACCTGCAGGCCCTCAAGTGCTACCAGCAGATGCTGGACGCCAGCCGCCAGCTGGGCTCCCACACGCTGGAGGGGCAGGCCTGCGGGAACCTGGGCATCAGCAAGATGAACCTGGGGCAGCTGGAGGATGCCATCGGCTTCTTCGAGCAGCAGCTGGCCATGCTGGAGCAGACGGCCGGGCCAGCCACCCTGCAGGAGAAAGCCCGCGCCTTCAGCAACCTGGGCGACTGCTACGAAGCCCTGGGCGACTTTGAAGAAGCGGTCAAGTGGCACGAGCAGTGCCTGGTCATCGCCCAGCAGCTGGGGTCTCTCCCCATGCAGGACAAGGCGTACCGGGGGCTGGGCAACGCTCACAAAGCGGTGGGCAACCTACAGCAGGCCTTGGTGTGTTTCGAGAAGCGGCTGTACGTCGCCCATCAGCTGAACAGCAGCGCGGCCAAGGCGTCGGCCTACGGGGAGCTGGGCTGTCTGCACAGCCTGCTGGGCAACTTCGAGCAGGCCGTGTCGTGCCTGGAGCAGCAGCTGGACATCGCCCGAGACATGGGGGACCGGGAGTGCGAGAGTGACGCCGCCTGCGGGCTAGGGGGAGTGTACCAGCAGATGGGGGAGTACGAGACGGCCCTCAACTATCACCGCATGGACCTGGACATAGCTGAGGCCATCCACAGCACCGTGCGCCAGTGTGAGTTGGGTTGGTGGTTTGGGGGGTGGCTTGTATAGCTCTTGTCCATGGCAGCATGCTTAAGTGTGTAGGGTATGTTGTTGGTGTTGCTGCTGTGTGTTTCCTATCTTAATACTTTAGGGATCACCCAGAATATATTTACACTTTGACTCGACTCATCCCACCTGGGAATCACTGTGAGACTGTAAGTATACACTGGATGAGAAATTTGCGTGTATAACTTTTCCAAGTACTTTGCCCTTTAGGAAGCCATACCCCAACTTCAGAGGATGTTTCTTTCATATTATAAAGGAGAGTGCAGATTGTTGTATGGCTGAAGACAGTCTCAACATAACGTTTTATAACACCATTTTAATGTAGAACTCAGCACAGCTTACATCAATACCTGACAAAGGTTTTGGCCTGGACTGAGGTGACAGAAGGAAAACGCACAATGACAAACGCTAATTTTGTGTTTGCACATTACCTTCAGAACAGGGGGGTTTGGGGTTGTTGTTTTTTTACTTAGCTATGATAAGCATTATGTTTTGTGTGTGTGATGATGATACTTTTTGTTGAAAATCTCAGTGTTGCACCTCAAAACTATTTGTTCCTAATGTTAAGTTTTTTCCCCTGTGATTATACTTATTCCTGTGTTTCATTGTGCATCAGGTCGGGCCTATGGCAATCTGGGGCTGTCCCACGAATCCCTAGGGAACTACGAAGAAGCGGTGAAGCATCAGGAACAGCACCTGAGTATCGCTGCAGAGATGAACGACAAGGTGGCCAAGACCCTGGCCTACAGCAGTCTGGGTGAGTTCACATAGAGCTAAAGGTAAAGGTGTCCCCATAACCTATGCAGATGTTGGGGAGGGAGGTGTCGGATACCTCAGCTTCTCCAGGGGCCAGCATCTTGAGGGTGGCGCCCATCTCCTCTTTCTTGATGCTTTACCTTCCCTGTCCCTAGAGAGGGCAGGTATCCATTTACCACTGGGGGGGGACTGTACTGAAGCCAAAGCACATGAATGGTTGCCCATTCACGAAGTAACCATGCTCAACGCTGCTCAACAGCTAGAGTAGAGCAAGTACTTTGATCACTGAGCTGTCTTGTACCCCCCATAGTACTTGAAAAAGTGTATATGTGCAGGCATGCATGTGTGTGTGTGGCATGCATGCATTTTTATGTACTTACATGCATTTGTGTATGTGTGTGGCAAGCATATCTTAATGTACTTGTAGAAGATAGCGTACACAAGCAGAGAGAAATACATACTGATGGTGTAAAATGGGCAACAGAAAGTTTGGCATCTCTGTAGAAGTCGTACAGAAACAGTGATAGGGTCATCGAGTATTCACATTGCTTAACTTAGATTTTTTAAGGCAAAGTTAAAACATGGAGAAACACTGATAGAGGTAGCTTAAGTAGCATTCCCTATAACATATTGTAGTAACAATTATTTTGATTTAGTTTGAAAAGTTTCAGGGAGCTTGATCCAAAGTTTCTTTGCTGACGTACCTGAAAACTGGAAATATCTGGACCAGAAAGAGAATTATGGTGTTTCGAATATCGCCATATTGTAATTTTAGAGATTCCCTTTTTAAAGTGATGAGTACTTTGGGGGAAACACCAAATGCCCTTATTTTTGGTTAATTTCTTTGCTTCTGTTTCCTGATCATGCACTTCTCCACCTCCCTATTCCCCCCTCCCCTATACTGAAGTAGTTACACAAATCCACCACAGACAAAACATAACACAAACATACTAGATCATACTGAAATACACAAAACCGATAATAAATCACTCACACACAAACCACCCACACTCCAGTTCTGACAAACCACACACCCACACTCTCTGTGTCTGTCAACAGGCCGTGTTCACCACGCGCTGGGCCGACACACGCAGGCAGTGCAGTACCTCCAGCAAGGCCTGGCCATCGCAGAGCAGCAGCGGCGCCGCGAGGACGAGGCCAAGATCCGACACCGCCTGGGGCTGGCCCTGCTGGGATGCGGACAGCTGGAGGAGTGCCAGCGACAGCTCCACTCGGCCGCCGATCTCTTCGAGACCATCCGCCGAGATTCCCAGTGCTCGTCGGACTACAAGCTTTCGCTCTTCGACCTGCAGACGGCTTGTTATCAGGCGTTACAGGTATGCTGTGTGGTGTACTAGTCATCAACTGAAGTCGGGAGTAGTGTCGAAGTTGTTTGTAACCTGTAGAAGACAGAATGTGAGGAACCATGTGTGGTTACCCATCTGTGAAGATTTTACAGAGTCATCGTCAAATACTGCATACATCACGCTCAATAGTAAATATAGCTACTGCAAAAATTGCATGTATGTGGAGGTATACGTGCGTGTGAGAATTGACAAATTGAGGAGAGTCTTTGAGTTTTTGCTTGTAAAAGAAATCTGAAAAAATGTATCTCTTCAAACTGCATTTTTTGTAATTGTGAATATGTGTTGGCTTCATGTAGAAAACTTTTCGGGGGGTGGGGGGGGGGGGGTTCTTTTTTTTTTTCATCTTGTTCTGCTTCTTGTTTTTCTTCTTCTCTTTCTTTCTTCTTTTCATTGTCCTCTTTTTCATCTTTTTAATATTCTTTTTTGTCTTCTTCATCTTTTTCTTCTTCCTCTCCCTCCTCTTCTTATTTCTCATCATCATCTTCTTTTTCTTCTTCTTCTTCTTTCTATTACTTCCTCCTCCTCCCACTTCTTCTAATCTTCCTGTTGTTCTTCTTCTTTCTTTATTTGCTATATCCTATTATAGAAAAAACTTCACAGATCATCTTCTTCTCTCGTTCGCTTTTTACCCCGTCAGACATGTTTTGGGGAGAAATATTTGCAAGTCCTTTCCAGCTCCTCTTGTGGGCCATACACCTTAGTTTGCAGGCTTAATCACAGAGGAAGAAAACATTGCTCGTCTCTGTTTATTCTTGGTCCGTTTTCTGTTCTGTCCAGCGAGTCTTGTGCTCGTCTCTGTTTATTCTTGGTCCGTTTTCTGTTCTGTCCAGTGAGTCTTGTGCTTGTCGCTGTTTATTCTTGGTCCGTTTTCTGTTCTGTCCAGCGAGTTTTGTGCTTGACGCTGTTTATTCTTGGTCCGTTTTCTGTTCTGTCCAGTGAGTCTTGTACTTGTCACTGTTTATTCTTACTTAGTTTTCTGTTCTGTCCAGTGAGTCTTGCACTTGTCTCTGTTTATTCTTAGTCAGTTTTCTGTTCTGTCCAGTGAGTCTTGCACTTGTCTCTGTTTATTCTTAGTCAGTTTTCTGTTCTGTCCAGTGAGTCTTGCACTTGTCTCTGTTTATTCTTAGTCAGTTTTCTGTTCTGTCCAGCGCGAGTCTTGTGCTTGTCGCTGTTTAATCTTAGTCTGTTTTCTGTTCTGTCCAGCGAGTCTTGTGCTTGTCGCTGTTTGTTCTTGGTCCGTTTTTCTGTTCTGTCCAGCGAGTCTTGTGCTTGTCGCTGTTTATTCTTGGTCCGTTTTTCTGTTCTGTCCAGCGAGTCTTGTGCTTGTCGCTGTTTGTTCTTGGTCCGTTTTCTGTTCTGTCCAGCGAGTCTTGTGCTTGTCGCTGTTTGTTCTTGGTCCGTTTTCTGTTCTGTCCAGCGAGTCTTGTGCTTGTCGCTGTTTATTCTTGGTCCGTTTTCTGTTCTGTCCAGCAAGTCTTGTGCTTGTCGCTGTTTGTTCTTGGTCCGTTTTCTGTTCTGTCCAGCGAGTCTTGTGCTTGTCGCTGTTTATTCTTGGTCCGTTTTCTGTTCTGTCCAGCGAGTCTTGTGCTTGTCGCTGTTTATTCTTACTTAGTTTTCTGTTCTGCTTGTTGCTGTTTATTCTTAGTCAGTTTTCTGCTCTGTCCAGCGAGTCTTGCACTTGTTTCTGTTTATTCTTAGTCAGTTTTCTGTTCTGCCCAGCGAGTCTTGTGCTTGTCACTGTTTATTCTTGGTCTGTCCAGCGAGTCTTGTGCTTGTCGCTGTTTATTCTTAGTCCGTTTTCTGTTCTGTCCAGCGAATCTCGTGCTTGTCGCTGTTTATTCTTGGTCTGTTTTCTGTTCTGTCCAGCGAGTCTTCGCCCGTTTTCTGTTCTGTCCAGCGAGTCTTGTGCTTGTCGCTGTTTATTCTTGGTCTGTTTTCTGTTCTGTCCAGCGAGTCTTGTGCTTGTCGCTGTTTATTCTTGGTCTGTTTTCTGTTCTGTCCAGCGAGTCTTGTGCTTGTCGCTGTTTATTCTTGGTCCGTTTTCTGTTCTGTCCAGCGAGTCTTGTGCTTGTCGCTGTTTATTCTTGGTCCGTTTTCTGTTCTGTCCAGCGAGTCTTGTGCTTGTCGCTGTTTATTCTTAGTCCGTTTTCTGTTCTGTCCAGCGAGTCTTGTGCTTGACGCTGTTTATTCTTGGTCCGTTTTCTGTTCTGTCCAGCGAGTCTTGTGCTTGTCGCTGTTTATTCTTGGTCCGTTTTCTGTTCTGTCCAGCGAGTCTTGTGCTTGTCGCTGTTTATTCTTAGTCCGTTTTCTGTTCTGTCCAGCGAGTCTTGTGCTTGTCGCTGTTTATTCTTCGTCCGTTTTCTGTTCTGTCCAGCGAGTCTCAGAGCACTCGCTTTCCCCCAGCCAAGTTAAGCAGCGTTGAGCGTGGTTACCAGTTGGATGGGTGACCGTTTGCGTGCCTTGGCTTCAGTATAGTTCCCCCAGTTCACCCAGCTGTCAATGGGTACCTGTCCTCTTTAGGGTCAGGGAAGGTAAAACAGCGAGGGAGAGGAGATGGGCGCCACCCTCAATATGCTGGCCCTAGAGAAGTGAGGTCTCTGACACCTCGCTCCCCTACGACCTTATAGGTTATGGGACACCTTTACCTTTACCTTACCAGCGAGTCTTGTGCTTGTCGCTGTTTATTCTTGGTCCGTTTTCTGTTCTGTCCAGCGAGTCTTGGTCAGCCTGGGTCGCCACACGGAGGCCTTGGTGGTGGCGGAGCGAGCCTGCACTCGGGCGTTCATCGACTTGCTGCTGGAGCGACAGGCGGGGTCGGCGGGCCTGTTCAACGGCACCACCATGGACTTGACCCCTGTGACCATCGACCACATGACAGCCACCGTGGCCCGCCAGAGGGCGCTGGTGCTGTGCTTCTCGCTGGCTGCCGGCACGCTGTATAGCTGGCTGGTTACGCCCACAGCGGGTGAGTTGGTTCTTTGGGCTTTGAGTGTTTGTCTTGTTTGTAGTTTGTGTAGATTTTTTTTCTGGAGGGGGGGGGGGGGGGGTGGGAGGAGGGTCATAATTTTTGTTATTTTGTCTTGTGGGGGGGGGGGGGGGGGGGTTGTCTTTTTTTCATCTTTCTTTTTGGGGGTCTTTTCTTCATCTGTTTCTTTTTGTGGGGGGGGGGGGGGGGTTTGGTTTTTTTGCTTTTGTCTTTTTTTCTTCATCTTTTTCCTTTGAGGTTTGGTGCAGTATCTCCAGCAAGGGTATTATTTCTTCATCTCTTTGTCATTTTCAGTTTGTCTATTTTTTTTTTCATTTTTCTGTTCTAGTCTTTCATCCTGTGATTAAATTTGGGGGGCAGGTTGCTTTATCTGTTTTTTTTTTTTATTTTTTTATTATTTTTTATTTTTTTGTTGGTGGTTCTTTTGGGTAACTTTTTTTCTTTAATTTATCTATTTTGTCAGGGTTTTTTTTCTGTTCTAGTCTTTCTTCCTGCAGTTTTTTTTCTCTTTCTTTTTGTTTTCATGTAAAAAAAACCCGAAACTTCCAGTTGAGAACCAGTGATGTCTGTCAACAGGAGTGGTGAAGTTTCATGAGCTGAACCTCAGCGAGTTGGAAAACGACTTTGAGGGCGCAGACACCCAGTCCTTGATCAGCGTGACCTCTTCCTCCGTCCTTGACCTGTGTGTAGGTCAGGTCAGAGAGGCCATGGGCATCGAGAGTCACATCGCCACCACCAGCACTGGGCTGAGGTAGGTACAGGTCTTACTGGATGGATTCTGCTGCTACTGCTGCTGCTTAACACCCTGGGGGGTCACCCAGAACGTGCACTCTGACTCGCTCATCATCCCACCTGGGAATCACTTTGATAATGGATGAGAAGTTTGCGTGTATGACTTGTTTTTCAAGTGCCTTGCCACATAGGCAGCCATACTCTGACTTTAGAGGATTTTCTTTTCTTCTTTAACTGAGAGTGCAGAATGTTGAGCTAAGAGATTAGATTTTCACAGCTGAAGATAATCTCAACATGCCATTTTTACAGTATAACATCATTTTTAACATAGGTCTTGTCTCTAGGTTTAGGCCAGTCCCTACATCTAACCAATCTCTTCTCTTCTCTGCGTTCCTTTACTGGGTGGGGTGTGTAGTGTCTGATCTTCTCCTGTGCTTGTAACTCTGCAGGAGATCTTCCCCCTGGCCTCAAGTCAGCTGACACATTCTGACTTCAGAGCAGCTTATTTTTTTGTACAGGATGCATGCTGGGTATGTTCATGTTTCCGTAACCCACAAAACGCTGACATGAAATACAGGATTTTCAGCATGCATAGTTGATCTTCTGCATGCATATATATATATATATATATATATATATATAGATATATAGATATATATATATATATATATATAAAACATGAAGGTCTACACCCAAGTTGACCTGAAAGAATTTTTTTTTTAATCGTGTGATGTGTGCATGCTAAATGTTCAGATACTGTGTCATAGTATTTCTGTGATTTTTCCCCCCCTGTTTACTGTTTTTATGAATGCCTTGTAACATATATGAATTTTTCTATTTGCGAGGCGATACAAGTATTCGAACTGAATAAAAAAAAATCCCCCACCTTTAATTCACCACATACTCGCAACCAAGACTCAAACCATCAAACCCTCAAAGATCAAAATCTCTAACACTCTTTACCACCCGAGCCGAACCATCCACCGTCTAACCCCACACCATGTTTCATGCGTTGTGCGCAGGTCGGGACGGTCAGGGGGAGGAGGTGGGGAGGTGAGCGAGGGGGAGAGCGAGGGGGAGAGCAGCGACATGTTTCAGCAGCAGCTGGAAGAGCTGGGGGGTCGGCTGAACGTGGACAGCGACCGCACGGGGTTCCTGGCCATGATCAACCGTGGCCACAGCTTCAACAGCAGCGCCGTCAGCCTGGGTTCCATCCTCAGCCTGCCCGCCAGTGTCACTGGCAGCACTGCTTCCAGGGCTTCTGGTTTGAAGGTGAGGGGTTTGGGGGTTGGGTTGGGGGTGGAGGGGGTGAGTGGGTTTGGGTTGGGGGGGTTGGGGTGGGGTGTGAGGGGAGGGGAGGAGGATGGAGAGTGTGTGTGTGGTATGTGTGTGTGTGGCAGTGTGTTGTAGTAGTATGTGTGTGTGGTAGTGTGTGTAGTAGTATGTGTGGTAGTGTGTGTAGTAGTATGTGTGTGTGGCAGTGTGTTGTAGTAGTATGTGTGTGTGGCAGTGTGTTGTAGTATGTATGTGTGGTAGTATGTGTGTAGTGTGTGTGTATGTAGTGTGTGTGTGTATGTAGTGTGTGTGTGCTTGTGAGAGAGAAGAGAGGGGAGGGAAGAAGAAAAGGATTTCTTTTTTTACGGGTAGAGTGGTGTAGAAGGGGAGGGGGTGAGTGTGTCTTGTAGTGGGTGTGTGTTTGTATGTATGTGAGTGTGTGTGTATGTGTGAGAGAAAGGATGGAAAGGTAACAAAGAAGAAAGGTGGTGGGGAGTACATGCAAGTGTGTTCAACACCATGAGCTTTTGCACACATCGGATTAGTTGAAAGAAGAAGTAAAAGAAGAACAGACATCAACTACTATACTACTACTGCTACTGCTGCTGCTACTACTACTACTAGTTACTATTACTACTACTACTATTACTACTACTACTGGTACAGCTCATACTGCCATCACTAGTATGATGACAACTCCAAGTACTACTACTGCTACTACAACTGCTCCTGCTATACTACAACGACAGCTATACTACTACTACTGCTGCTCCTACTACTACAATTACTTCTTCAATTTCTTCCTAACACTACTTATTCACACAACTACTCTTTATCTGGGTTTTTTGTTTTGTTTTTAATTCCACATATGCATATGTTATTGTTTTTCTTGTTTGATTTGTATAGTTTATCATAGATGAGATTTTTTATTCTATGTCTGCATATACATTACCTTTTTTTTTTTTCTTTTCTCGCTTTTTTCTTTCTTTAGATAGATGGCTTGATGAAAAAAAGCAAATGCACTGCTTATTCAATGTACCATCTGAAAATAAAAGTTTGACTTTGATTTTGAACTGCTACTCTTCTTCCCATTACTGCTACTACTACGACAACTATGATCATCACCACACTGTAACAATGATTTCACACCGCACAGAGGGCAGGCAGCAAATCTCCCATGACGACCCTGTACAACTGCCTGCTGGCCCCTATGGAGGAGACGCTGAGGTCCCTAGGGGAGGAGGCAGCCAGGGACGGTAACACAGGGCCCCTGGACCTTGTCCTGGTCCTTCAAGGTGACCTCTACCTCATCCCCTTCCTCATGCTGCGAGCTGACGGCTCCCACCCTTTCCTGTTTGAGCGTTCAACCTCATCATCGTGCCGTCTGTGAGCGCTCTGCAGCCTTCTAATAAGGTGGGTGGTGTTGGGGTGTGTGTGTGTGTAGTTGTGGTGCTGTGTTGGACTCTGTGTGTGTTTGTGTGGGTGTGTGCATGCAGACACATGTTTGATTGATATGTATATGCGTGTGTGTGGATACATATGGTATGTGAGTCCATGTTTGCACGTGTGTGTACAGTCTAGATATGTGACCCTGGGGGACGGGATAGCCTAGTGGTAACATTGCGCTCGCAATCTGACGACCCGGGTTCGATTCCTGTTCGAGGGGATATTTTCCCCTGGAGTTAACATCAGTGCAGACTCCACTTTCCCCAAAAGTCCTTTGGATGAGACTATAATCTGAGGCCCCATGTGTGAATGCATGCAGAACATCTTGCACACACGTTAAATCCTGTTCAGCTTTTTGTTAGAGTAGGCCATTGTGTACCGGTGGGAATAGATGACAGAGTTTACAAAAATCGCATACACATAGGGACTGGATGTAAAAAAGCACATAAGTGCTTATTCCATTGTCCTCGATAGAGAAGAGTAAAATAAATAAAAAATTAAACCCTCCTCCACATAATGATGAGTTGGATTGCACCAGAGATCAACTTTTAGTTGTTAACATGTAATTAATCAGTAAGGGGGAGAAAAAGACTATTCAATGGGGGGAAAAACCAGATTGAAAATCGGACACTTCTGTGAAAAGTTATCACAAATTAAAATGGTAGACTCTAGGAAGTGAGAAAAGTTTGCATCATAGTAGGTGGTCAGGATGAGGGGTCAGACGTTTTTAGAAACGCATTTTTAAAGCAAAAGGAAACAAAATTACACCTTGATACTTCAGTACATGGTAGAAGAGAACTTATAGTTTTATAATCCATCAAAATCTCAAAATCAACAACCTGCCTAAAAATGGCTCCTAGCAGAAAAGTGGATCGAGTGCATTGTGACTCATTTCATGGTGGAGTGTCACATATGGATAGAAGTTACTAATGTTTAAATGTCTTTCATCTACAAGTATAAAAGCTATGCACCTGGTATTCTGATTCTGATTTATGCTATTTCATATTAGACAAATGTTTACTCTACAAATACTCCTGACAATCTAGCAACCCACTTACTTTTGCGAGATGACAAAGATTTCATATTCACACTGTTGCTGCACAGACGGACGGACAGGGACGGCCGATGATCGAGTCGTCGGGGGCGCTGGTGGTGGGCAACCCCCAGCTGACCCCCACCATCGCCCACCACTGGCACCTGAAGGAGATTCCAGGTGCCGAGTACGAGGCTCGCATCCTCGGAGAGCTGCTGACCTGCCGGCCTCTGATTGGGCCCGAGGCCACCAAAGGGGCTGTGCTGCATCAGATAGAGCAGGTAGGCAACTTTGGTATTGCTGTTGTTGTTGTGTGTTCCCCAGCTTAACCCAGGGGATTACCTAGAAAGCGTGCCGACTCGCTCATCCCACCTGGGAATCACTATGAGATTGAGATGAGATGAGACTATAAACCAAGGCCCCGTGTGCGAACACATGCAGAACATCTTGCGCACACGTTAAATCCTGTTCTGCTTTTTGAAAGAGTAGGCCATTGTGTGCCAGTGGGAACAGATGACAAAATTTACAAAACCGCATACACACGGGGACTGGATGAAAAAAAGCACATGAGTGCTTATTCCATTATCCTCGATATTAAAGAAAATGTCATTTGAGCGCTTTGATTTGTTGCTTTACAAAATTCAGCGCTATATAAGTTCCATACATTATTATTCATTATTATTACATACTGGATGAGAAGTTTGTGTGTATGACTGTTTTAAAGTTCCTTGCCTTATTGGCAGCCATAGTCTGATTTCAGAGGAGTTATTGCTTGTTAAGTTTCAAGAAATAAAAGCAAAATCCTGTCTTTGAATGAGTGGGCGGTTTTTCTAGGGTGAGGGGGGATGTAATCAGGTGTAGTGTATTGTATTCCAGTCACAGACTCATGAAACAAACTTTATGTGAGACTTATGTACATTATGTATTATTTTGTTTTCAGCTGTACACCCATTGAAAAAAAGACAGTCCCAAAAGCTAGTCTAGTCTCAAAATGTTCATCAGCTTAAGATTAAATTTCTTAAAGTTTTTATGCTCAAATGATATTCTGTATTGCAAGAAAGACAGAATAATACTCTTTGTGTTGCACAGTTTTAATCTGAAATTTAAAACTTTACACGGTGACAGCCCTGATATGGCCTCCGTGGTCGGCGGGGCTATAAACTTCAGGATTGGATTGGTGTCCACAAGATAAAAAGGCTTTTATGTACGAAAAAAAATAGCACAACAAAGCTTTATTTCATAATTAACCCTCATAACCTCTGAACTCTGACCCAACAGGTGGAGGTCATCCACTTCGCCGCCCACATCTCCTGGAAGCTGTCGTCCATCGTGCTCTCCCCTTGCGAGTTCGGCGCCACCACCCCCACCTCCGCCCCTCCCTTCCCCCTGCTGGACAGTGACGACAGCGCCAGTGACGTCAGCACTCTGGGAGGCAGCCCCGCTCTTTCCGAATACCTCCTGACCGCAGCAGACATCCTTCACCTGAAGCTCCACGCCAAGCTGGTGGTGCTCAACTCCGCGTACACAGACGATCGCGCGGGCCGCGTCAACACGGACGGAGTTGTGGGTTTGACGCGCGCGTTGCTGTCAGCTGGCGCGCAGTGTGTGTTGTTTTCGCTGTGGCCTGTGCCGGATTCTGCGTCCAAGTTGTTGATGAGGACGTTGTACGGTGCGTTGCAGGATGGTCTGCCTGTCACACAGGTGGGTTGATGTTTGGGTGGGTGGGTGGTGGTGTTTTGTTGAGATGTATGTGTGTGTGGGTGTTATTTTCAGGGTTGGGGGTTGAGTGTGGATGTGTATGTTGGTGTGGGGGTGTAGGTGTGTGTGTGTTTATAATTTCTCTAGTTGAGACATTAAAGTAGTCTTGAGTGTGTGGATGTGTGTGTTTGTTTATTTTTTTAAAATTCTTTTATTTCAAGGATTATGGAAAAAGCACGCGTGTGCTTTTTTACACGCAGTCCCCCTCTAATATGCGGTTTTGTAAATTTTGTCATGTGTGTGTGTGTTGAAAGTCTTTCTACTATTAGCAATATTAAACAAAGTTAGCGTGTATGTACAAGCTTTCATGCATATGTGTGTGAGTGTGCACGTGCCACGTGCACGCCAGCATGCATGTATATATATGTTTGCAGTAGGGCATGTTCTTTAGAAGATGGAAATTGCCATACAGTTTTTTTTTTGTTTTATTGGGGGGTGGGGCGAGAATAAGAAAGAAGTAATTTAGATATTAATTGAAACAGAAAGCCTGAATTGTGACAAGAACTTAACTTAAACCAATGTAACTCAAAGGATGAAATGATTTCATAGTGTGTAAGCATCATCAAGACTGTGAAATAAAGTACATCATTTTCAAGTGGGGTAAGAAACAGTCAGTTAAAAAGTATAGTATGCCCATATCATCAAATCAGTCAAAAGTGCCTCGTGTGATGTGGAGGCAATAAAATGTACGGTGTGCAGATATTGTCACAAACAGTAAAAATGAAACTTATGACACATAAAGGTAAAGGTAAAGGAGTCCCATAGCCTATAAGGTCGTAGGGGAGCGAGGCGTCAGAGACCTCACTTCTCTAGGGCCAGCATATTGAGGGCGGCGCCCATCTCCTCTCCCTCGCTGCTTTACCTTCCCTGACCCTAAAGAGGGCAGGTACCCATTTACAGCTGGGTGAAATGGGGGAACTGTACTGAAGCCAAGGCGCGCAAATGGTCACCCATCCAACTGGTAACCACGCTCGACGCTGCTTAACTTGGCTGGGGGAAAGCGAGTTATGACACATAGGCATCGTCAAAAACAGTCAGATAGAATGTATGATATAAAAACACTTCAGAAACAGTTTTAAAAAAAACTGAAATGTATGGTGCGCAGGCATTGTCAAAAGCCATCAAGACGGTGCAGAGCACGAAGCAGTTTTCCCACCCGGCCAATTGGGGAGGGTGGGTGGTGGTGGGGCAGGATATCCGACTGTCCAGCAAGGTGGCGCTGATGGGATACGCGCTGTCACAGATCCTGCAGTCCCCGACCATCAGCCGAGAAACCATGCGTGTTCTGCTGCATTTGGTGAGTTGGGGTGGCTTTTGTACATCAACTGTGGCATCCTCCCTCCTTTCCCTCTCATTGTCCTTCTTTCATCCTGCTTATCTGCGTCTTTGTCTTCAGATTTGTCTGTTTCTTCCTTCTTTGTTAGATTTGTTTTGTTGTTTTTCCTCAGATAGAGCTCTGAGGTTCACTAATGGTGATATTTTTGTGTTCATGACCGTTTTACACACACACACACACACACACACACACACACACACATCCCCCCTCCACCACCACCACCACCATTTAGGTAGCTGCATTCTGACTTCAGGATTCTTTGTTGGATGATGTCCTCCACTTTGTATGAAGTTGAGCAGGTGAGGAGAACAGTCTCGATCGTTTATAACCCCCTTCCCTGCCACACACCCTTTTTCAACCCTGCAGCACCTATTTGTTACGGTTGTAGAAGATAACTGTACAAGGCAATAGACAGTCACTTAACAGAATTCTTGGTGTGCTACACCAAGAAACAAGGCTGCGCGCATACACACACACACACTCACACACACTCTCTCACACACACACACACTCTCTCTCTCACACACACTCACACACATTCTCTCTCTCACACACACTCACACACATTCTCTCACACACACACACACACTCACACACACACTCTCACACACATACACACACTCACACACACACACTCTCTCACACACTCACACACACACACACACACACACACACACACACATGCAGATGTAAATGAAGGACGCTGTCAAAACCATTGGGTCTCCTTTCTAATACAACAGCAAAAAATTCATTTTTTTCTCTCAAGGCATAATTTCAGAAGTGTGCACAGCTGCAGAATGTGTCAATATAACGTCATCATCCATGTCCTTCGGATGAGACTATAAACCGAGGCCCAGTGTGCGAACACATACAGAACATCTTGCGCACACGTTAAATCCTGTTCCGCTTTTTGAAAGAGTAGGCCATTGTGTGCTGAAGGGAACAGATGACAAAATCGACAAAACCGCATACACAAGGGGACTGGATGCATAAAAGCACATGAGTGCTTACCCTCAATATTTAAAAAAAAATTTCCACCAAAAAAAATATCTGTGCGCTTTGATTTGTTGCTTTACAAGATTCAGCGCTATATAAACTCCATATATTATTATTATTATTGTCATTATTATGATGTATCCGGTCACAGATGGAGAAATCGCTGCAGCGGATCCAGCAAGGGGCACGCAACCCCATGTACACCACGGTGCAGAGCATCGAGAACAAGGTGGGGGGGGTGGGGGGCTGGAAGGAACTGCTGCAGGCCGTGGGCTTCAGGTTTGAACCGGCCACTGCCGGTCTACCCCCGGCCGTCTTCTTTCCCCAGTCAGACCCCGCCGACCGCTTGACCCAAGCTTCAGCCAGCCTGCAGGCCCTGCTGGGTAGGTTGGGGTTTGAACCTAACTTTTAATTTTAAAAAAAAGTATGTTCTTTCGATCCAGAAGGCCCATAGAGCCGGAGCTTATCCCGGTTTCTGTAGCGTTAAGCGAACTGATGGTTTTTCACCACCCCTGTGACAGGACGCTAGTCTGTCGCCAGATACTTCCCCAGCAGAGCTGGTACCCACTTGTACACCTGGGTGGAGTGAGGAAAATAGGAGTAAAGTGTCTTTCCCAAGGACACAACACCGAGCCGAGCGGGGATCGAACCCGCGACCTCTGGATCACGAGTCGACCACCTAAACCACTCGACCACGGTGCCTCCAACTTTTAATTTTTGGGGTAGAAAAATATTGTGTAAGATTCAGGTTCCTGATAGTGGCTGGCCTCTGTGTGGTTGGCGGGGCTGTAATGAACAGGATTGAGTTGGATTGGTTAGGTTTTTCTTTTCTTTTTAAGAGTGTTGAAGAAAATTCAGTGAAGTTTGGTTTTTTTCTGTTCTTGTAAAGCTTTTTTTTGGTGTGCCTGATCTTGTATTGTTTTGGACACACTCTGTGTTTTCAAACCAAAAAAAAACAGGAGGGGTAAAGTAATAACTGTATCACTAAAAATATTGTCTAAATGGCATTTTTTTTTTACTCACATGGGTAAGCTTCAGGTATGATGTAGATCTATACAAAATCTTTTTCTTTTTAATTCCGTAAAGTAAGTGAATAATTGTGATGATAAGATATTATGTTGATGCAAAATTTTTATGAAATATTCTTTTTAAAAAAATATAAAAGAAAAGAATGATATGGTATGATGTGGATGGAATATAAGGTGTTTTTTTAAAAGTTAAGACTGAATAAAAGTAGTAGTATGTTATGATGTGGATGACAACAGATTTAACTGCCTGTGTATAGTTGAATTTTGAATTTAAAAAAAATCCATCATATAACTGTATAAAATGATAACATGGTATGATTTGAATCAGAACACATGCATTTCCCACTCATTATAGCTCAAATTTAGATCTTTAAAAATCATTATGTAAAGTATCAGAATAAAAGGATGTTATGGTAAGATGCGGATGCAAATTTTTTTTTTCTCCATAAAATAATGGAATAAAGTCATGATGTGGATGTTAAATTTTTGTGTGTTAAATTCCATATTAAAATAACGGCATAGAGTGATGTTTATGTGATGTGGATGTGGACAGGTTTGCCTCCCAGCTCTGTGACAGCTCTCTCCAAGTTCATCACCAACCAGGCTGTGGGAGAGGCCCTCATCCAGGGGGTAAGTCACAGATCCTATTCACTAACATGTTGGGGTTGTTTTCCTGTTGGGTTTTTTTTTGGGGGGGTGTTGGTTTGGTTCGGTTGGGGTTTTTTTGGTGGTGGTGGTGGGGGGGGGGGGTGATCCTTGGGTACAGCTGCAAGGTTCATTAGTGGTGAGATTGTTTTTAGTAGTAGAAGTAGTGGTAGTAGTAGTAATAGAAGAAGAAAGTGGTGGTGGTGGTGGTGGTGGTAATAGTAGTAGCAGCAGTGGTAGTAGTTGTAGTGATAGCAGCAGTAGTAGTACCAGTGGTGAGATGTTGTGTATACATCTGTTTATAGAAGTGGAAGTAGTAGTAGTTGTTGTAGTGGTGGTGGTAGTAGTAGTTGTTGAAGTAGTAGAAGTTTTCAATATTACATTTTTCCACATAAAATAAAACCAGTTGACCCAAGTGTGTGTAGTAGTAGTACTAGTAGCAGTACTCATGTCTAAGTTCCACATGGAAACAGTTGACCCAAGTGTGTGTAGTAGTAGTACTAGTAGCAGTACTCATGTCTAAGTTCCACATGGAAACAGTTGACCCAAGTGTGTGTAGTAGTAGTACTAGTAGCAGTACTCATGTCTAAGTTCCACATGGAAACAGTTGACCCAAGTGTGTGTAGTAGTAGTACTAGTAGCAGTACTCATGTCTAAGTTCCACATGGAAACAGTTGACCCAAGTGTGTGTAGTAGTAGTACTAGTAGCAGTACTCATGTCTAAGTTCCACATGGAAACAGTTGACCCAAGTGTGTGTAGTAGTAGTACTAGTAGCAGTACTCATGTCTAAGTTCCACATGGAAACAGTTGACCCAAGTGTGTGTAGTAGTAGTACTAGTAGCAGTACTCATGTCTAAGTTCCACATGGAAACAGTTGACCCAAGTGTGTGTAGTAGTAGTACTAGTAGCAGTACTCATGTCTAAGTTCCACATGGAAACAGTTGACCCAAGTGTGTGTAGTAGTAGTACTAGTAGCAGTACTCATGTCTAAGTTCCACATGGAAACAGTTGACCCAAGTGTGTGTAGTAGTAGTACTAGTAGCAGTACTAGTAGTGTAGTAGTAGTACTCATGTCTAAGTTCCACATAAAGGGAAACAGTTGACGCAAGAGTGTGAATGTCTTAGTAGAAGTCATGTGTGTGAGAGAGTGTGTGTGTAGTAGTAGAGTGAGTAGTAGTAGTAATTGTAGTGGGTGTCTTCAAGTTCCACATAAAGTGATACCAGTTCATAAAAGTTTGTATGTGTGTGTGCTTGCGTGCGTGCGTGTGCATGATATCACGATGTACAGATGCGAGAAATCCTGAGCAAGTTATCGGCGAAGGAAGGCGGGATCGACATGATGTTCAACGTACAGCTGTGGCACTGTGTCTGGCTGCCATGAATTCCTGGCATCTCTGGGTAAAGACACAGCTGTGAAGCCTTTCCCCATTGTCTGTCTCCCCGCCTGTCTGTCTTGTCTGTCTGTCTCCTGCTTTCTGTGACTGTTTTTGACCTAGGCCTGCTGTTTTGCGGTCTCGAGGTTACTTGAGAAAATTTGGGGTGATTGAGGACTGTCGGGGTCACTACGACAGACTGCAGACTTTGCCATCCAGACTGGAGTAAAAATTTAGCACAGGCAGGGAATGCATAAGAGGAAGAATGCATTTAGTTTTGAAAAAATGGGTGTTGTTGTTTTGTTTGTTTCATTATTTAAATAGGTTTCTTTGTTATGATTCTCTCCACTCCCATAATCCTATTTGTTTTACAATAGCTTTTTTTTATTATTATTATTATTTTTACTATGCTCTGTTTTTGTAGTATGTATAAGCTTTATTCATATCAGATTGCGCTTTTTTTGTTTTACCTGTTTTCAGACAGACAGAAAGGCTCAAGTATCACTAGATTCTTCCTTTCATTGTATGTTTTGCCTTGAAAAGTAAAATCACAGATCACAGCTGTCACTTTCAGCTACTCTCAGCTCCTATCCATCCCATCCCAGCTGGTGCTGATTGTAGCAAAAACTGACCGCACTTGGACTTGGTAAAAGGAAGGGGTTAATTTTAGCACTGGACCCACGACTAAAGTAACCCTGGATTTGCGCGCTGTGAGGCCATTCAGCTGATAAAATAAGATCAAATCAATCGAACACGCTTACGCTTGCTCTGTCATGTTGGATGACATGTGACTGCGTGCTGCAGATTCAGATTCAGATTCAGATTCAGAATATTTTATTGCCATTTAAGTCAAGTAGACTGATTTGACTCGACAACAAAACGAGCAAACATCAGTTATAATAATCATCTCTTTGGCTAAAATGGATGTACACTAAAGCATGTTGCATTTTACTTCTCATTTTCTTATTTGACACAACAACAAAACAAGCAAACATCAGTTATAAGAATCCTCTCTTTGGCTAAAAATGGATGTACACTAAAGCATGTTGCATTTTACTTCTCATTTTCTTATTTGACACAACAACAAAACAAGCAAACATCAGTTATAATAATACTCTCTTTGGCTAAAAATGGATGTACACTAAAGCATGTTGCATGTTCTCATTTTCTCTGCAGGTCTGGACCTGGTGGCAGTGGGGGCGGAGAACGTGACGCTGCGTCTCAGCAAGCAGGCCGTGAGGCGGCATCTGCAGTTTGCCATGCAGGCCCTGGTGGCCGTCTTCAGTGAGTGGGCCACACACACCATACCAGCACTCCCTTGTCAGACACGCCCTCAGTGATGATAATGATGATGACAGCAATGATAGATAAAGATTCGTTATGACACCTAACCTAATAAGACTTGTTTTTGTTTGAGATTATATTATAGTCCCAGCGAAGTTATCCGATTTAGGAACTGTGGTCGCATGTCATCTCACTTGAGTGCCTCGGGCCATCCAAAAAAATAGTACAATTCTTGAAGCAATTGTGCCAGGCCTGCGCAAGAACAAAAGTGCTGCACAAGCCGGAGTTCTGTAGATTATATAACCTAATAAAGACAAAGCCCTAGATATTTATTTATAGAGTAAGCATTTGTCTCAGACACTCCCTTTCTCGGGAGGCACCGTGGTCGAGTGGTTTAGGCGGTCAACTCGTGATCCAGAGGTCGCGGGTTCGATCCCCGCTCGGCTCGGTGTTGTGTCCTTGGGAAAGACACTTTACTCCTATTTTCCTCACTCCACCCAGGTGTACAAGTGGGTACCAGCTCTGCTGGGGAAGTATCTGGCGACAGACTAGCGTCCTGTCACAGGGGTGGTGAAAAACCATCAGTTCGCTTAACGCTACAGAAACCGGGATAAGCTCCGGCTCTATGGGCCTTCTGGCTCGAAAGAACATACTTACTACTTACTACTCCCTTTCTCACACACTCCTTTTTCTTTCTCACACACTCCCCTTCCCTTTCTCACACACTCCTTTTTCTTTCTCACACACTCCTTTTTCTTCTCACACACTCCCTCCTTTTTCACGCACTCCCTCCCTATCTTTCTCCTTCCTCTCTCACTCCTTCCCTCCCCTTTTTCAGATATACACAGACTACCAACCACTCCCATTGAACTAGTATATATATATATATTATATATATATTATATATATATATAATATATATATATATAATAACCCTTCCAAAGATGTGCGTGTATATACATAAATAGATATAGATAGATACACAGATAGATAGACAGATACATTGATAAAAAGATAGATAAATACTTTGATACAATGATAGATAGACAGATTCATTGATAGATAGATAGATACATTAATAGATAGACAGATACATTGATAGATAGACAGATACATTGATAGATAGATAGATCGGTAGATGTGTGTGTGTGATAATATGATTATGATTATCATCTAGTGATTGTAACAGATAGTACAGGAGATCGTTCTCTATACCAACTTCCATTACAGTCATGACACATTTTTTTAACACACATATTTTTTTGGTCCACAGACACCCAGGACGCCCCTCGTACGCTGTCCATGGACAACTCCTCCTCCCTGGAGTCCCTCTCCTCCTGCCACAGCACCTCCTCCCCCTCCACCCCCTCCTCCCTCACCTCCCCCACCCCCGGCACCCTCTCCCCCTTGGGTCGCGGCAAGCGTTCTCTCTTCAACCCTGCTGAGATGGAGCAGATGAGGAACAAGCAGCGACACCACATGGCTAGGAAGGTCGGTGGTCGTTTCTTCCATGACAGTTTTGGGTTACAGTTTGTGTTGTGTTAACTTTTCTTTATGTATGTGAATTTTTGATGTTTCAGTTTCCTCGTGAAGTTCTTCAGTGTGCGAGTTATGTTCCTGTTTAGAATTGAAAACGTTATAGATAAAATGTGTGGGTTATGTTCCTTTTTAGAATTAAAGAATTATAGATAAAACGTGCGAGTTATGTTCCTTTTTAGAATTAAAAAGTTATAGATAAACGTACGAGTTATGTTCCTGTTTAAAATGAAAACATTATAGATAAACGTGCGAGTTATGTTCCTTTTTAGAATGAAAACATTATAGATAAATGTGCGAGTTATGTTCCTTTTTAGAATTAAAGAATTATAGATAATGTGTGAGTTATGTTCCTTTTTAGAATGAAAACATTATAAACGTGCGAGTTATGTTCCTTTTTAGAATAAAAACATTATAAATAAATGTGCGAATTATGTTCCTTTTTAGAATGAAAACATTATAAATAAATGTGCAAGTTATGTTCCTTTTTAGAATTAAAAAGTTATAGATAAATGTGCGAGTTATGTTCCTTTTAAGAATGAAAACATTATAGATAAACGTGCGAGTTATGTTCCTTTTTAGAATTAAAAAGTTATAGCTAAACATACGAGTTATGTTTGTTTTGGAATATATTTAAAAAATCATAGAACGGAAACATATCATCAAGAAACATAGCCTCACCAGTCATACATAAGCATGTTTTTAACCAAAACTGTTAGTCTCATAAGGTTACGATTTTTTTGTTGTTGGTTCCAGTATGTTTTAGCATTTTTTATGTTTTGTTCAGTAATCACACGATGTTTTTCCTGGTGTTTTCAGGGGGAACAAATGTCATTATCCCCATCCCCCACATCCTCCCCAAGGTCCCCAACGCAGCAAGACCCCGCCCTGTACCTCTCCCATCAAAACCGCATCCGTTCCTTGTACGGCAGCAGCTCCTCAGCCAACGACAGCCCCAACCCGGACTACGTCCCCTCCTCCCCCCTCACCCCCCTGTCCTCCGACCTCTTGCCCCCTCCCTCCTCCCCCTCCCAGGACGACTCGGACAGCGTGCGGTCCTACGACATCAACCGTTCGTCCTCCTCCTCCGCGCGCCGCTCCAACAGCTCCGAATCGGCGGCCATGAAGAGCGTCAAGTTTGCCGAGCATCTCGTCACGGAGCAGGTCTTCGACCCCAACGCTGATCACCACGACACCGGCGAGAGTGACAACGAGGAGGAATCCGTGACCGAAGGACGCACGGCTTCTCAACTCCGACAGCATTTCGAGAGGTTGAGCGTCGTCGGGAAGGATGCAGCGTCTTCAGGGCGGAGTCACCTTCGAGGACACGCCGCGAGTGACGGGAGAGAGGTTGGCGGGGGTGGGGAGGGGGAGAGCGGGGTGGTGGACGAGGGGGTGGAGATGGAGAGGATGGACCCTGAGGACATCGCCCTCAAGGTGCTGGCGGACGTGGCCACGCAGCGCACGGAGGTGGAGCTCCTCCAGCGACAGAGCGCCGCCCTCTCCCAGGACACGTCGCGACGCTTACGACAACACGCCGCCGCAAACACCACCACCAACCACCGCTACCACCACTCACGACGCGTCCCTACCCTCTCCTGTCACTCACTCGTTGTACCCCGCACAACCCTCGCAGAGCGTTGGAGCCGACAGCGTCGGTCATCACCATCACGAACAGTCTCTCCACAGACGGTTGCCGTCTCGCTCTCTGGTGGCACACTCTGCCAGCTTCAGCTCCGACGCGAGGCTAGGACACCGGTCGGAGGAAGGGGTGGCCCCCCCTCCCCCTTACACGGCCCCTCCTTCCTACTCGCGCCACTCCCCGTCCCCCACCCTGGTGCGTGGGGGCAGCGGGATGCGGGGGTCGATGGTGCGGCAGGGGCTGCAGAGCGGGGAGAACAGCATCTCCTCGGACAACAGCGAGGGCGCCGACAGCAACCTGCAGTCCAGCGTCTCCAGCGGCTACCACTCGGAGGCTAACAACGGCCAGGGCGTGAGCGGCGCGCGGCTGGGGGACAAACCGCTCCGCGCCACGGATCGCGGGGTCTACACCCAGGACTTCGTCAACCAGAGCTCGGCCGGCGCCTTTGCCAAGCACACCCCCCTCCACCTCCACCACCACCCTGTACTCTCTTTCTCGTCGCCCCAAGCCCCCTCCTCCTCCTCGGTGTCTTTCCAGCCCCCGAAACCTCCCTCCCCGCTGGTGAGGACCTGCGCTCTGCAGAGTCGCCCGGAAAGCACCAACAGCCTCAGCTCGCAGTACTCCACCTCCTCCTCCTCCACCCGCTCTCTCATATACCGGCCGCTGGGCGAGGTGGGGGTGGGGGGGGGTAAAGCGAGGCACCCCCCCACCCACTCCCCCCGCCCCCGCGTCTCCCCCATCCTCCGGACTTCCTCCTCCCCCAGTTCCGTCGTCCAAGGTCAAGGCCGGAAGAAGGTGAGTTTTTCGGACTCGGAAGCGACGGAATCGGGGGACACCAGCTTCGAGGATGGGTCTGGAGGGGGGAAGGTGGGAGGAGGGGCAGGGTTGGGGTCGGGGCAGCCCGGCCCGAGTGACCTTGACACCGCGAGTGACTCGGAGCGTGTGATACAGCGGGACCAATCGGGCATCGGCGGATACTCACCGCGTCAGAGAAGCAGCGAGGCGGGGTTTTACCCGTCGGAATCCGCAGATGTGGCAGGGTCTGGCAAGGCTTCGACCAAACCGAGTTTAGCGAATAAACCCTTCAGTGGTTCTGCTTCCTTTAAGCCCCCTGTCGCTGATAAACCTCGGACTGGAGCCCACCCTTTCAAATCGGACACTGCTGACAACTCGCCGTATGGTGTGTGTTACAAACCCAGTGTGGGTGACAAACCTCGCGGTAACGTGTCTCGACCCTCCGTCGACAGATACGACGACGCGCCAGGAATCAGCCATAACGACGCCCAGCAGTCACTGTCCTCGCCACCGGCCATCCCACCCCGACATCCACTGCGGGCGTCCAAAGATTCCACGCCGTTGAGGACTCTCTCCGGACCTACCCCTTTCTCCAGCAAAAATCCGTTCTACAACGCCAATTTACCTCATCGTTCTTCCATGGAGGATGTCAGCTTTTCACCGTCGGGGAGAGGTCAAGGACATGTGGGGTCGGACGAAGCGGGTAGGTGTGTGGGTCAGGGTGGGGAGGTGGAGTACGAGGATGGGGAGGGAGGACAAGGTGGTGGGGAGGCGGTGTCCTCAAGCAAAGCGCTGCCTCTGTTTCTGGACAAAGAGCGGCGGTCGATTGCCAAGAGTGCGGTTTTGCAGTCCTCCAAATGCTGATGGTGAAAGTGTGTGTGCGTGTGTGTGTGTGTGCTTGGTTATGCATGCACCGACATTCCTGACTGCATGAATCTCTTTGAAGACCCAAACAAAGCAGCAAGATGTAGTGTGTCGTGTGTAAGTTATGCGCCACAAAATCTGTTACTTTTTTATATTTTAAAAAAAGAAAAAAGGACGAACAATGTGATAAACATTTTCGGAAATATTATATGATGTATCATATCATTCGTTGAGCGTTGTCTTTGGTGTGTGGTGTCATGTATTTTGAAAGCACACTAGAACATAATGTTGCGGCAAGCTCGCAGAATCGTGAGACAGTAATCGTAAGACAATAAACCATGTTTGTGCTGTTGCTATGCTATGCTAAAAACCAGTGAAGAAGAAAACCAGCTTTGTACAAATCTGACTCTCGTCATTTCACCATGGACTGTGTTCTGATACTGACTAATCATAACCATACAGAGCCTTTGAATAATGAAAGAAATTTGTGATCTGTCCGTTTTAACATGTTTGATCATCACATGTGTTGTCATGTGTAAGTAGCCAATATCTTGCATCATTCACTGAATTTTGTGATGAATTCATTGTTGGAGAGTTCAACTTTTTTTAACACTATTATTAATGTTATGTGCGTGTGTGTGTGTGTGTGTGTGTAATGGGGTTTGTTTTGTTTATTGATTGACTTTTTGTTTTGGTTTCTTTTAATGGTTTGGGGAATTTTATTCATGAACAAAAATAACAAAAACATTTTCCTGAAGAGACATAAATTAAGCCTGAGATCTTAAATGAAAGTTGAAATAGATGGCAGTTGGGTTTTTTACTTTTCTTTTTTTTTTAAAATCTGTATGAACGGGCTCTGTCAAATGCTGAGTTTTAAACTTTTATAGAGGATTCAGCAAAAAATATAAATATACTTATAGTGAAGGATTTGCCCTGCCTGGAAATCTGGGAAATTTTGCAGTTAGATCTGAGAAATGATGCATTGAAACAATAAGCTAGACTTGGCAATAAGTGTTTTTATTATTGTGTTGTTTGGTAGGGTTGGGTTGGTTTGGTTTTTTGTCATGTTCTGGTCTCCAGAAGTAACACTTTGTGGTCACACAATCATAAAACTGTGTTCTTAGAAATAAAACCTGTCCATAGTGTTTAGACTTCATCCCCAAGGTCGGAATGTGATGACATTAACGGTTGCATACACAAAATCTCACCATTGATGAACGAACCTCACAGCTTGTTGAGTTTGAAAAAAAGTCTGTCACCCTAAAATGTTGCAAAGTAAATTTTTGCTGCTGGAATCGCCTTCAATCATGCATCCCCACCCCATTTCCTTCATTGTTTTTGCTCGGTTGCAGCTAAAGAAAATGATGCTTACCCCCCCCCCCCCCCACCAAAATACAGAACAACACAACTGTGCACCTTCCTTCATGCAGTTTTGATGTACTTGGGAGGTGGGGGGCAAGTTCCTGAGTCAAGATGAATGAAAACAAAAACATAAAAAGCCTTGTATGGAATTTTCATGGACTGATTTTAAAGCATTTTCTTTTTCATCACATATAACTCAGTTTATACTGTCCTATCATAAGTACAGCTTAATACATATCAAAAGCGACATTCATAGTTTGTTATGTAAAAACCCTCCACATATTGAACATGACATGACTTTTTACACATCTCACTGCCGTGTTGCACAGTATCTACATATCAGAAATGGATTTTACAGATCTGTCCCTGTTAAAGGCAGCTCCCTGCATACCAGAAGTGATTGTGTCCCAGGTTGTGATGCCAAGATTTTAGATGGTCTATGTGTGACATGTTGGAGAGAAACTTAGTTTTCACTGTGTGTACCAGTTGCCTTGTGTGATTTTCAAGATTGTTTGTTGCATCTCTGTTGTCACTTTTCCGTTATCATTCTCTCTGCAATAATCTCAGACATATCAGACGTTATTATTAGTATATTACTAATAATGTTAGGATTCTGACATGTTACAGGGTTTTGTCAATCATAGATAGCTTTAGATCTGTCTCATAGTGGTTTGTATCAGAGGTGATGTTTAAAGTGAAGTATTTTCTGCAATATTCCAGCTATATATTATATGTCTTTAGATCCTTTTATATCCTATATATATGTCTTTAGATCCTTTTGACTTTTGCAGTTTGGTGAATGTTTTTATAGTATCTCCACATTTGGGTGACTTGGCCCACTATTCCACAGTCAGTCTTGGTCCATACAGAGTTGGGTTAAGACTTTGCATTTCCGTCCTGTTAAACTTTTGACAACTCTTTCAGACAAAGGTTTGGGGATTTTTTCATGTTTTTTCATAAAGAAAATTGTACAACATCAGCAATACTGTAACTAGAGCGACAAGAAGCTCAGTGCTTACGTCAGGCTAGTTCATTATGGATGTGTTGTTCACCTGAAAAGGCCAGTATGGTTTGAACGTGTTGACAACCAAGTGTGTGCATACTTGTGCAGTTTTGTATTGTTTCCTTGTTTTTATATATCATGAGGTATGTTTTGTTGTGTAAAGATATTAGAAAGATTCAATGTTCCTGTGAAATACTTTTAAGACAGGTTAGCCAATCAGTGTCTTTTACTATTTGTCTCAAATGCGTAAATGTTGCAGCGGATAAATCCGTTAATAAGATTTTAAGATGAAATCAACAAGAGTTGATGGCCTTCTACATGATTATGTCTCACTTATTCATGAGAAATTGTTACCTTCTTGAGGACAACTTACATTTTAGTCACAGACTTTTGCAAGTGGTTTTTTTTTTACTACCTTTTGATGGTATTACCTACTGAGTGTGCATGAATGCATCTCTCTTGGTTGGTGTTCATTCTGAATTGTTACAGAATTGCTAGAGAACCATTTAGAATATTGATTTGAATATTGTCCGCTCTTGGGAACTGTAAAATAATGAAGCTGATAATTGAATTTAAAATCTTTCTCACTCCCACATTGATGGAGCCAAACGTAATTATGTGTATTTGCACACAAAGTCCATTGCTTCAATCCCTCTGTATAGCTTACTACAAAAAGGATAGATGGGGGAAAAAAGTCAGTTTACACTGTAAAGCAAGAGGGCTGAATTTTATTTCTTTATGCAAATTTTTAACATTTTTAGATCCTGAAAAGTAATTGTTTTATAAGTGAACAGTAAATTTTGACTCCAGTGTTCTTTTTGATGCAAAAAGTCAAGACAGTATCAGACTTAGAATAATAAGAATATACACAAAACAGCGCTGAGGGGGAAAAAATTTTTCTGAAGTTTTAAGTTCATTTTTGATATATAATAGATTCTAATGTGGAAAAAATTAGAAGTGTGTATTGACATAGATATTTTCCCTGAGGATAGGTCTACAGTTCCTATGTTGCATTCATCCTTGCTAATTGTCAAATATTGGCAATCTGTTTAAAAAGAAGGCTGATTAAATAACATAGTTGAAACATTGTGACAATGCAATCTATCTCAGAGCACAATATGGAATGAATTATGATTTTTTTAATCTCTTTTTTATGCCTTAAATTTTTTTTAAAAGCTTTTACAGCTAAAATGTTATTTAAATGTCCTATGAGCTAACATATTTTTACTGTCTCTGGTGGCTGTGTTATGGTGGCTGTGTTATGTTTTAATGTTATCTGTTTTACTATTTTACAGGTTTCCTTTTGTACAAATGTAAAGCAGAGATTTTTAGTGGCAAATAATGTGACGAGTAATAAGTGAAATAAGTTGGGTTTTTTAAATTTTTAAGTGAAATCAGTAATTTTCATGCATAGAAATCTTGCCATGTCATGTCTCGGTTCCAGCTCACATGTCCACATCACAAATCTTCCATTGTCCAGATAGCTCTCCTCTCAATCACTTTGAAATTATTTCTCATCTTGGAATAATTCAGAAATGGTCATTTTTTTCTGAATTACTTAGAAACTGTCTTTCTTTTAACAACTTAGAAATGTCCTCTGAATAACTTGAAGTTTTGTTTCTGTTCTCCAAAGGAAATGTCTTTAGCAAAGAAAATGACTAAGGTTTTGTTGGCTGTACTTTTGTTGCTTGTTACTGTTACATGTGCATAATGTGTTGACTGTTTCAGTGTTTGGACCAAGATATATATATGCATGATAATGTTTCTAGTTTTGTAAAATCAGTCTACACCAGTGGTGTCCATAATGCAGTATATTGTTTTGCATCGACACATCTGCACCGTTCATGTACAGTTTTTCAGTGTCGGCATCCATCTAGCGCTGTGACGCTTTTAATACATTCACACCATGCTGTTTATGTCATGTTGTTGATAATAATTTACCTTGTGTTATTGTTGACAGTGTTGTGAATATGTTGTCGTATACACTATTTCCACCAATACATGTGCACTATGCAGAAGCCAAAAAGGCAAACGTCCATACAGGGTGTTTCTTGCAGCAAAAAACCCCAGATAATCTAACTTCAGTAGTAGGTGATATAAAATGTCATTGCCAAATGATATCTTTGTGAATATTGTACATACTATAGATTACGCAATGGCTAGAATGGATGTCGAACATTTGTGCACATATATAATGATGATGATGATGATTGAGGTATGGTCCTGTATAGATATTTATTTGTTGTCCAGATTAACATTCCTCAAAACTAATGAATTCAACATGGGATTGCTATGCAGGTTTTTCTTGCTCTGTGCGTGTATGCGTTTGTGTATGTTTATCTCGCCTTATGTTTTATTCTTTTATTTCGAGAATAATGGAATAGGAACCCGTGCTTTTTTTTTTAAAACATGCAGCCCCAGTTTGCATGCATTTTTGTAAATTGTAACATCTGTTCTTACCAGCATACATGGCCTACTCTTCTGAAAGCAGAATAGGTTTTAACGTATGCATAAGATGTTCTGCATGCATTCACATATGGGACCTCGGTTTATAGTCTCATCTGAAGGACTTTAAGGGGAGTGGAGACTGCACTGATGTAAACTCCAGGGGGTAAAAATCCCCTTCAACAGGCGTCTCAGCGGTGGCTATCTAACCTGGGCGATCAGATAGAGTGTGTGTGCTGGGTCTCTTTCTGGTATTAACAGGTCTGTTTTCAAGTTTGTGTGTTCCTTTCCTCCCTGAAGTCAGAATGCAGCTACCCTCAAATGCAGGTGGGCCAAAAGTCACACAAAATGTCACCATACCTTTGGTGAACCTTGAAACTCTAGCCGGGGGGGGGTGGTGGTGGTGGTTGGAGGGGGGGTGGGGGTGTTCTTTTGTCATAATGAAGGTGTGGCCCTGGCCAAAAGCTTTTTAAGTTATTGATGTAAGCCGAAGTGTTAAAGCCTCCGTTGAAATGTAAATGTCATGTCTTCAGCTCTTAGCATAACAACTTCACTCTCCCTTCCTGGAGGAAAAAGGTCTCTGAAGTCAGAGTACGGCTGCCTCAATGACAAGGTATTTGAGAAGAGTCATGCGAGTAAACTTTTCATCCAGTGTGTACTAAGGTTTCACTGTGATTTTCAAGGTGTGGTGAGTGAGTAATAGTGCATAACACTCTAGGGGTAGCACAGAATACGTACTCTGACTCACTCTCACACCTAGAAACACTGAGAGACTGTATATACTGGATGAAATGTTTGTGTGTATGACCGTTTTAAAGTGGGTAGCTATAGTACAGAATTTATGTCTCCTAGTGGCTCCTTTCAAGGAGAGTGGAGGTGGTTATGCTGAGAGCTTGTTAATGCTGAAGACAATCTCTACACTGAAGACAATCTCAACATAACATTTTATATCATAACACCATTTTAATGCTGGCCTTGGCACTTAGCTTACATCAGTAACTGTAAAAGCTTTTGGTCTGGGCAAAGACACATGAATTTTGTTGGTACACTTTTTTTACACTATAATACTACTACATGTAGTCACCCAGGCACACACATATTTAAATACATAAAAAAATTCTGTCACTGTTGAGAAATCAGAAGTCATAGTACATTTATTGATAATTATCACAGCTATTTTGCAAATTGTTCTTTCAAATAAGTCAACTCTGAGGACATATTATTTGCAACAACTTGAAAATATAAACAGATGTTAACATGAAATACAAGCAAAAGAGATAAAAAATAAAATATAAAATAAATTGATAATTTTATAACAAAAACATTTGAATAGAGAAAAGGAACAAAGAAAAAAAAAAAACATATTCCTTGTGCCTGATTCTTACATTCCCACATCACACCGAATCTTTCACACATACCAGCACACATGCTCTTAGTATCTTACATGGATCAGTCTATGGACGGACTGAAATCACAACTTTAGAGAATATGTACATGTTTGGGACTTTACACAACAGTTCATTTCACACAGTATTTCTTTACACAACATTTCTCTGTACATTCCATTCAATACTACTGACAACAGAATCTTTTCATGACAGAATTATAACACTAAAACAATCTGATGACATGATGAATGAAAAACACAACAACACTGAAAAAATGCTATGGGGAAAGGGGGGTGGGGGGAAGAGACATTCTCTACCATCCAAATAAAACAAAAACCCCAAGATTGATTGATTGATACTGACAGCAAAAAAATCAACCATGTTTTTACACTACTTAACAGCCTTCACATGAAGTGTTCTTTAGAAAATATGATCTTGTCTCTTTTTTTTTTCCCCTTTATATATCCTACCAGTTCCTTGTAAAAGTGCATGGATAGCGTGAATTCAGAATGAAATTTTTCTTTCAGATTTCATTAATTACTTCAGACTGAAATTTTTCTTTCAGATTTTCAATGTACACAATCTACAAATACAAGTTTTGTCAAACCGGGTGTTTAAAAAAACCCAATTACGTCTGCACCATTCAGAGTCACCAATATACACAAACACTGGCAGGAGAAATGCAAATGAGAAAAACATGAATGAGGTGGTACCCAAAAAATAAGAAAAAAATGAGGTGGTACAAAAGAACAAAAATGCCGGTCACAGACACGCATTCACACCCACATTAACACAGCTAACGGAACAAGTAAATCAGAACAGGTAGAACTTCATCCCCCTAAAGTGGTCGTCGCATCGCTTATCCAACCATCGAGTTCAAATGTCATGCCAAAAGGGGAGGGGAGGGACCAGGATAAGTCCTTCAACAACAACAACCGAACAACAACAACTGAACAAGTCCTAACCAGTTGGATGGATCACTGCGCGATCTGCGGCGTGTCCCCAAACAAGTTGAAGCCGAGGATTTCGCGGGCGAACATGACGGCGCTGATCTCGTGCGGCAGATTCTGGTCGATGATGTCGGCAGCGGCGCTGGTGTCAAGGTCGTGCATCTCGCTGCTGGCTCCTTCCGGGTTGAAGCCCAGCAAGGTGGTGAGGTATTCCGCCAACTCGTATTCCGTCATGTGCTCTCCTGCACACACACAAAACACACACAGGGCCATGCTGAACAATAAAGAAATAGGGGACCTTGAGGAATGTGTGTTTGTATAAAATAAAACTGATCCCTAACTCAGAATGCAGCTATCTTAACAGTGGGCAAAAACCATCACAAAAGCAAAAATCCCAACTTTGGGGAACATTGGAGCTCTAACCAAGGAACTATAAGAAAAGAAAGAGAGAGAGGGGGGGAGAATTGATAAGGAAAATGTTCAAACTGTATTCAGTTGTATCGTATTATGTTACTATTTAGTGTTTTGTTATAATACTGTATTATTAGTGTTTTGTTATAATATTGTATTATGTATTTAAAAAAACAAACACAAAATAGTTTTTAAAAAATATACAAGGAGGAAGGAACAAGTGTGGGCTGTAACAGGCAATTCTTTCATTACAGTGATTGCTTTGGTAAAGATCTGGAAGAGGGGATAGCAATTCCAGGTAATAAGAGCATGATAATGATACAGTCTTTAGCCAGGGGGTGTAAACCTGTTCTTAGAAATACACAGCTGTTTTTCAGCCTTAGGTCTGAAAGAGGATGGCCAACAAATAATGAAAGGGTTAAGGACACAGGGAGATTAAAAGTCCACCAACAAACGGCTATCTTGAATTTCTTTTCATAATGTTAATAATAAACAATATTCAGAATTGATAATGATAATAAATAATTATATTCAGAAGGCTCAGTCACATAATGACAAAACTCCAAGGCAACAACCAAGAAACAGAGTAATGCAACGGCTATCTTGAATTTTGTTATGATCATAATGAAAAAAATGACAGAATGCTATAATGGAAATGTTGGGGAAAAAACTTTTAGAGAGGAGGGGGGAATTATTATTCAAGTGTTCTGGATTACTTTAGATATGTTGCTCATCTAATCCTAAACCCATCAGCAAATCCTGGTCACTAGTGTCACCGAGTGTTGATCTACATTTTTTCCCCATTTCAATTGACAATACTACCAAGTCATATACTCAATAATTTGGACCTTTTTTTTTTAAAGCCAAGTACAAGATGTAGCCCTGGCACTTAGAAAAAAAAAAAAGGGGGGGACAAATCCTGACCTTTGCTCTGAAGAATGTCGAGGAGTTCGCCGCGTTCAATGGATCCACCTGCAGGGGAGGGCACTCCCAGGGTGTCAAAAGCCCACTGCAACTTTTCAGGCGACAGGCCAAAGGCTGGTCGGTGATTCACATACACTGCACACACACACCCACATACAGTCAGGAACATGCTAGGAATACTTAGAAAATAACAAGTCCACCTTTCCGTCCTTCTGATTTTTGGCCTATCTGTTCTGAGATTTCTGTCCATAACCTGACTGACTTCCCCCTTAACTCCTTGAAATAGAAAAAATGATTTTTTTTGTATAGAGCAAAAAAGAATTTTGAAAAATGACTTTTTAAAAAATATAAGTGAAATAATAAATTGGTTTAAAAAAAAAAGAATAACTATAAGATGTAAAAATACCTATAAACTATTTATGGATATACGTACATATATATAAACACAGAGAGAGTCAACTACTGTGGTAAATGAAAGTCTAACCCATCACTTGGGGGGGTGCACAGGTTTGTTTTTTAATATTGGTTTGTGTACCCTCCTGCGGGACTTCAGGTCAAAGTCTGATAGCAAACAGGTTAATAGAGGGATACAGAAAAGGAAAGCAGTGGGTGGGTGGGGGTGGGGGGTATGATTTCAAACAAACAAAAAGAAGGATTTACATTTGATGAAGGTGCCCAGGTCTAGCTCGTCCACATACTGGCCCGTCTCCACGTAGCGACTGAACTTCAGTTCATTCACCATGTCCTCGATCTGTCACACACACAGGCATAGAGTATATAGATACATATCTTACATGCCTGCATGCAAGCAAGCGTTCATTCACATGCATCCATGCATGGACACACGCCATGTATGTATGCATGCATATATCACACACACACTCACACACACACAGAGCTGCTTTTTTTTTTTGGGGGGGGGGGGGTACTTCTTTGTTTTCCTTTGTGTGTGTTTTTTTTGGTGGTGGGGAGGGGGGGGTAAGAAAGAAAAAGCTGCGTAAGCTTAATATTTTACCCTCAATAAAGAGCATTTTGACATGACACACTCATTCACACTCACACGTGTACTCTTTCTCACACACACACACACACACACACACACCAAGATTTAATTATCTCAACAAGCAGAGAAACTCTCTCTCTCTCTCTCTCTCTCTCCTCTCTCTCAACACACACACACACACACACACACACATATACACACCTCCTGTTCTGTGGGGTAGAAGCCCAGAGCTCTCATGACGAAGGGCACCTCACAGATGGGGATGGTGGTGGACACAGTGCGGTTCTCTGTGGCGTTTACCCCTTGACTGCAACCATACACAGGGCACATTACATCACAAAGCCACAGCTAGGGCAGTTTCTATCTGTCCAATTCATAGCCCTGCTTTGTTTAAACACTCACAGCCATCTTCACAGCAAATGAAAAAAGTGCCGTTAAAAAAAAAACTCCTTTCAAAAATATTGAGACAAAATTGGTGACCCTATAATAACCTGTTGGTTTCATTCTAAGTTTATGAGGTAAAACACACAGAATATGAATAATTCGTGAGACAGACCTGATTTTTAGCATGATAGAAGTAATGTCACTCACACACACAAATATGAATAATTAGACAAGACCTGATTTTAGCATGACAGAAGAAATAATGTCGCACATATACACACACCCTTCTCCCCAACACACACACACACATACAGAGGACATGACAAATCCGACAACAGACCTCCTGATCTGAGCATAGTAGAAGTAGTCCTCCAGTTCAGCAAAGAGGTCCCCTTCCCTGCCTCCCTCCATCAGCCCATAGAATGGAACCAGCCCCTCTCCACCAAGCTGTGCCTGCGCCTCCAGTGCCCTGAAACATGTAGCAGCAGCAGTCTGTCAGAGACACACAGAGAGAGAGATACACATACACAAAGAGAGAGAGAGATACACATACAGAGAGAGAGAGAATGAGAGAGAGATACACATACACAAAGAGAGAGAGAGAGATACACATACAACAGAGAGAGAAGAGAGAGATACACATACACAAGAGAGAGTACACATACAGACAGAGAGAGAATGAGAAGAGATACACAAACAGAGAGAGAGAGATACACATACAAACAGAGAGAGAGAGAGAATGAGAGAGAGATACACATACACAAAGAGAGAGAGAGATACACATTAAACAGAGAAGAGACACATACACAAAGAGAGAGAGAGATACACATACAAACACAGAGAGAGAGAATGAGAGAGATACACATACACAAGAGAGAGAGAGGTACACATACAAACAGAGAGAGAGAGATACACATACAAACAGACAGAGAGATATATATATACAAACAGAGAGAGAGAGAGAGAGATGATGCACATACAAACACACAGAGAGAGAGATATACACATACAAACAGGATACACACATACACATACAAACAGGATGAGATTATAAACCGAGGCCCCGTATACGAATGCACACAGAACATCTTGCGCACACGTTAAATCCTGTTCCGCTTTTTGGAAGAGTAGGCCATTGTGTGCCAGTGGGAACAGATGACAAAATTTACAAAACCACATACACACGGGGACTGGATGTAAAAAAGCACATGAGTGCTTATTCCATTATCCTCGATATAAAATTATAAATAAATAAGAGAGAGAAAGATACACATACAAACACAGAGAGAGATATATATACAAACAGAGAGAGACAGAGAGATACACATACAAACACAGAGCGTGAAAAACTTAGTACTTCTGTTTACCCTTCAATTTGTATATTCTGTTTTGTATTTATCTTTATTTAAATGTTATATATTCCCTGAAGTCGGACTGTGGCTACCTTAATGGATGGTGAAAACGGTTGCATACTAAAAAAAAATCTCACCACTGGTGAACCTGTGAGCTCTAGCCAAGGAACAACAACAGCAAAATTATATCACACTCAACAATGTAATTTTATAGGCCATGCACTCAAATCATTTTAAAAAGAAAGAAAAAAAGAGCAATAATCCAGGACACCAAAAAAATAAAATGCAAAGATAGAAAAACCAATAGAAAGACTCAGAGAAAGGGAGAATGCGAAATGATTTAATGTGATAGGTTTTTAATCCATTTTACATGGGGACAGTGGGAAAGGAATAAGATGAACAATCCACAAAAATTTCACAAACACAGAAGACTATGTCAACATGATGTAGCTACCAAATCACAGAAGTGTCCAGGAGGGAAAGCCAGAGAGATGGGTAGAAAGACCGTGAGAAAGAGAGAGAACTCTGAACCAAACTAAAATGCGCCCTCCCCCACCACAGTTATTGCCCCTGGATCTCACTAAGCCGACCCCCTACAATACTCCCCAAATTCTTTCATGATGTTTCAGAAATGCCCACACCTGCAGTATAGCATATATATATAGATACATACATGTACAGCACAAATGTGCATGCAGACAGATACATGCATGCATGTACAGTACTAATGAGCATGAAGATAGATACAGACAGACATGTACAGCATGACTGTGTGTTGGCAGCCTGTGCCTGCTGGCACTCACGTCGTGTTGATCTCCCACATGTGTACACTGGCATCAGCGCCCCCTGCCGTGAAAATGAAGCGACCGTCGTGGCTGACCACCATATTGGACACCTGTCACACACACACAAAACTCACTGTCACAGATTGCCTCTACAACAACACAAAAGCCATGATGGCAAAAATGAAACTGAAAACCCAAACAAAAAAGTGCAAAAAAACCTTCTTCCCTCTGATTGTCCTTTTCATTTTACATCCTCCCTCCCTCCACATCCAAATGTTTGCATCAATATGAACACGCATACACATGTACATGTTTGAGAATGAGCACATATACAGATCCAAACGCAGATATGTCAACACACACACACCTACATCCATTTCAATGGCCACCCCCTTCCCCAACATACACACACACGCACACACACATACAAACCCCCCTTCCTTGCCCCCCCCCCCCCCCCCCCAACACACACACACACCAACCCCACCCCCTCCAACACACACACACACACACTTACGCGCACACACACACAGAGATAAATTCACACACCCCACTGGGATGGGCGATGAGAGCCATGGCGTTGTGAGGGTTTCCATCCAGCGGCATGATGATCAGACCAACTTTGTCGTCCGAGATGTACGCTCCGTAACAGTGGTCGTTCTCTCCCTTGGTGGGCACCATCATCAACCTGTACACACACGCAGTTTGTGTCAGAAAGACACATGTGTGTCGTGTTGCGTACACTGTTGCCACTTGGGATATTATTTGCTCTCTTTACACTGTGAACAGGACACTACCAGCTCTAATAATATTGTAACCTAAATAACTGTAGTTGTAACAGTTTAGTGTAATCTGCAATGTGATGGGTTTTTATACAAACACCCTCTTACACACACTCACCAATACACACATGTATGCACACACATACACACCAAAAAGCACACACATGCACCTGTAAAACAAACTGCATGCACAGACACACAGAGACACGCACACATGTCAAATACACACACACACAAGCGCATGCACACATGCACACACTAACTTTTGCAAAGGGGATCCATAGGTAGGACCCAGAAGAGTTTTCCGGCACATCTTGGTCGTAGCGTTGTACAACTTCAGCTTGAACTGAAACACATTGTCAGTACTCTATGAAGTTGGAGTATGGCTGCCTGTGAAGTGAGGTACTTGAAAATTCATAGACACAAATTTCTCATGCACTGAGTACTTACACAAGTAATCTCAGTGATTCCCAGTCAGAGTGCATATTCTGGGTGACCTCCAGAGTCTTAAGCTTGAGAACACCCAGCAACAGAATAAAAATTTTATATACAGCTGAAAACTCAAAGAAAACTGTAGTTGTAACACATAGAAAATAGTTATGATGAATATATTAAAATGTGATAGGCACCAGCCCTGTAAGCACACTATGCTTTTTTTAAATTGGATAATACAAAACTGTAAATGTTTTAAACAATGCAACTTTTTAAAAAACACAAAAAAAACCAATGCAACTTCCCCCCCCCCAAAAAACTGAACAAAACCCACCACCAACATTCCAATCATGATGTATAGTCCAATCATTTCAATCAAGTTTATAGCAAAAAAAATCAGATTTGCTTGAAAAAAAGGCAAGGGCTTGGTAGGCAGAAAATATGCAAAAAAGAGGAAGGGATAGAGATAATACAAAAGCAGAAATGAAAAGAGTGATAGAAAAAGGGAAATTTCCAGCACTGAATTTCTAGAAAGTGGGGATGCTTTTTATCCTGAAAGAGCCCCCTGACATCTCCACAGGGGGAAATGCAAGTCTAATGATGACCAAACATGAAGAAAGTGACGGTACCTGGTCATTTGCAGTGACGATGAAGTGTTCTTTGGTGACTGGGGGGTACCAGGTCATGCAGCAAGGGACAGCACTCTGCTCGATACGATCAGAACTGGCCAGCACGATGTGATCCTTCTCCGTCTTTTCCAAGTCGTACTCCACCTGATTTCAAAATCATCATCTAACCTTTCACCATCATCATCGTCATCATCATTGCTCAAAGCTTCATCATTCATCACTGCTATCATTGTCAAATTGTGAGGTAATAAGTACTGCGGTTTCCTCATACTTTCAGCACAAGCTTTTATGGTATAATGCTTTTCACCAGTGTAAGCTGAATTTATATTTCCGATGCATTCTATCAATCCATGCGGTTTTGTTGAAGCTTTTTTTCTCTCTCAAAGAAACTTGTGTACATATATATACAGGAGTTTGCACGCGCACACACACACACACACAATTTTTCTGTCTCACTTTCATTTGACTACAAGTAGATTAATTTTTAAGGCCTTTCACAAATAAACAATTTACAATCATTTACATCCAAAAACAAAACAAAAAAACAACTAAACCTACAACTACTACCAGGGATTCAACAATTTAAGAAAACATTTTCAAAATTCCCAAAACTCAAAAAAAAGGAAAAAACGTCAAAAGATATAACCGTTACTTAGCCTATCCTTTAGCTTAACAAATATTTTAGATAAACCAAACAATTTGCTCCACCAAACACTTAGGCATTGTTTCCCTACTTTTTTTTTGCTGTTATAGGGTACAAATGAAAAATAAAGCCTTATCCCACCGAAGCCTGCGAGAAGACTCACCATGACCCGATCAGCCCCGAGAGAGAGCAGGCGTGGGCGATTGTTGTCGAGGTGCACGCCAAAGAGAAGATCCTTGATGGGCTTGTAGTGGGCCCTGTACCGGCCCAGGTACAGGAACGGAGACCCTTCCTTCACTGCCTGAGCCCGGAACAGCGATGTTGTGTACTCCGCATCCTGTGTGCAACAGAAAGAAACGTCACCGATATCGTTAAAACAGTAACACTCCTCTGAAGTCAGAGTATGGTTGCCTACATGGTGAGGTACTTGAAAAAAGTCATACACGCAAACTTCTCATCCAGTGTGCACTTTTGGTCTCACAGTGATTCCAAAGAAGGGTGAGTGAGATAGAGTACACATTCTGGGTGAACGCTCAGGGTGTTAAGCTGGAGAGCGTGCAAGAAAAACATGACATTAATTTTCTCTTCTTTTAAACTGCCATCATGATCAATGCATCTTTTTTTTCTCTTCTTCATCTTTACTTTCATCTTTTTCTCCTTCTTCTGTGTTTGCCAGGTTTTGACTTTTGTAAGCAACCCCAAAACAAACGAATGCAGTAAAATCCATAGACAACAAGGCAATAAGACAGCAAGCAAGACAAGACAAGACAAGACAAGGTAAACAAGACAAGTCTTAAGTAGTAGTAAGTATGTTCTTTCGAGCCAGAAGGCCCATAGAGCCGGAGCTTATCCCGGTTTCTGTAGCGTTAAGCGAACTGATGGTTTTTCACCACCCCTGTGACAGGACGCTAGTCTGTCGCCAGATACTTCCCCAGCAGAGCTGGTACCCACTTGTACACTTGGGTGGAGTGAGGAAAATAGGAGTAAAGTGTCTTTCCCAAGGACACAACACCGAGCCGAGCGGGGATCGAACCCGCGACCTCTGGATCACGAGTTGACCGCCTAAACCACTCGACCACGGTGCCTCCTTAAGTCTTAAGTAAGGCAACTCAAAGTAAGACAACCTTCCATCAGATAGCCAACATAAACCACACCACAAAAAATCCTCCATTCAAAAAACCGCTGTATAAAAAGATATACCACAAAATAGGACAAACAAATGTTTTCCACTTTGTGATACAACAAAATCGCCAGTCGACACACTCACAGCGGTGGCGAAGAAGCGAGAGTCGTGGGAGAAGACGATCTGCGTGATGGCGTCGCGGGAAAAGTGGAACGGCTCCTCTGTCTCGTCCTGCAGGGTGATGGCGTCCAGCACACGCACCGAGCCATTGGTGAACCCCACCACTGCAACACACACACACACCCCACACACACGTTACTATGGCAGGTAGCTGCCATGCAGGAAAGCAAGCACACACACGTACAGACACACGCGCACACACACACATACACACAAATACATGCATTTACAGACGCACACACCCCCTGCCCCCCTCATGCCTCCAATCACCTCCCCCATCCTCCAACCCTCACACACACACACACACACACACACACACAGGGGGTGGGATAGCCTAGTGGTCAGAACATTGCGCTCACAATCTGACAACCCGGGTTCGATTCCCGTTCAAGGGGATATTTTCCTCTGGAGTTAACATCAGTGCAGACTCCACTCTCCCCAAAGTCCTTTGGATGAGACTATAAACCGAGGTCCCGTGTGCGAACGCATGCAGAACATCTTGCGCACACATTAAATCCAGTTCCGCTTTTCGTAAGAGTAGGCCTTTGTGTGCCGGTGGTAACAGATGACAGAATTCACAAATCCGAATACACATGGGGACTGTATGTAAAAAAGCACATAAGTGCTTATTCCATTATCCTCGATATAAAAGAAGTTTTTTAAATTTTAATTTAAAAAACACACACACACACACATACACACAAATACTTGCATTTACAGACGCACACCCCCCCCCCCCCCCCCTGCCCCCCTCATGCCTCCAATCACCCCCATCCTCCAACCTTCTCTCTCTCTCTCTCTCTCTCTCTCTCTCTCTCTCCACACACACACACACACACACACACACACACACACAGCTACACTCCCTTCCCCCTACTCTGCTATAATATCACTCACCCAGGAAAGCTCCTTTTGGGTCAAAAGCACAAGCCTGCAGGAAGGTGCCGCGGTCAAAGACACGAGACGCCATCACCTCCCTGTTGAGGTTAGAAATGTTACCAATGTCACAAAAATTCATGATAATCTTCTTCATCAGTTTTGTCCATCCATCTGTTTGCCTGCCTGCCTGTCAATCTTTGTGTCTGCCTGTTGGTTTCTCTTTGTCTATGCTTCCACGAATCATACCTTGTGTTTTCATGAAATATCTCTCTCTCTCTCTCGTGTTCCCTACATGTATCCTTCCCTTCATTTTTGTTGTGAAACTGTCTGGTGGTCTGTCTTTATAGCTGACTGGTTCCCTCTCCTGTTCTCTTCTCTTTCATGCTACCTCAACCAACCCACAACCACCCACCCTTTAAAGAATCAATCAATGGATAAATCAATCAACTGGCAGGTTGACCAAAAATCAACCAACCAATTACTCATTCAGTTGATCAATTAATTCATCAAAAATACAACAGCAAAGTGAACAAAGAATAATTCTGGACACTAGCATGTTTGGCTTGTATCATTCACAACAACACACAAAAACAAACCCCCCAAAAATAACAGAACAAAATGACACCAACTCACTTTGTTTCGTAGTTCCAGATCTTCAAGAGGCCAGAGTAACTGCCGATGGCAATGTAGGGGCTGAAACACATCATAGCAGTGTTGTGAGCATTAGATAAGCCTAGATACATATATACATACATCATACATAGTTATGTTTTGAAGTATCTCTTTCTATCTATATCAATGGCAAAATGTATATGTGTGTGTGTGTGTGTGTGTGTGTGTGTGTGTGTGAAAGAAAACAGGTGCAAGCATCCAATCACAACACACACACCTATAGACATATAGATAGATTGACAGAGAGAAAGATATAGGTATCTGTGTCTGTCTGTGTGTCTGTACAGATATAGGTGTCTGTGTATGTCTGTACATTTATGCTTTTGCATGTGTATGGTTTAGAGAAATGCAAGGACATTGATACCAGTAGAATCACACACACACATGCATACACACACACATACACATGCATGCATGCACGCACACACACAACATTCACAAAAACACACATTAACACACACACACACACTTACTGGTGAGGATGGGAAGCCAGGGCATGAATGGCTGCATCGTGTTCCCGCTGAATCAACTGTCAATGAATAATAACAAAGAGGATAATAACAGTATCAACGATGATGATGGCAATGATAGTAGTGATGAATAGCGTTTACTAATGCAATAATAATAATGATGATAATGATAATAATGATGATGAAAAAAAAATCAATAATGATGAAGATAATAATACTAATTATGATGATGATAATGATGAAGATGATGGTGATAACAACAATGACAATGTGATGATGATGAACAAGAAAATCACACCATCAAAAATGATGATAGAAATAATAACAATAATGAATCATGCCAATAAAAGTAAATTCATAATAAAATTACACCCGTATATGTAAAGGTAGCTTTCACATCATAATAATCCTCTTTAAAAAGCAAAAATCTCAAGATCTCAAAAAGAAACCTATGTGTTGAAACTTCATTGACTCCAGCTAGCTCCTACACTAACACTGTGTGTGTGTGCATGCATGTATGTGCGTGTGTTGGGCATGCTTTGCATACAGGTATATGTTATGTGTAAATATGCACATCCGTAACATCTTTACACCCATGCAAAATGAAAATGCGTTTATGAATATGTACACAAAACTCCATCTCTCTGGCACAGTAAGTTACTCATGAAGCATGTTCAAAATCGCAGCACTCACCTTGACTTTGGAGCCATTGGTGGTGACATTGCCAATCACAGCCACCCCAGTGCCCACCACAAAGTCCCGAATCACAAACTTGGGGGCAGGGATGGTCGCATCAGGCGGGTACTCTGTATCCTCTCTCACTCTGGGTAAAATGTTGGGTTAAAAAAAAAAGTTAAAGAAACAGTTATGTCACAAATGTGTAGTTTTAGTTTTGAGGTCTCAATACGCACTTATTTCGTGAATCAATCAATGCATTACGTTTGTAAAAATTAAGCTGATATTGTCTCTGTGTGTGTGTGTGTGTGTGTGTGTGTGTATGAGAGAGAGAGAGAGTGAGTTAGTGAGAGAGTGAGTGTGTGTGTGTGTGTGTTTTTGTGTGTGTGTTCATCTCAATTTCAAAGACACCCCCCCCCCCTTCCCCATGGGTTCTTTCAGTATAACTAGCATCCCCACCTTCCAGAAATTCTGTGCTAGAAATTTCCCCTTTTCTATCACTCCCTCTGTCTTGTTCCTTACCTCTCTCACTCTTTGTTTCTGTCTTCTTCCTTACCCCCCCCCCCTTTCTCTCTCTCTCTCTCTCTCTCTCTCTCTCTCTCTCTCTCTCTCTCTCTCTCTCTCTCTCTCTCTCCTCTCTCTCTCTCACACACAACATGCTTATTTTCTGCATACTCAGCCCATTCTCCTGACTTTTTTAAAATTAAGGTAAACTGAAAATTCTTTCCTATGAACTTCTTGACGAGCTGTTGTGAAGTAGGAACCTGTTGGCTGAGGCCATCAAGCAGACCTCCTGCAGAGATAAAATAATGTATGGAATTTATATAGCACAGGAGAAGACCAGGCACTACGCATTCCACCCAATACGGCAGATTTTGAAGAAGCTACAGTCATTTCTACCAACAGCTCAACACTGATATGGACCAGAGAAAAAAAGAAAGAAAGAAGAAAAAAGCTCACATGGACAAGAAGTCGGGGTCTGTGGCGAATGACACAGAGGTGAGGGGACCCAGGTGAAGGTCTTGGTACCTGCCCACATACACCACATATTCCACATCACACAGCTTACAACACTCTGTCCACACGATCCATCTTCTGCTGTGGGGCCAAAAAAGTGAATGCACTGTATATATATTTATTCTCCTGTGAAAGAGACTACAGGTTGTTATGCTAAGAGCTTGTCATGGCTGGAGACAATCTCAACATAACACTTCAAAGCACAACAACATTTTGATGTAGGTCTTGGCACTTAGCTTACATCAATAACTGACACAGCTTTTGGATTGGGCCATACGAATGCTTATAATAATAATAATGTATGGAATTTATATAGCACTGATTCTATTAATAAAGCACTGATTCTTGTAAAGCAACAAATCAAAGCGCTCAGATGACTTTTTAAAATTTTTAATCAAGGATAATGGAATAAGCACTCGTGTGCTTTTTTTTACATCTAGTCCCTGTGTGTATGCAGTTTTGTAAATTTTGTCATCTGTTTCCACCGGCACACAATGGCCTACTCTTTCAAAAAGCGGAACAGAATTTAACGTGTGCGCAAGATGTTCTGCATGCGTTCGCACACGGGGCCTCGGTTTATAGTCTCATCCCAAGGACTTTGACATTCAGTTCAATTTTTTTTGTCAAACTGGGAAGGGCAAGGCTGGGAATCGAACCCACAACCTCACGGTTTACTTGTTGGCAGGCAAACGTCTTAACCATCCTGCCACCTTCCTTCCTCATCACACCTAAGCGAACACAAGAGAAGGACGAATACTTACCAGTAGATGAGTTTCAAACTCTGGTCGAAGAATTTCACGTGGCCAGCCTGGTCGCCCATCACGATGTACCTGTTGACAGTTTTGTGGCAAACTTTCAGAACATCAGGTAGAGACATGTCATCACCAGTGCTTTGATCTAATGGGGGAATGGGGGGGGGGATGTGTTGGTCAACAGTTTTCTCAAGGTTAATCTCTCTTTTGCATTTTTGCAGAAAGACAAGCGATGTCAAGGCAAATCCAAACTTTGATATTATGTTTTTATGTTTACCTTTCACACACATGCATATGGACACACACACACACACACACACACACACACACACACACACATATACACACATGCATGTAAGCAGATTCATACATATTAAAATAAAATATGTCTATACATAGAGAATACACATGCACAAGCATACATACACACACACACACACACACACAGAGCACATGGATACATTTATACACCACACACATGCATGCATGCACATACACACACACTTACCTATCGGTGGTTGTCAAAACATTGATGCCCCTCTCCTGTACTTTGATGATCTTCAAGGCTTTCTTGTCTGCCGACTGTTCTGTGCTCACCACTGTCAACACATTTTTATCCCATACATTGTTATCTATACACTTCTGTCAATATATCTTTTGGAGAACACTGCCATAGTGGTTTGTCTTACAAGTACTATAAATCTAAAACTACCATACTTGTGTGTGAAACGTATCAAAATTGTTCGATAAGGCTTTACCAGCAAGGGAAACAACTGGCAGAGCTTAGGGTGTTGGATGCGCATGCGCAGACAGCCAAGAAAAGATCAGCCTGCTCACCCTTATTGTCCCAACATAATTAAAGTAATAACACCCAACAATCTGACCCATCCTGACGTAACAAAAATCACAACCTTTGCCTTTCTCACTATACAGGCACATATGTTTCCATGCATACTCTGAGATTGTTGTAGTTAAAACTTCTCTTAACTCATAACTTTTAAAGCCATCAAATAGGATATGTATCATGCATTTTAATGATTGGGCAGTCAAATGAGTTGCTGTTTGCAGAAACAGTGTTTGGAAAAGTATGGACATATTTGGGGAGCTAAAAGAAAAAAAAGATGCTTGGGGAGCTGTTTGGGAGTTTTAAATGACAATGTGTGTTTTACATCTTGTAGTGCAGCTAAGAGACATTTTCACACGTGTTAATTAGAACGTTGTATCTTGGACTCGCATGTATGGAAACACACACGCGTACACCTCCCCCAACCCTCCCCTTTTCCACCTTCCCTAAAAAACAGCAGTCACAACTACCTACCCAACCATCTACCAACCAAAACAAGACATATACACAGAGGCTCACTCAAACCCCGCGTGCGGACACACACCCACCAACACCACCTACCATCACCATCACCTTCACAAACACATGCACCCTTCAACACCTTCACCCCCATTCCCCTACCTCTCCTCACACACACACAACAGACACACACACGCACGCACACACCACACACACACCACGCACGCCACGCACGCACCACACACACACACACCCGCGCGTGCAAGCACACACACACACACACCAGAGGCCACCTTACCCTTGGTGAGGGGTTTGTTGTTGTCCCAAACCACCAGGTTGCCGATGGAGGTGGCAGTCAGGGCACGAGAGCTGTTGCTCTGATAGATGGACTGGGAGTAGCGGCCCACCGGCTTGTTGAAGTCATTGTCCGTCAGCGGGGGAGCATAGTAACGGATCATCCGCTCTTCCTAAACACACCAGACACACACACACTTCTTGTTAGATAGACCGTAGAAGGTACCAAAAAGCAGCAGAATTAGTCACCAATTTTCACAAAAGCAGTGCTGACACTAAACATGGCCAATCTTGTTAGACAGACCGTAGAAGGTACCAAAAAGCAGCAGAATTATTCACCAATTTTCACAAAAGCAGTTCTGACACTAAACATGGCCAATCTTGTTAGACAGACTGTAGAAGGTACCAAAAAGCAGCAGCATTAGTCATCATTGTTCACAAAAGCAGTGCTGACACTAAACATGGCCAATCTGGTTAGATAGACCGTAGAAGGTACCAAAAAGCAGCAGCATTAGTCATCAATGTTCACAAAAGCAGTACTGACACTAAACATGGCCAATCTGGTTAGATAGACCGTAGAAGGTACCAAAAAGCAGCAGAATTAGTCATCAATTTTTACAAAAGCAGCACTGACATAATCTTCTTTACCATCACGACATAAGAGAGCTCCTTTTATATGCATGGGCACCTCTTATCCAAAGACCTGACCCATGAATATCTGTACCACTAGAAACAGGAATAAGTTGCGTGGCATGATTCAGAGCTACGGTGAAAAACCATCAACAACCGTAAATACCGAACATTTCTGTTCCCGTTTCCAAAGGCTGCTGTGAGAATGAAATCAGTACGTTTAAATCACCACCCCCAGTGCTTGAAGAAGGCTGTGTATGCAATCTGCAGTTTTACAACCATTAAGTGAGTTTTTGTTTCTAAAATCTTTCACACAAGCAGTCACGGAATAAACTATAATCTCCACGATGACCAGCATGAAGCACACACACACACACACACACACACAAGGCAACCCTATGAAATCAGCCCTTCACTGACCCACTGGAAGAAGAGGACTTGGGAGTCACTGTTGGTGACCAGGTGGTGGATGTCTTCGGTGTTGAAGTGGATGTAGTTCTGAATGCCGTACGATGGCTGCAGGTCTGCCGAGCAGATGGGCGTCTCTCCGTCGATCGTCCAATCCCAGATAGCCAGCACCTGTCGACCAATGAAAGTGTGTAAAAAAATAAACCAAACCAATGGCTGCTCTCTAAGTAGTCAGTTATTATGAACCCCCGTGGATCATTTCATCATCATCATCAGTCCTCTGACCTAGATGGTCATCAGGAGGACATAAAGGATGCAATAGTTGAACGTTTTCTCCACGCTGGTCTGCCTTCAGCCTTTTGTGGACACACTACCATGTATGTCAAGGCTAGTCCAGTCTTTGATATTCACAACGCACTTCACTCACTCACGTTGGAAGTTTATTTACTGTAGTCAAAAAGCCACGTTCTCTCATCAGTTTTACAACAGTCTTCATGGCAGTTTAGTTACTAAATAACAGCTCTGAATTCACATTGCTGTCAAAACTCCTCTATCCCCTCACCTGAATATGTCCAGCACTAAGCGTAGCCAGGTAGCGAGCGTCAGGGGTCAAGGCCACAGCCACCACGCCCCCTTCAGGGTTGGGGTCAAACAGCGTCTGAATGGGAACTCTGAACAGAAGAAAAACAAGACACACTAAATTAACACTATAAGATTCTTACCTTGCTGACAAGAAATGAGCACAAAGCAATACAGAACACTTGCACACGTTTTTTTTTATTTCAAGGATAATGGACTAAGCACTCGTGTGCTTTTTTACATATGTGTATGCAGTTTTCTAAATTTTGTCATCCATGTTCACCAGCACACAATGGCCTACTCTCCCGAAAAGTGGAACAGGTTTTAATGTGTGTGCAAGATGTTCTGCGAGCGTTCACACATGGGACCTCGGTTTATAATCTCACCCGAAGGACTTTTGGGGAGAGTAGAGTTGGCAATGATGTTAACTCCAGAGGAAAAATCCTTTTGGGAAGAGTAGAGTTGGCAATGATGTTAACTCCAGAGAAAAAATCCTCTTGAACAACTCGGGTCAGATCACGTGCACAATGCGCATCACTCTAACCACCCTATCCCCGCCATCTAGAGAAGAGGAGCCTGTCTGGCTCAGTGGGCAGGTGGGATACCTGAGTCAGGGGTTCGCTTCTTTCTTGCTCATGGCTACTATTTGGGGGGGATAGGAAAGAAACATGCAACGGGTATCCAAGGTTTCACTTGTACATCTGTGAAATCGCCATACTGAGCAATATGTGCAGTGCCTGGTCTTCTCCTGTGCTTGCAACTCAACAGGAGGTCTGGCCTCAACCGACACGTTCCGACTTCAGGGCAGCTCATCAGAAAGTTTATAAGAAAAAACTGTCAGATTTTCATGAAAAAGGGCAAGAGAATGGGCTGAGTAAGCAGAAAAGAAGCATGAGAGAGAGGATAGAAAGGTTAAGGAAAAGGACAGAAACAAAGGGCGTGATGGTAAAGGGGAAATTTCTAGCACAGAATTTCCAGAAGGCAGGGATACTATTTATACTGAAAGGGCACCTGGCATTCCCACATATGCAAGAATAAAGATTGTAAGCTAAGCCTTGTCTTACAATCTGTCCCTGTAAAAACACACACACACAAAAAAGAGATAACAGAAGGATACAAGTGTTCACACACCCAGTGAAGGTGTCCCAGATGTTGACCATGGCATCAGGACCTTTCTCTCCCGTCACCAGCCAGCGCTTGTCGTCACTGATACAGCTGCAGGTGATGGGGTTCAGCTACACGAACAGATAACACATTGCTAATGCTTAAGTAAAATCTTATACTTGATTATTTTTGTTGGGCTTTTTATGACTTCAATTGCTGAACTACAAGCTGTTTTGTACCAAAAGCTGTACCTCTTACTTTGTACCTTTAAAAAAAAAAATTCTGCAATGTATAAACCACATCTGAAAAAAATGATGTAAAGTAAATTAAGATATCTCAAAATGGATGCTTCATTCTTTCAAAAATAACTCCAATTCCTGTACCATCAAGACAGGAAAATAGTTCCAAACATGGTCAAGTTATTTGCCTAGATTGAACAAACATACAGCAAGAGAACAGAATAGATTCTGGTATTTTAAAAAATGTCAATAAATAATGGAAAAAAATAAATGGAAGTCTTAAAATGTAATTAAACTTCACAGCTAACAACAAAAGCATTGCTAAATACAAAACAAATATCACTATCTATTACTTCATCCCAAAATCAAGCCCACAGTAACCACCACCCCCTCCCCAAAAAAAACCCCAAACCTAAAAGAAAAGAAAGAACACTCACATGGCCTTGCAGGATGTACTGTTTGTTGTTCTCAAAGTCGTACATCACCCCAACGTGAGAGCAGGCATACATGATGGCTTTACGGAAGCCATCAGTCAGGTTCAGAACAGGAACATTCCGGTTCAGACCATACGACCACACAATGTTCTGCACATTCGGAACAAACACAAACAGTAATGAATAATAAACTTTCTTCCCCTTGCACTGTGTATAGTTTATGTTAAACAGACTACTCTCATAGCACCTTTGAGGCATAGTGTCAATTCAGAGGGGGAAAAAGTTCATACCACTCAACACAAAAAAAGACTTCAAACTTTTTTGCTTTGAATTGAAAAATATGACATAAAAAGTTTGGGGTGGTGGGGGTGGTTATGACCAAAAAAAAAGTAATTTCATAGCAAATGATGATGTTACATCAAACCTGCACCCCCACAAAATTTCAGATTTTTTTATTTTTATTTTTTTCTTTTATATCGAGGATAATGGAATAAACACTCATGTGCTTTTTACATCCAGTCCCCGTGTGTATGCGGTTTTGTAAATTTTGTCATCTGTTTCCACCGGCACACAATGGCCTACTCTTCCGAAAAGCGGAACAGGATTTAACGTGTGCGCAAGATGTTCTGTATGCGTTCGAACATGGGGCCTAGGTTTATAGTCTCATCCGAAGGACTTTTGACATTCAGTTCGATTTTTTTTGTCAAAGTGGGAAGAAAGGGCGAGGCTGGGAATCGAACCCAGAACCTCACGGTTAACTTGTTGGAAGGCAAACGTCTTAACCATCCTGCCACCTTCCTCCTGTGAGGCATAGTGTCAATTCAGAGGGGAAAAAATTCATACAACTCAACAGTAAAAAAAGACTTCAAACTTTTTTTCTTTGAATTGAAAAAATATGACACACAAAAAAGTAATTTCATAGCATCATGTTACATCCACTTCATAAACCCACACCCCCACAAAACGTCAGATCACAACTCCAGCACTCTTAACCCCTCTAGTACCCCCACCCCTTCCCCAACCAAAAACTAACTTCCCCCCGAGCTCACTGACTCACCAGCGCACTGTTGGACATGGTTCCCTCCAGAGTGGTGCCGCTGCGCTCCGGGGAGGGGAGGTGGGGGGCAGTGGGCACACGCCCCTCCTTCTCCTCCCCTTCCAGGGTGGGGGAGGTCTGGCCTACCTCGGGGCGGTACGGACGGCCTTGAGAATCCTGGCTGACCCCCGAGGCGGGTCGCTCCTGGGCTGCGGGCATGGACGCTGCTGCGGCTTCCAGAGCGGCGGCCGCTTCCTGTACCTCCAGTCTGACCTCCCCTTGTGTCTGACCTGCAGGGAGGGTCAACTTGACATTTCAACTATAAATATGCTGAGGTTGTTCTTGAGGGAAAGGAGTAAAGGAAAACGAGAAAAAAAAGGGGCAAGCGAGTTCATGGAAGCTGAAACCAGACTAATTCAGATCTGCGTGTGAATACAGAATTAACCCTTTCACTGCGGAGTTTCTGACTGAAGAACTCTCTCTTCTGTGCCAAGTTCTTTTCAGTGCTGTTGCTGATTTCTGACTGAAGAACTCTCTCTCCTGTGCCAAGTTCTTTTCAGTGCTGTTGCTGATTTCTGACTGAAGAACTCTCTCCTGTGCCAAGTTCTTTTCAGTGCTGTTGCCGATTTCTGACTGAAGAACTCTCTTCTGTGCCAAGTTCTTTTCAGTGCTGTTGCTGATTTCTGACTGAAGAACTCTCTTCTGTGCCAAGTTCTTTTCAGTGCTGTTGCTGATTTCTGATTGAAGAACTCTCTTCTGTGCCAAGTTCTTTTCAGTGCTGTTGCTGATTTCTGACTGAAGAACTCTCTTCTGTGCCAAGTTCTTTTCAGTGCTGTTGCTGATTTCTGATTGAAGAACTCTCTTCTGTGCCAAGTTCTTTTCAGTGCTGTTGCTGATTTCTGACTGAAGAACTCTCTTCTGTGCCAAGTTCTTTTCAGTGCTGTTGCCGATTTCTAATTTTTAATTTTTACCATGACCTGTGCGGTCAACGAAAGTTGCCTATGGCGGTGGACAGTTGTGTAAACTAAAGACACCTATGGTGGGAAAAGTGTTTACTAATACAGGCATACTCTACATTTTTTGTTTGCTTGCAAAGATATCTGCAACTTTAAAAAAAGTACTTAAAATATCAATCTGTACTCTTAAAGATACATATGAAGAAACAGCCTTTACATGTTTACAATCCAAAATGTAAAATCAAATTGCAAATATATGGATATGATTGATATACATGTTTACAGACAGGTAGAAAGGCACCCTGAATAAAAAGAAAGGGAGGTAGATGAACAAACAAAACACACACACACACACACACACACACACACACACACACACACAAACATCCTTCGGATGAGACTATAAACCAAGGCCCCATGTGCAAACGCATGCAGAACATCTTGCGCACATGTTAAAATCTGTTCTGCTTTTCAGATGAGTAGGTCGTTGTGTGTCAGTGGGAATGGATGACAACATTTACAAAACTGCATACACACAGGGACTGGATGAAAAAAAGCACATGAGTGCTTATTCTATTATCCTTCAAATAAAAGAATAAAATAAAAAATTGTAAAACACACACACTCACCTTCCTTAGGCTTAGCTTGCTCCATGGTCTCCTTCTCCTCCGCTTCTCTTGCCGTCTCTCCAGGGGTTGTCTCCCCTGCAGGGGTCTCTCCAGCAGTTGTTTCCCCTGCCGGTGTTTCCCCAGCAGTGGTCTCCCCTGCTGTAGTTTCCTCAGCAGTGGTTGTCTCCCCTCCAGTGGTTGTGTCCCCTGCTGTTGTTTCCCCTGCTGTGGTGGTTTCCTCCCCTGTTGTTGTCCGCCCTTCTCCTGTGGTGGTGTCTTCTGTAGATTAAAAGGCTTCCAATCAACTGATCAATCAATCAATATTTTCCAGGTTACAAGCCACAACTTTATAAGATCCAACAGCCCCCCTCCCCCTTCTCCTACAATGACTGTGACCTGTACAGATTTTTTTCTTTGATTTTTTCCCTTTTTTTAACCAGTCTATTTTCAACAAGAAGATCAGTTCACTTCTGGTGACTGCATACACGCCTACCCCAGTAAATGTGATTTAGGGTACATTTATATACTGCCACTCAATGCTAATGAGTGTACTGGCAAAAATAAAAAGTGGATACGCCCAACCCCTCTTCCATTTTTACTTGCCCCGCTGAAGGTGTTCACACTGCCGCAAACGTGCAATCATGAACTTTCCTGTACAAAAAGCTGCATATTCTTGCTCCCTCTTCAGCCATGCATGCAGTCAGAAAGAAAGTGGAGTGCAAGGGGTCCCTTTCTTTTTTATCACCAGAAATCCTACAGCAGCTGTTCTCCTCAACTTGTCAGTGCACTCTTTACAATAAGATACAGCAGCCCCAACCTGCCTCCCTTCTTTCTCATAAACAGTGAGCATGTGGTTAAGTATGAACACCACTTCTCATGTGTGTACTCTTTTTCTCTCATCCACTCTACAGTTGTGAGTGGCAGATGAACATAGTTTTAGTTCTTTGGACAGGCCAAAATTAGTAATGAATCTAGATCTAGATCTCAATGATTTTTTTAAAAATCCACCATCTTACTAGATCTCAATAAAAACAAAAATCTTACACAATGTAGAACTCCAGCTGTTGATCTACATTTAGTTTCTGAGAGTGAATCTATGCTTCAGGGCTAGGTTGGTTGAGCAATGAATCAACTGAGATCTAAAATGAAAAAGATCTATAAAGCTCAGAGAGAGAGAGAGAGAGAGAGGGAGAGAGGGAGGGAGAGAGAGAGAGGGGGGGGAGGAATATGATCCACTGTGAGCAGTCAGTGGAAAACATACCAAACATCTAAAACTAGATTTAGATCTATATAATGTAATTCCTGAACAATCCGAAACATGCCCAAAATTCATCCCAAATATATAAAAATCCAAATCATGTTTATATATTACATGTGAAAGCAACTAGCCACAGAAATTCTTTAATAAGCAGCAACAATGTTGCTATGTAACCATGGAAATGTCTACGTCATCTTTGGAAGTTGCAGTCAAGACAGATCAGTGGGCATACTGGTAGTTTCCTTAACCCCTAATCTGGATAGATCTAGGTCTAACACTGTATTGTTATTAACCGTCCAAGTTACAAAGAAAAGTACCACATCTTCTTGGATTCAGGCCTACCTGAGTCAACCGGATTCACTGTTCTTGTCCCTCTACGTCAATCCTAAGCACTGGTCCGGTTTTCCATTAGATCTGCCCTGATCATTAACCAGCGAAGTGTTTTAGGCGCCATGTTGTTTGCTTGCTTTTATAAATCTTGATATTTGTTTGCACTCTGTAAAATCCTAGAATCCTGCTGGTTTCCTTGTTGAAGTTGGAGGTCCTGCTATAAAGTTTGTCGATTCATTTTCTGCTGCAATGTTCCGACTGTTTTTATCCAAATCTGACGTCAATAACTACCGTTGCTCGTGAGTGTCTCCCGTCTGCCTGCAATCTCGTGAAGACTCGCGATGTAACGCAGAGATGGGAAGTAATCGCTTCATGGAAAAGTTGTGTCCCCTACACCGTCTGGTGAGTTGTATTTTTTAAAATCGGTAAATAGGTAATTTTGTATTTGACGTCAATATTTCTTAAAAATACTGGAGAAAAAATCGTAAGGGAATACAGACCTAGGTGACGGTCAAACCTATTTGGCATTGAAACATTTGACTCAGTATTCTGTTCTCTTTGTCATAAAAATGAGCTTTGCTTTAGCATCAAGTTCATATTCTGTTTAATTAGTTTCACAATGTTTTCAAATGACTCCTACCAGCGTCACAAATCTTGGACTTGAAAGCCAGGGATGTTCTTACTCTTAATATCTATGATTCAAGCCCACCAAAGTATTCAACTTTTTACCAAAGTAACATTTTGGCCAGAAATTAATAAATGGTTTACCACCCAACTACTCCAAAAGTCGGCTAAATTCTTGTTTCATTGTCCTTAGGCATAGGCTAATCTTTGAAGTAGGAATGTGGCTATCTTAATGATGGGCAAAAATAGTCCACATACCAAAAACTTTAACATGGGTGAACCTCAGACCTCTAGCTGAAGAATGCAAAAAACAACAACAAAAACATAACACAGAAATGCCAACCTGTGTTTCCATCTGTGATGAAAGTTCCTTCCTCATCAAATATTTGTTTTTGGCTGTGCTATTAACCTCCCCTTCTGCTAGAGAAGATTATACATTCAATTCTGAAAGATTTTTTTCCCCTCAGCTAGAGATCCACAGTTCACCAAAGGTGAATTTTTTTTTTTTTTTTTTTGGCCACCTTTGCCCACTATCAAGGTAGAGCATTCAGACTTCAGGGATGAAACAACAATGTGCATATGTTTTTATATCTGCCATCCTGGCATTCAATGGCCTACTCTTCTGAAAGGCATAACAGCTTTTAATGTTGCGCAAGATGTTATGATGTGCTTGCATAGAGGTACAGGTCTTTGGTTTATCATCTCGTGTGAAGGACTTAAGGGGAGTGAAGTCAGTACTAACATGAATTCCAGAAGAAAAATCCCCTTGTACTGGTATCTTGGTGGTGAGGCTGCTATGTGTGTGTGCGTGCATGTGTGCGATATGCAAAATGCACATGTGTGATGTGTGTGTCTGCATGTGTGTGTGTGTATGTGTGTGTGTTGTAAGATCATCTGAAGTGGCCTTGCTACTCTGTCCGCTAGGCTATTCGCTTCTTAACCACAGATAAATGCCCACCCGTGACTCCTTCTGTGGTGGGGGTTCCTTCCTCTTGAGCAGTGCCATTAGTCTCCCCTGCAGCAGTTGTCTGCTCTCCACCCTCCTCTGTTGGAGAAGAGCATGCATCAAATTGTGATGGATAGTGTGTGTGCATGCGCGCGTGTGTGTGTGCATGCGCGCGTGTGTGTGTGTGCACGCACGTGCGTGTGTGTGAACGCGCGTACATGTGTGTGTGTGAAGTCAAGTCAAGTCGAGTCACATTTTTATTTCCAGATGGTACATTGAATAGGCAATGCATTTTCTTTTTTTTTAATCAAGCCATTTGTCTAGGAACAAAAACATCTTCATAAATAATATCTAACAACATTATTACAAAAGCCGATAAAACAATAAAATAGGCTCAATCCAAAAAATGTGTCTGTGAGAGAGAGAGTGTGTGTGTGTGCGCATGTGTGTGTGCATGCATGTGTGTGTGTAACAATAGCAATAACAGTAATGATTATTCAGTTTTTGCAAGCCATGGCCCTTATGAACAATGGGACATGATATATGGTCAGCAATTAGGTTACATAACAGACTTTCAATTTAGTGTAAGTATACAAACGCTATAATCTTCATATCATTTCAGAGAATGTAAGCATAACAATTCTTAACTATGCACCAGCAATCATTCTGTTTCTAAGTTTTGATGATTCTATAATGTACACAGCAATTTTGAAAACTGATTCTCTGTCATGTTCTTACATAATCACTGTAACTTAAATTCTGGTGGAAAGAAGTAGTGATATAGACTAGTGGAAAAAGCTATTATTTTATTAAAAGTAGCATATTTGGAACAGAAAACATGAAACAACACAGATCTTCAATACATTGTTTGTCACGTAGTTTGCAGAGTAGGTATTTCATTTGTTGGTGGTTTTTTGTTGTTGTTGTTGTTGGTTGTTTTTTGTTGTTGTTTTTTAGAGGGGGTCATGCTATTCGGAGGCAATTTACTGCACTTCAGTAAACACACAACACAACAATGGTCATGTAAATCTAACTGACTTACATACTTAGCTCTCATTATTTCTGGGTGATACGTGCAGTAATCAGAATATATCAAAGGGAATGATGTTATTCTTGGCCAGATGTGTCCTTAGGTCATTGTTTAATTTAAAAAAGAAAAGCAAAGAATGTTTCCAGCATTTTACATTTCCTGCCCATAGCCAAAGTCATGAGTACACATCAGTACTCTTAATCAAGAAACCCAATTACATCTGCAAGATCCATCATGCATTTGCAATTGTTTGTGTGTGTGTTTGTGTGTGTTGTGTGTGTGCACGCATGCGTGTGAGTGTGTGTGTGTGTGTACATGCGTGCATGTGTGTGTGTGTGTGTGTGTGTGATAGCCCTTACCATTTTTTCACGCACATACCCAAAATACATCATGTAAAAGACCAAGTACTTTACATCAGCATTCATTTGATACCAGAGACAGTAAAGTATCCATACAGGCCAGTGACAAGATTGATCAACAAACTGGTTTTGGGGGGGGGGGGGGGGGGGGGGGGTCTGGTTAATGGCAGAATAAGCCCAGTGACTGAATATTTTCCTGTCTACTTGGGGGGGGGATAGATAATGGACTCTGCATTTTTATGAGTATAGTAACCAGTTTCTTTCCATTCCTTTGCTTCTAAGTTTGTGATTATTCTTCGATACTATCACTTTCGGCTGTATGTCAGTACTGAACATCGTTCATCGAATCAATAAATCGGCCATAAATAAATGAAAAGTAATCTTTAAAAATCTCGATTCCACTGTACCTTGAGTCTCACCGGCCACTGCCTCTTCCTGATCTGCCATGGCAGGAGTTACTCGATTTTTTCGTGTATCTTTTATTCACTAATTCTGTCTCGGCAAACAAAGCACCTCTATCCCGCAGGTGGCAATATGGACGCTGTCACCAGGCAACTGCCGTCAACTATATTTGCGACTAATAATTTGTACTCTTGAATGGTGTTTTTGTACATTTTTGTTAAATTTGTTGTTAAAATTTCACAGAAAGGACTAGTAGAAACTCTGTCTATAGGATAAAATATCATAAAAGATTCGCATAATACAAAATCACTCAAGCCTAATTTTACGACTATACAACAAACGTCTCCATATCGGCTTGTTAGGCAACAATGCACAGTTATTGGTATGGCTTGAGAGTAGCATTGCTGTTCTGTATATCCATAACTTGTCCTATTTTTTCATGCCATATATCGTTATTTTTATAAGGCCCATCAGTGTTGTATTTAGCGCTTTTGGGTTTCTTCATGGTGGGGAGATGTGCGGGTTTCCGCTTGATTTATATGATTGCATTATATGATTGCCTTGTATAATGTGTGGGTAATGTGAGTACTTTACAAGCCCACATCTACAACTTATTGTATTGTTAAATTTCTTGTGCATCCATTGGGGGTGGGGGGTGGGAGGCGTTCTTGAACTAATATCTTAAATCTCATCCAAAACCACTTTAGTCATCCGTAAAGAGCAATTTCAGAGTGTAGCACTGACACTATGTTGATGTGGCCTTACATTTCTGAGGATTGAATGTATAGTCCTACGCCAATCTTCAAATATTATTCATAGCAAAGACAAGGAAGAGGGAGATGATAACTATTTGGGAGATCGTAATTAGGGTCGCTGGGATTCAGTGTTCTCTTCTGAGAAAAATATCCAACAAAGAGCGACGGTTGGCAAGGTGTGCCATGTGATATATAAATGAAAAGAATAGTGAATAAAAACAATAAAAAGCATCAAAAACAAAACAAACATACTATGTAGAAGAGAATTGTGTAATGTCCACCAGGTGTAAGCTACACCACATATTCTTTTGAGTTATAGATCGAACTAGAAAATAAACCCATGACAGATGATTATAAGAATTGTCCATGCATATGGTGTGTGTGTGTGTGTGGGTGTGTTGGTCATATTGTGTTGTATGTTACTTTCGTTATTAATGTAACTAGCATCGACTTTCTCTGTTGGATTAAAGTATCTGAGTTGAGTTTTCTGCTTAGTACGACACATACACATGTGATCAGAGACATAAATGCCAAACTATCGTATCTCTGCATGTGTTCACCTCATACTTAGATTCCGCATGCGATGGTCTGAAGGGTCATGTAGGCATATTGTGTTAATTTTCTGTCATTCATTTGTCTGTCTCTAGCACCTTCTTTGCATACTTCTTGCACTGCCCAGATGTTTTGTGTGACTGACATGTTGGGGGGTATTTGTTTTGTTTTTGTTGTTTGCTTTTGGGGGATGGTGAGGGTGGGTTTTTGTTATGTTTGTTGTTGCTGCTGTTTTCAACGATATACAGACTGCACATACCCAGACACTTAGTCTTATTTTTAAAATGTGTTTCTAGATTCCAATCCCTTATTTTCGTTTATCTTATTTCTTCTTAACTGTAATTTTTGCATTTTTTCCTTCTTTTTCTTTTCAAATTTTACGTTTTGATTATATTGAAAAAGAAGAAAATCTGGTAGTAAAAATAAAAGGGAAGAAAGATAATGTTGAGGTGTATTCAGACAAGACGCCCTAGCCCACTGATTTTTAAACTCATGTGTGTACTTTTTAATGTAAGAATCAAATTAACGGTTCTTCTTTTGGGGGGAAAATGTGTTTGCTGCGTGGGCTACCCTTGGTACGTCTGATATTCCACTGTAAAGTTTTGCAAACTGTTGTATTAGAACTGAGGTTTAAAAAAATAATTTTAAAAAAAGAAGAACTATGGGCAGTTTGTTCGATTGAAAATACCGTTGTAAAAAGAATAGTGTTGGAAAGCGGCATTAGATAGCGAATGATTTCTTATATTTGGCAGATGTACTATACTGCATAAGCCCACTCCTATGTCCCATAACTGGCTTTTTACGGGATTTGTTTCACGAGCCATACCGAAAACTCAAGACGGCTTTGATATTTTATAGCAGGGAGTGTCAGCTCTCATGTGTTTTGTCAGGTTAGAATGATCAACTGATGCAACTGAAAAGGCAACAGATTACTTCCAGTGTGTTCATATTTTAATTTACACTTTGATAAGACCCAACTGCTGACCTCAAAATAATGATTCTTTATTTATTTCGAGGATAAAATCATTCATGTGACTTGACTGGAAGTAGTCGTCGACCCGTGGCAGCCATATCCCCTAAAGCCACGTAATCTAAAAAAATTAATAATTTTCAAAACCTCAGGTTAGCTTAGCTAGTTAGGCCTTTAGCCTTAACGACATCTGGCTGTAAAAGTATTTCGGGACGTCATCATGGACCCTGTGATAACTATCAGTAACAGCTGTCGAGAAAAAAATGGAAGAAGAAAAAAAAAAAGAATGGCATATTCGCTTGCAATGATGCTGAAAAGATGTGTTGTTTTCCTATTGAACATACAGAAGTTGATCACATGTCGCCACGCGGCTTATTGATACGGTGTGTTCTCTGGCGATACATACTGTATTTTCTCCCCCGTGGAAGTTTTCTGAATGCACGAAGCGTTTCGATTTCGGCGTCTCCTTTTCAGCGGGGACCAATCTCGTCTTCTTTTCTTTTCTTTTTTTTTTTAAAGATGAATGAACATTTTAGATCCGACCCCCCCCTCCCAGCCAATTCAACATACCGCTTAAAAACAAACAAAAACAGATTCTCTGTGGGGATGCCGGGGTCTTGTCAGTATAAATAGCATCTCCACCATCTGGAAAACCTGTGTTAGCAATTCCCTCTTTTCTATCCCTCTCTTTGTTTCTGCCTTGTTCCTTTTCTTCTGTCACTGCCTTCTTGTCTATTTTCTGCCTTCTTGGTCCATTCTCCTGGGGGGGTGGGGTTGTCCCACCAAGACTTTTTACATACCAATTCTCTCCTGTCTGGATGTATATTTGTTTCCTTATGAAAATGGCTTTTTGGGCAGAATTTTGCCAGAGTCAACTATTCTGTTGCCTTAAGTTCTTTTTTGTGCACTGAATGCGTATTGCCCATGGGACCTCGTGTTATAGTCTAATCCGAAAGACTAGCACCCGGAACAGCACTCAATGTTTAATGGATTGGGGAGGGGGAAATTGGGCTCAAACGGGGATCGAACCCACGGCTCTCGCTGGTGGGTGCTTTACCTCTAGACCACAAATCCCCAGAGTGAATGTCTTTTGAAAAACAGCCTTATGCCGAGAAAGCACAATAGATAACAGTTATGATTATTATAATCTTGCAGATCTTGTAATTATTATCCCAGACCGAAAAAAGTGCCCGGGGTCGTTTTTGCGCAGGTGCACCCATGATACTCTAAACCGGATGTAATTCTAGTTCGTAAACATACGGGTTCTTCAATCTCGTTGAGTTTTCCTGACGTGTCTTTTCACTTGATTGTTGACAGTTCTGAAGGAAGGGTGGCCTAGCTATCTCCATAACTTGCACAGAAACTCTTTCAGAAAAGCTGTTATTAAACAAGGTATGGCTATCGATATGTTTGCTTATTCTACTTTTGTTTATTTTAGTTAGATATAGCTTAGCTAACCAAAAATATTGCATTGAGAATCACTGTAACAGTGATTGAAGGGTAGGTGTGTGTGTCCACCACAGGAGTCTATAGAGTATAATATAGATGTATACATATAATGCAACAATGTATCAGCTCAGCTTGATTCAAGTGGTAGCTGCTTATCTAATCGATTTTTTTCTCGATTCTTAATGGATGTGGATGTGTGTGATACTAGGCTGACGGTAGTGTTCAAGCAGGGTTTTTTGTTTTGTTTTAATCAATGTTTGTGTTCAACTTCAAGTATTCCTAATGATGGTATGCAACTGTGTGACACAACAATGTTGACACTAGCCTAGTCCTACTCGTGGAACACACCTCTCCAGTCTCCTCTCCGATTTGCTGTATCGGCGAGCAAATTGTATACCACTGAACAGACTGTATAAAGCAAGTTTAGAAGGGAGAAAAATGCATCTACCATCAGCAGCCTGAGAGCATTTTATCTTCTTCTTTTTTTGCTATAAGTTTACAAAGTGAAACAAAACCCTCTGAAGAACAATCTTCCCTTTTGGTAAGTTGTTTTGAAGTTTTAAACTCTTTCACCTTTACCTGACACTGGCTACTTATGGTTGACTCTTGGGGCATCATTGAAGTTTTTGTGGTGGTGAACTTGATAGCTTGAATTCAATTTCATACAAATATTAATAAACATCAATTGTAACAAGCCCTGTAGTGCAATGGTTAGTGTATTGCCTATTGGGTTTCTGACACAGTGACAGGAAAGTTGTGGGTTTGAAGCCCATAAATCGAAAAAAATCTGGCTTGCTTCAAGTTCAATGTAAAGTGAGTTTGCTCTGGGCTTCTCCAGTCATTGCTAGGCCTATTCAGAAAGACATGGACCACACTGTGGAACATTATCCATTGTCAGATCCAATTTTGAGAATGCTGCACAAATTACTTGACAAACACAGCTGATATAAATTGTATTCATGATCAATTTCTCAGGCCTGGTTGACTCCAGGATATAATGCTACTATACAAATTCCCCTGTGGGGATGCCAAAGGTCTGTCAGTATATTAGCATACCCACCTCTTGGAAATTCTGTGAGCAAAATTTTTCTGCCTCGTTGCTTTTGCTTCTGTCTCCTCCTTGTCTATTTTCTGCCTTTTGGTCTGGACATTCTCCTGCCATTTTTCCAGAGAGTATTTATAAATATATTTCTCTCCCACACCAGAGTTGGATGTGCTGGGCTTGTCATGCGCTTGATCAAGTTAATCAATGGCAGCGCCTCGTATTTTTACTCATGAATATATTGATATAAACAGTAGTTGCTGTCTGAGTGTTTGACATAGAGGAAGAATGCAAACTTGTCAGGGGTTGTTTTGTTGGGTTGTTTTGGGTTTTTTTTATCCTTGGCTCAGCTCTGAGGTTCATCAATGGTGAAATTTTTGCATAATATCTATACTTATAGATATGTGACCGTTTCTCCCCCCCCTACCCATTTAGGTAGCCACATTCTGACTTCAGGGATGGTGTCTATACATGATACCTGTGTCAGTGTGCGCATGCGGCACATTGTTAGTTTGTCATAATCCATTCATACCGGCACACACTGACACAGTGGCCTACTCCTCTGAAAGGCAGAACAGTTTCTTAACATGTCTGCAAGATCTATGCATTTGCACGAGGGGCCTCAGTTCAGTCTCATCCAAAGGATCTTGACATTCAGGTCAATTTTGGGGGGTCAAACTGGAGAGAAAGGGCGAGACTGGGACTTGAACACAGAACCTCTTACTTGTTGGCAGGCGAGCGTCTTAACCAACCTGCCACCCTTCTTCTTAGTATTTTAAATTGAAGCTGATACACTTTCATAGCATCATCATTACATCATCCTCATATTGAGTCATAATCATTGACTGTCATTTAATAAAAGAAAATCGTCTCTGCTTCTGTGCTTTCTAAAACTAAAAGGCTAATGCTTTAGTCTCGTGGTGATCTCAGTTTTGGTTTCCCATATACTCACTACCCTGCCTATGGTGAGTTGGTGTTGAAGCCATAGAGGTATGAGATTCATGGGAGAAAGTTGTTAGACAGATGGTGGGGTGGTTGTCACCCCATATATATGGGTCTCTCGGTAAGTCTTGTGCTGTCAGCACCTGGGCTTTATCACACACAGTTCTTGATTAAACCTTTGATGCTGGGGGCAACAGCAAAGTGAACGGATGTATGATCAGTGGCCTTCTTTCCTACTCATGGAATTTCACTTCACAGCATTAGTCTTTAGTGATCGACTATGACTCTCTGACTAGGAGGCTTGACTAGCACAGTCCTTATGTGCTGCAGCCTTGGGGGCTAGCTGGGCTTTGGAGAACATCTCCAATGCTGACTGTCCTTATACCCACTTGGCCGAGAGAGTGGGGATGTACTGTGGGCAAGGCATCTCCACTATAATCAAATTTCTGCCCAATTTCCGAAACAGCAGCTGCCTCCTCTGCTGTTTTGGAGGTCATCGTCGAACACGACGGACATACATACACATAGTAAGTCTGGCTCTATGACTAAGCTACAACATGAGAAGGAGGGAGCAGACCAGTGGATCTTAAATTGTAAGCTGAGTTGATTTTGTTAATCAGGAGATACTTTTTAATCTTGAAATTAAAATGTTCATCATTGCATATATAAAACCTAGACTGGGCTACAAATTTGTATAGAAAGAGTGTATGGTATCGTAGCTGCCAACCATGCCTTTTCCCCCAGAATTTTTGTAGGTTTTAGTTGTGAATCCAGTTTTTTTTATTAATTTTTTTTTTTTTAGGTTTCCAACATTTCAACTAAACCCCCCCCCCCCCCCCCCCCCCCCAAAAAAAAAAACCCCAAAAAACCAACCCCCCCCCCCCAAAAAAAAGCAAAAAAAAAAGCATAAAACAAGATTGACGACAACATCAGTGCTGGTTTCCAATGCTGGTCACCAATTAATAAAAAGTCAACTTTAGCTGTCTAGCTTATTTATTTATTTATTTATTTATACCACTTTAAGTCACGAGATTTCTCTGCGTGAAATTCGGGCTGCTCTCCCCGGGGAGAGCACGTCGCCACAAGAGCAGCGCCACCCCTTTTTTTTTTTTTTTTTTTTTTTTTTTTTTTGTCTGCAACTGTATTTCTTTCCCTATCAGAGTGGCTTTTTTCTAAGAATTTTGCCAGGGACAACTCTCTTGTTGCCGTGGGTTCTTTTTCGTGCGCTGCATAATTTTCTGTAACACACGGGACCTCGGTTTATCGTCTCATCCGAAAGACTAGCGCCCAGACCACCACTCATGGTCTAATGGATGGGGGAAAAGTTTCGGGCCCAGACGGGATACGAACCCGGACTTTTCGCTTTCTAGACAGGCGCGTTACCTCTAGACCACCGATCCACATAGCTTAGTACTCAGTAGCTATGTTGTGTACCTATGCCAATTGCTTTTTTAATATAGGTTTTTATATAGTTTATAGCACAAAATCAAATGCATGTGAATGTGCAGACTAAACAAGAAGAGGCCTAGCAGATGACAATATCTAAGGAGAGAAATGACTGAGTGCGCATGGGCATCAAATGAAGAAAGTCACGTGTGTTTTGTTTTGTTTTTCTGGGTGGATTTGTGTCAGTGTTCGAAACAACAAAGCAAGGCTGGAATTGTGCATTTGATAGCACTATGTAACTGATGGGGCAGAGTTCAGAGACTAGAGTAGATTACTGAAGTAGCTACCCCCAAAGAAGTATTTTTCTGAGCATGTGATAAACACTAAAACGGTATATATGATTTTCTCTCTCTCTCTCTCTCTCTCTGCATTTCCTTACCAGGAGGGATGCGTAGCACCTGGTCTTCTGGATTTGTAAATCTGCAGGATGTCTGACCGCTGGCCTTGGCCAACACATTCTGACTTCAGAGTAGTTCATTTCATTGTACAGGTTGCATGCTGGGTTTGTTGATTGTTAGTGTATCCGCAACCCACCGAACACTGACTTGAGTTAATTATACAATCTTTAGCATACACGTATTTGATCTTCTGGCGTTCTGCATGTGAATATATGTATGTATCCATATATGAAAGGAATTAAAACACTGGCAGGGCTGCACTTGAAGTTGTGGGAGATTTGTAAAATTCCCCAGTTATAATTCACAAGATGCCGAAGCCAAGGTTTGAACCCTTAACTTCATGGATACACAGGACTAAAGTCAAACAGTTAGGCCTAACAGTTAACCACTTCGCTATAGCATCCTTCAAAAACTGGATCTTAATTGACTTGTGTTTTATAAGCCCATTAAGTTTTGATGTGCTGAGGTAAGAAGAAGTGTTGGAGAGGAAAGCTTGGAATTGTCCCACTCAGGCACACAGTGTATATGTATACAGTCACGTACACACATGTAAACAAGCATAGATCTACTCGCTCTCTCTCTCTCTCGCTCTCTCTCTCTCTCTCTCTCATATTATTTTTTTAACTGATTTTTGTTGCAGTGGTTGTGGCTATACAATATTTTGTATTTTGTGCTTTTCCTTACTTTTCTCACTAAAATACTAAGCAGTTCAGCAACCCCCTTCATGTATGGGCCAGTGGCCTTTTTGTGAATAAATCTTTCGAGTTTGAGTTCTCTTGTATGTATGCATATATGCTTACTCAACACCATCTAAAGAAGATGAACAACGTATTAATTAACAGAATCTTATTTTTGTTTGTTTGTTTGATCTTGTCATTGACAGATATCAAGATGTCCAATTTTGATCCCTGTGAGTGTGTCTGGAATCATGAAAGTGCCATGCAACGCCTCATCAATCTGGTAACTTTTGTTGTTGTTTTGTAAAATTTTGAAATGCCTCCACTTTTTTGTTTGTTGGTGGGTTTTTGTTTGTGTTTTGTTGTTGTTGTTTTTGTTTCATCAGTTTCTTCTATTGTTTGATTAGTTTGTTAAAAATTTTCCTTGCCTTTTTTTAAACTAAAAAAACCCAACAAAAACCCTTTAGTTTAAAAGCTGTGATGCTGCTTATAGATTTTTTTAAAAATGAAGAAATTATGAATTTTTGGTGGTTGTTTTAGAAATTATAGATTTTGTGTTTTTTTCCCCTTTTTTCAATATTTTTTGTTTTAATATTTTAGTTGAAAACTTATATAATTAGCTACAGGTATCAGTCAGAAGTATATATATATTCTTTTTTTTCTCTTCTTTTTGGGGGGGGTTAACTTTCAAAGGATTGTAACTTTTCATGCATGAACATAAAGTATACAAATTGTCATTTCTTTCTCCTGCAGCTCCAAGTGTGTGTTATATACCAGTAACTGGCATGAGAGTGTTTAATTTTATGTTTTAACTTTGTGTTAATAATATAATACTATAGTAGTGTGAGTACACAGCATTAGCAGCAGCAATTATATATATATATAAAAGTTCCGTAAGTAACAGTAGTGATAATTATGATAATAATATATTATTAATGACAATAAAAATGACGATGACAATATAGTAATGGACTAATTATGATAATAATATATTATTAATAATAACAAAAATGATGATGACAGTATGGTAATAGACTGTGTGCGCTGGTGAAAGAAAGTTTACAAGCTAGAGGTTTAGCGTAAGCTTATATTATATGTTTGTTTTTTTCCCCCAATTTGTTATTGGTTAACACTCTATTCTGAGCTCCAAAATTACTTCTGAAAGCAAAAAGGCAACAGACAGCCAGACCGTAAGCACTGCGAATGGCTCGTTATCATTGGTATTGTGTGAAAAAGCCAGCACAAAAGAACCTTGGCAGTATGCATTCACCATCGACAACAAGCATTGATTCAGCAAATGTACAAATCATATGCTCTGGTGAATAAAACTGCCTACCGATGTAGCATATGGTAAGAGCACTAAAGTGATGAATAGGGACTCGTTATTGATCCACCCATGCGCAGTTATTGTGTGTGGAGAAAGCTTGTAAGCTGGAGAAACAGACTAGTGTTGTTGTCACTGCGGCGAGTCAGAAACGGCTTAAATATTGTCAGGATGTCAAATATTTTGTATGCAGTCATTGACTCAGTCATGATTTCTCGTTTACAGAAAAGTTGTGTTGTGGTTTTTTGTTGTTATGCATGCTGATGCACACATGTCTACACACAGAAACATGCATGCATGAGTGCGCTCAGACACACACACACATACACACACACACACAAACACATACACACACTCACACACTCATTCTCACACTCACTACATTCTGGGAAGTATTATAAAAAAGACCCCAAAAAACATGTATGAGTGCGCTCAGACACACACATTCACGCACTCATGCACACTCACACTCATTCTCACACTCACTACATTCTGGGAAGTATTGTAAAACAAAATATATAAATAAAAACTTTTTAAAAAATTAGAGAGAAAAAAGAAGAAAAGAAGAGAATTTAATTATGTTTTAAAAAAAAGAAAAAGTGTAAGGTTTTCATTAATAAAAATAAAGTAAAAAACTTCCTTATCTAAATCTAGAAGACTAACCAACAATGACCCAACATTATTAGAACCACTGGAGAGTGCATTCTTAAATCTGTGTGCACGCATCCTTTAAAATGCTCCTTATCATCACACTTTGAACAGACACTGCGGCCACTGCAGGAAAGACTTAAATTTAAATTTCAGTTGACGTGGAGTACCTACGCCAGATGTTGTATTACATTGATCCAGAATGATGCAATTTACTGATGTGTATGTTACATTCATCCCGAATGATGCAATTTACTGATGTGTATGTTGCATTCGTCACAAATGATGCAATTTACTGATGTGTATGTTGCATTCATTACGAATGATGCAATTTACTGATGTGTATGTTGCATTCATTACGAATGATGCAATTTACTGATGTGTATGTTGCATTCATTACGAATGATGCAATTTACTGATGTGTATGTTGCATTCATTACGAATGATGCAATTTACTGATGTACCATATTCAGTGTAGGTATAGACATGTATAGTGATTTTTTTCCTTTTTAATTTTATTGTTGGGTTTTGTTTTTTTCATGTATCGGTGATATTTCTGGTGTTGTACCTTTGATATCTAATTAGCTTAGTAGTTGATTCGTCAAGATTTGCAGAAGCAGTACTACCTTTAGTTAAGTTTTAATCTAAAAGAAAAAGAAAAAAAAACCCCTGTATGTGATTGATAAGTAGAAAAAAGTGAATAACCTCATCTGAAAACATAACCCCCCCCCCCCCCCCCCCTTTCAACAACAAAAAAAATTACATGGGTATGGGTTTAGCCAAATTTGCTATAAAATTCTTGGATCCTGTATTTTTATATGCCCAGCCTGTGTGTGAACTGTAGATCCAGTTTGAAGGATGGTAATAACAGTTTCCTAGTGTAAATGTGACATAATGTGCATTATATCATGAAAGAGATTGTGTGTCAGAAAGTAATGTGGTTTTTCATATGTCCATAGTTGAGGAATTCCCAGAATACGTGCACAGATTCTGGCTGTCTTACAGATGAAAGTAAGTGTTGGTTAGGTCGTGTTCTGTTCATTTTTGTTTTTGGTTTTGTATTTTTGTTTTGTGTTCCTCTGCTAGAGCTCCAAGGTTCACCAATGGTGAGAGCTTTGTTTAATTATCTGTCCGTTTTTACCCACCATTATGGTAGTAGTAGTCTGACTTTGGGGATGATGGATCAACCTGACACTAGTGTGTATGTGTTTTGTGTATATATATATATTTTTCTTCTTCCTTTCTTACTAGCACGAATGGCCTCCTCTTTGGAAAGGCAGAACAGGTTTTAATATATATGCGCAAGATGTTATGCATGCTTTTGCACAAAGGAGCCTCAGCTTGATTCTGATCTGAAGGACTTTCGGGGGGGAGTGGGGTCAGCACTTAACTCCAGGGAGAAAACCTTGAAGGGGTGTTTGTTGTGGTTTGAACCCAGGCCTCATCTTTGGGCCATCAAGTCATGAGTGCAATGCTCTAACCACTAAGCTTTCCTGCCCCTCCTCCTCCCCTTTATGTGTTCGAGTTTCTTTGTTGTCTTCTAAATTAATAATAATAATATATGGAATTTGTATAGCGCTGAATCTTGTAAAAATTCTTACCATCTTGTTGAAAAATAGAAGAAAACGAAAAGAAAGAAGAATCATTTTGCTGACTTTGTCATAGGTTCTTGTTCTCCTCGAAAGCCAAAAAAACCCCGATTTATTATTTTAAATTTTTTGGTTACTTATCTTTATTAAAGTGTTCTGTAATTTTTGTGTGCTGTTGATGTTGTGAATTTTTTCTTTGTGTATTTTTGTTCCATGGGTATGCGTGTATATCAAAGGGCTGGGACGTTTTGTGTATATGTGTGTGTGTGTTGAGGGGGTGGGGTGGTCAGGGGGAAGTAGGGAGGGAGTGGTGCTGATTGTTTGTTTTAAACTTTGTATGTTTGTTTACATTTTTTAGCATCATGTTTGTGTCACAAATACAGTAGTGCTTCTCTCAAGTTTGTTGAATTATTCCCTTCTTCAAATTGATCACAAAAAAGCAGAAACTGTAGATGCTTAGCATGTTCTTAATAGTTCAGTGTTGTGTATTTGTACCAATTTTTTATAAAGTGTAGAGTGGGGGTGGGGTGGAGAAGGTTGGGGGGGGGGGGGGGGGTTCAAAAATCTGCTTAAGTTAACAGCATTAGTTGGGTTTTTTTAAAATGTCATAAAATTTTGAAAATCATAATGACCCACAGTAAATTACTCTCATTATGGTGCTGTGGAATATTATAATAATTGCGATATTGTCATAGTAATTGTCAAAGTGGATGATAGCGACACCTGTACTATTTTCCGTAATTATTCATCATTATCATAAAGTCATAGGATGATTTGGTGCAGAAAAAGACCACCTGAATGCCATAATGACCGCGGATGATTACGATGAGTCATAAGCCATTACTACAGTACAGTTAGATACAGACATTGTACACTTTCTTCTTCTCCTTTTGGGGACTTTGTTCCTAACTGAGAGAGCTCTGTTGTACTTTAAAAACAAAAGAACTAACCATGAAAAAGGAAAGCCGTGATTTTTACAAACTATTGAACTCTTACTCATCCATGAAGTCAGAATGTGGCTACCTTATTCATGGATTAAAAATGGTGGCATATCCAAAATCTCGTTAATGGTGAACCTTGGAGCTGGGGAGGGGGTGTGGGGGAGGGGATTTTTACTCAGAACATAAAGTGAAATGAAACAAAAAGGATTTCTTTTTTGTTTTGTTTTGGGGTTTTATTTTTTAATCTGTGAATCCTGTTTGATGCAGAGGTGGTGTTTTGTTTGTTGTTGTAGTTGTTTTCTTACAGTATTTACTGTTGATGCTAGATATAATAATAATAATGTATGGAATTTATATAGCGCTGAATCTTGTAAAGCAACAAATCAAAGCGCTCAGATGACTTTTAAAAAATTTTTTATATCGAGGATAATGGAATAAGCACTCATGTGCTTTTTTTACATCCAGTCCCCGTGTGTATGCGGTTTTGTAAATTTTGTCATCTGTTCCCACCGGCACGCAATGGCCTACTCTTTTGAAAAGCGGAACAGGATTTAACGTGTGCACAAGATGTTCTGCATGCGTTCGCACACGGGGCCTCGGTTTATAGTCTCATCCCAAGGACTTTGACATTCAGTTCAATTTTTTTGTCAAACTGGGAAGAAAGGGTGAGGCTGGGAATCGAACCCAGAACCTCACGGTTTACTTGTTGACAGGCAAGCGTCTTAACCATCCTACACCTTTCCTATGATATGGTGACAGCAGACAGACACCAGATGTGGCATTGTAGGTTTGATAGATCTATGGCTTTGGCATCCTTTCCCATCAAGCTGTAAACAGTGGATGGGTAACACCTGGTTGCTCAATAACTTTTTTTTTCTGGAGCTCTACAGTTTGTGCAGTTCCATCCAGCAGTGACAACTGCACATCTGTGACCTCTTGTCTCGTAGTTGGTTCTTTGGACTTTGAGTTTGAGCTAACCGCAGTTGGTTGACAGCTTTGACAAATGGAATAAAACTTGATCTGTTTTATGAGAATTTGTAATTTGATGTTGAAATTTATTTTTTTTACAAAGGTTTTATGTATTTTAGGAGAATTTGTGGATTTGAAAACGGGTCCATTTTGTGGTATTTCGGTATGAGCCTGTACTGATAGCCCCAAATGTGATTTTTTTTTTTTTAAACAAACATTTCCCCCCCCTCCCTCCTCTTCTTCCCACAGGAACAGGCAGACCTAACATCATGAAATATGCCATGCATGAAATACATAAGCAAATGATACAAGGAAGGCATAATCATCTCCATTTGTATGATTTTTATGATGACTGGCTTATCTATCAAAAGTTGATTTAGCTAGTCTAAAAATGTAATTAAATGAATGGACTTGATGTAAACCAATCAACTTCAGTCTAAAAAATGTCTGATTATGATTATGAAGAGTCTTACTAAACCAACTAACCACAATCTAGGACCATCATATTGTATGAATAGACTCGGAATAAACTAGCTAAACACAGTCTTAAAGTAACCGTCTGATCATTTAAATAGACAAAGCACAGTCTCCTTCTCCTTCAACAATCAGACAGCAACTACTGCTGTCAATCATATGAGTGAAAATGTGTTGTGCTGATGTTAAGCGCCTGACAAGCCAGGCCCAGCGCATCTGGCTTTGGCATAAAGGTGGTGTCCCATAACCTATAAGGTCGTAGGGGAGCGAGGCATCAGAGACCTCACTTTTCTAGGGGCCAGCATATTTAGGGCGGCGCCCATCTCCTCTCCCTCGCTGCTTTACCTTCCCTGACCCATTTACGGCTGGGTGAACTTGGACTGTACTGAAGCATAGTCTAAAACTTTAAAACTGTCTTCTATTAAAAAACAAAAAACAACTTTAAATAACAACCAGAAATTTCAACTGCCTAATGGTAAGAATAGACTTTAAAATGACCACCTAACTTTTTAACCTAACCTCTTAATCTACATTGTTTAATAATACATGCTGTGTAATAGTAATTTTAAAATGCCATTCATAATTTCACTTGTTGAGACATTAGAGTATTCTTGAGTAACCACTGTACCTACTTGTATGAATAGGCCTAGTTTAAGTAAACCACAGTCTTAAAACTGCCAAATTATGTAGACTTTCAACCAACCAACCTACCAACCAGGTCCCCTCCCCAACCTTGGGTTGACCCTTACGGTTGGCCAGGGCGTTGATACAAGGAACGACAGTAGATAAGGTTTTATAATAAAAAAAGGTAAAGGAGTCCCATAACCTATAAGGTCGTAGGGGAGCGAGGCATCAGAGACCTCACTTCTCTAGGGCCAGCATATTGAGGGCGGCGCCCATCTCCTCTCCCTCGCTGCTTTACCTCCCTGACCCTAAAAGAGGGCAGGTACCCATTTACAGCTGGGGGAACTGTACTGAAGCCAAGGCGCGCAAACGGTCACCCATCCAACTGGTAACCACGCTCGACGCTGCTTAACTTGGCTGGGGGAAAGCAAGAGCTCCGACCACTGAGCTATCCCGTCCCCATTATACCCTGTTTCAATCTTTATATATAGTTTATATATAAATTAAAAATTGGACGAGGTGACAGCCCTGATACGGCCTCTGTGGTATGCAGGGCTATAAACAACAGGACTGGACTGGTGACAGTGGTGATGATGGTGATGTTTTGTGCTGTGCTGTGCTAGTGCCAGGCCCCAACTCGCCAGATGGGGGCTACAGCACCATGATGATGATGATGATCGGCTGGCTGGTCGTGGCCACCGCCTTGTTCTTCCTTCGCCCCCCCAGTCTACGTGACCGTGGCGACAGCAAGCCCCCTTCCTCAGGGGTATGTGTGCGTGTGTTGGTGTTGACTTCAATTTTACGTCTGTTCACTTCTAGTGATATTAGACGATGTGTGTGTGCGTGCATGTGTGTGTTTGAGTGAGTGTGTGTGTGAGAGAGATTTTGTACAAAGTCATCGTGGAAGTCTGAAAAAGTTCTGGGGGAAAAAAGGCAGAACGTTTTCCAGATCCGGAAAAATCAGTATAGGCGTGTGAGGTCTGTAAATTTCCTGTTATCGGCGTTTGTACAGAGTCTGGAAAAGTCCTGGGAAAGTGGGGGGAAATGTTTTCCCTGATCTGGAAAAGTCCTAGAGCCTGGGAATTTCTATTTAACTTTCTGGAAAAATGCTGGAATTTTCACAAATTTCACCTATCATTTACAAGAGTAGTGAGTTACTTGTAAAACAAAACTCAACAAGAATTTGTACTGAAATCTAAAACCAACATTGAAAATGAAAATGAGATCACAATAATCTTTAAATTTGTAGATTTTAGCAGATCATAATTATCTCCCTTCTCTTTAGAGGCTATTGAGAGGTTTCCTCTATAGATCAAAAGAGATAATGGGAATAAACTATTGTCAATTGTAATAAATGTTTATTTCCCTTTTTTTCTAACAGTGGCAGTGACAGCATATTTCTGTAAAGAAAAAAAATTTGGATATGTGAAAAGTTTTCATTATTAAGTTAAAAGTGGGTTGTCTAACTTAGACAAAACCAGTTCCTAATGGATCTGAATTTGGAGCACAAAGTTGGATATATTATGTATTCAGTATGGGAGGCTGTATTTTGAGAAAGAAAAAAAAACAAACAACAAAACCCCCCAACAACTTAACAGATTGGTAGCGAAAAATTCATTCGTACAGTCTTATCAATTAAAAAAATTCTAAAATATCTCTAGCATCATGAAATGTGAAGTCAGTAAACTCATTTCTTTTATTTATGATAAATGAAGCTCAGAGGCACTTTTGTATATAAAACAAGTGTATTACAGTATAACTTTACTGAGTCTTATGAATTGTATGCATGCAATATTTCATTTTTGTCGACAATAGAGTTTTCAGCCGTTCCCCCTTTCCCCTCCTCTCCTTTCCTTGTGATGGCACAGACTGGGAGAACTTTGTTCCAAGAATGGGTCACAAAATATATGAGAGGGTCTGGAAAAGCTTAGGATTTTTCGTTGGGTCAAGTTTTATAAGAATCCTGGTGTGTGTGTCTGTGTGTGTGTGTGAGAGAGAGAAAGAGAACAACCATGGTGATAGTCAAGTCAAAATAGCAAGTCCATTTCGTGTGTGTGTGTATGTGCTTTAGAGTAATGCCTCTTCACAAGAAATGATAATGGGGGAAAAACAAATAATGTGTGTGTGTGTGTGTGTGATTATTCTTAAATGTCTCTTCTCTAGCAGGAGTAATGAAAGAAATTTATTTCAGCAATGAAAGAAATTTATTTCAGCATGTTTGCGTGTGTGTGACTTTACGAACAGTCACGCGCACCTGAATGATTTGAATGCAAGTGCTTTAACTTGTTTGCTTTACAAAATTCAACACTATAAAAATTTCCATATATCATTATCAAAATCAGCTTTTTGTTATGCCAATCCATATTATTATTTTTATTTATTCTTTTATATCGAGGATAATGGAATAAGCACTCGCATCCAGTCCACCTGTGTATGCGGTTTTGTAAATTCTGTCATCTGTCCCCACCGGCACACAATGGTGAACTCTTTTGAAAAGCGGAACAGGATTTAACGTGTGCACTCTTTTGAAAAGCGGAACAGGATTTAATGTGTGCGCAAGATGTTCCATATGAACGAGAACGCCGATTTCACATTACCCGTTGGGTTTTTTTCAGAATGGAGACTCCAACAACCCTCCACCCCCAGGACCCACAGTGCACTGAACCCGGACCTCGCAAGACAAGACAATCCACGCGGCTACGATCACCCCGCGTTCATGACCTTTTCGAGGACCAACGGACCAGACAGCGTTCAGCCTTAGTTAGGACATTTTCTTCTGGTGGGAGGGGACATCATGGGTCATGCATGTACTGTGGTGGAAAGTATACTACACTTGTCCAACCTCGATTTTTTGTAATAAAAAAAAAAGAAATTTTTTTTTCTTCAGACTTTGACGACAAGACTGTCTACACCTACATTCAGTCATTATCTCTGTAGCTTTGGACTTTTTTCTTTTTTCTCCATTATGGTGAACGGGGTGGAAATAAAAAATGAAAAACAGGTATTTCAATAAAAGGAAAAAACACAAATTAGCTGTGATTTTGGTGGTTTTTTTAACATTATATCTGTCTTCTGTTGTTTTGTTTTTTTAATTGTGAAAGTGAGGGTTTCTGCATGTGTATATTTCTCATTCAAAACATCTACCGTAGAATTTCAGGTGGGGATTGGGAGAGTTCGTGGCTTGCAAATATGGGGCAGAATATTCAACCAAGCACAGTGCGCAAATCAAATGTAACTTGGTTCAGGGTTCAGTGCTAAAATTAGCGCGTCCTTCCTTTAACCAACTCCCCAAGTGCGGTCAGTTCCTGCTATAATTCATACCAGCTGGGCCAAGATGGGATAGAATGGATAGCGGCTGAGAGCAGCCAAAAGTGAGGGAAACTGACAGCTGTGCAAGATATTTTGATACAGCTTTTGGAGTTTACCGTAGAAAGTTGTGTACATGGGAAGAAGCCCTGTGTTTTGGTGGTGGGGGGGGGGGGCTTTCGAGTTAGAAAAAAGTAACGTAACTGGTGCTAAACCTTTTTGTGCGGAGAATTAAGGAACTTGACAGCTATTCATCTTTTTTTTATATTTTTTAACAGAGATATGTAGTTTTATTTTCTTTCTCTCTCTCTCTCTCTCTCTCTCTCTCTCTCTCTCTCTCTCTCTCTCTCTCTCTCTCTCTCTCTCTCTGTGTGCATGCTAAATAGTTGATTGGAAAGGGTACTAAGAATAGTGTCTTATTTTTATGGCCAGTTCTATAAGATGAGAGGTTTTTTGTGATTATGTGGAAAGAAGAAAATCTAGTAGACCATTCATACGCACATGAGTAGGCCTACATCTGCTGCAAAAATATATTGAAATAATTTTTAATGTTAGATTTGTGGTGATGGGGTTGTTGTGTGTTACGTTCTTTTGAACATGTTGGTGTCAGCGTGTACGTATGATCATGTACTCCCATAGTTTGTCGACTTTCCGTGCTTTAGTAAAAAGCAGATGTTTGCTGTACTGAACAGCAGAAGTGGGTAGTTTTGTTTTTGTCCTGGTTATTGTTTGTTTGTTTCTCTGGAAATGTTTATAGATGTAATGCAATATTTGGTTGAAGTGTAAGAAACTCTCTTTCTCTCCCCACACCCTCCTGTCTCTGTCTGTGTCTTCTTCCTCTTCTCTTCTCTCTCTCTCTCTCTCTCTCTCTCTCTCTCTCTCTCTCTCTCTCTCTCTCTCTCTCTCTCTCACTCACACACACACAAAATCTCAAATTGTTATTTTCCCCTTGTCTACAGGGCTGTAATACTGAAGTGACAATAAAGCTCTCTCTCTCTTTCTTTCAATAATTAATAAAGAGAGACGGTTTCATTCACAATCAACTACTGCAATGGTGAAGAATCAGGAATTCTTCAAAGATTTTCTCTGGCTGCTTGCTTATAAACAAAAGATCCCAGCAGAAAAGCTACAAGTAAACTTGTCAGTCCTCGCTTTGAAATTTATGTTTTGGTCATTTATTATTTCCCTTTTAACCACTAGACTGCCTTACCCCGGAAATTTTCCGGGGCTAAACGTGCACCCTATACGCCAACAACCCGTAAAATTTCCGGGGTGTCGAACCGAAGTAAACGAGCCTGCTTCCTTGACTACAGTTAAAGGGAAAGAACTCCAAACTTAATGGAGGTCACTCTCCTGTTGCTTGGCAACATTCAGCTGCAAAAACCGTAGCAAAAACGATCGTTTTTTAGCTCGTATTTTGTGTTTTTATGCATGACTGTTTTGGAAGTTCGTGTTCAAAATGGCTGACACTTCTTGTTGAAGGCATAAATAACTTTACACAGCTGTAAAATTGGCAAATAAAACTGTAGATTTACCTAACAGTGATGAAAACGATTGTGTATGAATCAGCTGATCGTGCATTTAAAAAAAAAAAAGAGATTTGGCCTAGACTTATGTTTGACGTTATTGAGATCGGGAGTACTCAGAATGACAGTGGTGATAAAGAAATCGTATTTTTGGTCAATTTTTTTACATTTTAAATATATTTTCGCAGTGAAATAGCATGCTAACTAATTTGAGCTTGCCTCGAAGTAATCTACGATATATATACTGTCATTAGGCAGACTATCAGGAATATTCATGTGGTAGTTTCTGAGTAAGAGGGATATGAACATAGCAGTGGTACATAAGAATTTTATTCCCCGGCATATAGGGTGCACTTGCACTGGGCAGTTAAGAGGTTAATATGGCTTAATGTGCGTGTTTTTTTTTGGTGTGTGTTTTGTGTGTTTGGGCTATGTGTGTTTTGGGGTGGGGGGGGGGGGGGTGTTAGTTTTTGTTTGTTTTTAACTCAGCTTAGTATTGTTGAGTTTGAGCACTATTGACAAGTACAAAACAGTATTGAAACCACAGCAGACTGTTAAAAATTTTTTTAAAGTTTTGTTGATGTCGTAAATGACGGTGATGTGTTTGTGTCGTGTCTTGAACAAGTATTTAGATAAGTCGTTACAACACAAAAGGTGACAAGTTTTCCCCATTGGTTGGATTGAAGCCATCTTTTCTCAAGCTGAACTGTCTTGCAGACCTAAGGATGTGAAGAAATCATGCTAACGTTATACCGAAAAATGCCGCGGATAGACGTTTTAACAAAAAGATAATAGGAAATGTCAGAATATATAGTAAATCTTTGGCCTCCCCCCCCCCCAATATAAATCTGTGGCCAGTATTGAGACTGCAGTGCCCACTAATTTGGACATAGGTTTTAATTTAAAGACTGTGGTGCATAAATTGATGCATAGTTTTTCAATGCCAACTGTGTGAGGCATCTCTCGATTCAATTGTTGGTTTTTTTTTGGTTTTTTCTTAAATGAATTTATTGGCTGTTAAAATGGATCTGATGCAGTTTTTAAGGTCAGTGTTGTACAAGAAAAACTGACACTTGGGCTTCTTCCTTTTGATTTTTGGTAGGTCATTTTTGGTTTGGGATGGGTTGGGGGGGGGGGGGGGGGGGGATGGGGGTTTGGGGTTTTTTTTTGGGGGGAGGGGATGGGTTCGTTTTGGTTTGTTATGGGATTGTTGTTTTTTTGGGGGGGGATTTGGGTTTTTTGGTTATGTTTTATTTACTAACAAAAAGGGGGGGGGGGGGGGGGGGATCCACCTTTTATAAAAAATGTTGTTGATGTTTTAAGATATTTTTTTGGTTAAAAAAAGGGGGGGGAGAGGGAGGGGTATGTTTGGGTTACATTCCCAAAATTGTTATTTCTGTTGTCATGAATCTTCAGTGTGTCTCTAGTCACATATTATATAAAATACAAAAGGCGGATCTGTAATAATAACAGTAATAATACTATGGAATTTGTACAGTGTTACAAACACTTGCCGCCCCCCCCCCCCCCCCCCCCCCCCCCCCCTCCTTCCACCCTCCACTCAAAAACAAACAAAAGAAAAGTATTGCGTCTCTTTCACTATGAAGAACTGATTGAAATGAGTCCGCATGAAATCATGCGGACAAGATGAAAGAGACATGTTAAATATCCTGTGCGATTCGTGTATCGCACGTTAACAAAAATGTGTTTGCATTCTTCAAAGTCATGTATTTTTGCATTCTTCAAAGTCATGTATTTTTGTACAGGGTAAGAACAACCATGTCTACACACACACCAGCCCTCTTCATGAGAGGAACGACTAAAACTTTCGGTCATAACCCACTTAACACAATTGCAACAAAGTTTGCTTGAATATGAAATGCCCCCAAAAAAAAGGGAAAAAAAGAAATTGTAGTTAATAATAAAAGAAAATCAAGCGAACTCGGTTGTCAAAGTACAAAGCAATATTCAAATATTGGTATGTATTTGTGCGTGTGTGTGTGTGCATGCATATGTGTGTGTGTATGCGGGTGCATGTGCATGTTGAATTAGCCTGCACATGCGTGCAATCTTTTCAGGCACTCGACTGATTTTAAGTTGAATGTTCTACTGCATACCACTTAAAATCAGCACATTTTTTTCTGAGACTTGAGATTTGGGCTGCTCTTTCCGCGGAAGAGGTTTACACTGACAGTACAATACCTATCTTTTCTTCTTTCTTTTTCTTTGCTCGAATAAAAAATGTTGCTGCCCCAAATCTGTTTTGATCAAAGTTCAGTTGGCTATCTTGCACCCAACATCTATCTCAATGAGCAATGGTAGAATTTGAGTGTTAAAAAAAACACACAAAAAACCACTCTTGCTAGAAAACCTGTTATTTACTTTCGATTAGTCGATCTTAATTTTGGAAATGGCATCGTGTGTATGTTGATCATGTGGAATTTTAGAGTGGTTGGGGGGTTTTGTTTTTGGTTGGTTGGGGTTTTTTGTTTTTGTTTGTTTTTTGAGGGGAGGAAGGGGGGGGGGGGGGGGGGGGGGGTCTTTTAGGGGTTAGAGCAAGAGTTTATGTTGAGGAATTTTTTTTTTTTTCATGGTGGTGGTGGGTTTTTTGGTTTTGTTTGTTTTGTTCTTTTAGTGGGGTGTTTTTTTTTTCTCTTTTGTGTGTGTGTGGGGGGGGGTTAACTTGGCCAGTTTCTGGACTGGTGTCAAGAGACAGTGTGCGTGTGTGAAATTTTAGTTTATGGGGTTTATTTGTTTTTTCGTGAAGGGGGGGGGGGGGGGGGGGTAACATTTTGTGGAAAAACTCAAATTATCTGTCATTTCTTTGTGGTATTAGATCTTAGTATTTATACTTTTTTGGAGGGGGGGGGGGAGTCGTTGGTTTTTTGTTTTGTTTCAATGTTGGGTTTTTTTTGTTGTTGTTTTTGTTTTGGGGGGGGGGGGGGGGGAGTTGTTGGTTTTTTGTTTTGTTTAATTTTTGTTGGGTAAAGAGACCAAAAAACTGGTACTATAAGGAAAAGTCATTCAAGTCACCAACGGGTTGTAATACTTTACTGTGGGTTTTAGGGGGGTGTTTTTTCAGGGTGGGTGGTGTTTATTCTTACATAGTTGTTTGTTACAAATGTTTTGTTTTTGTTGGGGGGGGAGGGGGTTATGAGGGGAAAAAGACTTTAAAGTTTTACCATGTTTTTTTCAATAGGTTACTTCGACAGATTTCAATTGAAATATATTGAACGCTAAATGTTAGCAAAAGCCTGTGAGCATACTTGTAATGGATGAACGAACTGTGATATTTAATCATTTAACTACTGCTTGTAATGTATGTACCAGAGACATACATACTGTGTGTATGCTTATGTATGTGCGTGTGTGTGTGTGTGTGTGTTGACATTATGAAATTTTGTCATGGACACAGTTGTTATTTTTGTATGTGTTTCTCATCTTGGGTGTATTTATTATTATTATTATTTCTTGTGGAGTGGTTCATATTTCCGAATAATAAAATTCTGTCAGATCTGAATATGTTGTCGTTTATTGGTTGAGAATGTGAATACTGTCTCGTAATGTGTGTTGAATTGAATGGAATTGCTTTTTGTTTCAATCTTTGACTAGAGCTCTGAGTTTCAGCATGATTTTTCCCGTATGTGACAATTTTTTGCCCTACTATAAGGTAGGGACGGGATAGGTCAGTGGTCAGAGCGCTCGCTTTTCCCAGCTAAGGTTAAGCAGCATTGAGCGTGGTTACCATTTGGATGGGTGACTGTTTGCGCGCCTTGGCTTCAGTACAGGTCCCCCAGTTCACCCAGCTGTAAATGGATACCTGCCCTCTTTAGGGTCAGGGAAGGTAAAGCAGCGAGGGAGAGGAGATGGGTGCCGCCCTCAATATGCTGGCCCTAGAGAAGTGAGGTCTGTGATGCCTCGCTCCCCTACAACCACGTAGGTTATGGGACTCCTTTACCTTGTACCTTTACCATTAAGGTAGCCACATTCCAACTGTAGGGACGGTTGAAGCACACTTCAAGGTCACGGCATGATCTGTTTGCCTTGGAAAGTCACTTACTCTTTTTCCTTATCTACAGTGTCGTTACACTCTGGGTGATGTTTGCACAGATAAAGTGTTGCAATATGTGGTGCGTTCGCTTAGTCAGCGGTGTGTTGGTTGTGGTGGTATTTACCACTTAGTGTCTCTGTCACGGATTAAAAGAAAGAACAAAAACAAGAAAAGGTAAATTATGGCAGGGTGTGTGGTGTGGGTTTTAGGATTTGATGGGAGGGGTGGGGAGGGAGGGGGCAGGTATTGAACAGCTTAAATTGCAGCAAGAATAATTACAGAAGTTTGCCAACAGGGCTTCTAACTAAACAACTAACTTATCTCCAACATAGTCACATTATCGGCCAATAATTGTTCAAATGACATATTTGAAATCTTGTCTACAGTCTGCTCTCCCCCAGAGAGAGCACATTGCCACAGGAGCAGTCCTACCTGGTTTGGTTTTGTTCTTTTCCTGTTTGCAAGAGTTATTCGTTTCTCTATCAGAGTGGGCAATTTTCCTTCAGAGAATTGTTGCCAGGGACAGCTCTCATTGTATGGGCTGTGAAGTACATGTTGCACACGGGGACGTCGGTTTATGAGCTCGTCTGAAAGACTAGCACCCAGGCCACCGCTCAAGGTGTAGCGGATGTGGGGGTAAAGTTTGGGGTCGTACGGGGATCAGACCTATACTTCTTGCTTTCTAGGCAGGCGTTTTACGTCTAGGTGACTGAATAACCAGCGTGTGCGTGTATATGGGGTGTGTGAGCGTGTGTATATGGGTGTGTGTGCATGCGCATGTGTGTGTGTGTATGCAGGGAGGGGGGAAAGGATGTTTGTGTTTTCTTGTCGCTAAACATGCAACTAAATGAACTTTTTTTTTTCTCTTTTATATCGAGGATAATGGAATAAGCGCTTATGTGCTTTTTTACATCCAGTCCCCGTCTGTATACGGTTTTGTAAATTCTGTCGTCTTGTTCTCACCGGCACACGATGGCCTACTCTTACGAAAAGCGGAACAGGATTGAATGTGTGCGTAAGGTGTTCTGCATATCACACACACACACACACACACACCATGCACTTCTTATCATTAGGCAAACAATGATGTGTGAAACTAAAGAAAAACACAGCAAATGTCAGGGAAAGAGTGGGGGAGAGGGTAACGACTGCGGAAGTACAGAGACATATTATTTAGCTTTCTTCCTTGTGGATGGTATAGCTTTGAATACAGTATGAAACAACATAATACAATACAAACAGATTTGCTGTGGCAAGAAACACATACATACAACAGGCCTACAATTATTAAAGTTCGATACAATGATTATATACAGCTCAACAATGCAATTTTCAATGCACATGAGAACACAATACAATAATGAATATCATAAAGTTACAGGGACAAAAAATCACATGATAAAGCTTGTTTTTTACTGTGCTTTCTATGCTGTATGAGGTGGTTGTTGTTGTTTGTATGAAATAAATGTTGTGTTTGAAGAATGAAAGCTGTTGTCAACAATGCATCCTTTAGATGAGACTAGAAACTGAGGATCCAGTGTGCGAACGCCGCAGAGCATCTTACAAGTTAAAACCTGTTCCACCTTTCGAAAGAGTAGATCATCAGCTCCAACTAGTGCAACGTTCGTCACTGCAGTGTCCCTACGACCTTGGAGGGGGTTATGGGAGTAGATGAGATGAGATGAGATCATCAGTGCCAGTGGAAACGGATAACAAAATTTTGTAGACAGCATGCACGCCGGGATTGGATGTAAAAGAAAAAGATAGTGATAATGAGGAGGGTGGTGGTGGGGGAAGGGGAGGTGAAAAGAAGGAAGATAAAGAGAAGGTGGGGTGAAGAGGATGGTGGTGGTAGTGACAACGATGATAATGTTGACGCTCATGATGATGATTTTTTTTGTTATTTATTTTATTTTATTCTTTTATATCGAGGATAATGGAATAAGCACTTATGTGCTTTTTTACATCGAGTCCCCGTGTGTATGCGGTTTTGTCAATTCTGTCATCTGATCGGTAGTGGTGGTGGTGGAGAAGAAGAAGAAAAATGTGATAATGATGAGAAAGAGGGATGACGATGATGGAGGTGGTGATGGGAGGTGATGGTGATGATATCAACGATAAAAAAAATTGGAAAAACGAAGAGAAGATGCCTTGAAGGTAAGATTTAAAAAGAATGACAAGTTAAAAGTACCGAAAAAGAAAATCCCAACCCCAAGGCAATAATAGCCACAGTCTCATTTCTAAAAATCAAGCGACACTATAGCAATACGTAACTTCATCACAGAGAGTGAAGAACATTTTAAACCTGTTACGTAAAAAGTTGAATAAGTCTTACAAAACTTCAGATAGAAGAAGAAAGGGAGAAAAAACAACAACCAACAAAACAACCGAGGAGGAGGAGGAGGAAGAAGTCGATGAGAAAAAAAGAGAAATAATATAAACAACAGAAGCAGCAACATTAAGAACAACAACTACTACTACAACAACAACAACAGCAGCAGCAACTACTATAACAACAACAACAACAGGACGGAAAACGAACAAGCAAAGGCCACGAACGAATAAATCAATGGTGAGAAACTTCTCTGAACATAGCGTGCAAGCAACCCCCTCTCCCCACTCCCCCCCCCCCCCCCCCCCTTCTTCCTCTGCGCCCCCCCCCCCCCCCCCCCCACACACACACACACACGTATGTACAGTCGCACACACGTTCTCACGCATCCACGCTTGCATGCACAGGTGAACAATTCACACACGGACGCACCCATGCATCAAAAAACAACATGCACATCAAGTCTTTAACCATAAAACGTAGAAGTTTGTGGCAGACTGAACGTTTTGAAGAAATTGAACGGGAAGAATAAGTTTGAAGTTAAAATTCAAAGGTTTTAGAATGCTTTTCATGTGTGTCATGAAAGGCTGGTGAGACTATGAGAATCATATTCTTCAGTCTTGCTGTTGTTGTTGTTTTATCAAGTCTTCAAAATGTTTTAGAATGCTTTTCATGTGTGTCATGAAAGGTTGGTGAGACTATGAAAATCATATTCTTCACGTTCTGCTGTTGTTGTTGTTTTTATCAAGTCTTCAAAAAGTTTTAGAAAGCTTTTTATGTGTGTTATGAAGGCTACAGTGAGGCTAGCAGAATCATATTCTTCATGTTTTGTTGTTGTTTTTCAAGTCTTTAACACATAAGGATGTATGTGCTGGCTGTTTGGAAACACAAAGTTCTGATTCTTCATGACGATATTTATTGGTTATGTCATAATGCTAGGAGTGATTTAAAAAAAAAAAGTGATACTTATTATAGAAGAGGTAACTGAAGACTTGGTAATCAAGGTTTTTTTTTAGTATGTAGTCTACACTGATGTCTGCTTACGACTGTGATTTAAAAAAAAAAAAAGATTATGCTTATTGTAGATGAAGTAACTGTAGACTTTACAATCATTTTTATAGTATGTCGGTCTGCAGTGATGTTTGCTTGCAATGCGATAATTGTTGTCTTTTTTGTGTGGATAAAGATGACAAATTACGACATATATATGAACATACTTATTGTAGAAGAAGTAACTGTAGACTTTGTAATCATTTTTATAGTATGTAAGTCTACACTGATATTTGCTTGTAATGGGACAGTCCTATCGTTTCTTTCTTGATAAAAATTTCGGATCCATTTTCAAACTGTGAGATCTGCCTTTAAACATTCATTTAGAACTCATGATGTCGTTGGTTGTCAGGAAACTATTTATAAATATGGTTACATCAGACTGATAGATAAAACGAGAGAGACAGACAGACAGAGGAGAGAGACGAAAGCAGACGAAATCAATGAATAATAAATGTTAAGAAGAGAGCCTATAATATGTATGAGAGAGAGAGAGAGCATCACAGGAAAGGCAATGATAAAAATATGCCTATGATATGTTAGAGACAGACAGACAGACAAAGAGATAGAGACAGACAGACATACGAAAGTCATAGGAAATACAATGATAGTATTACCCATAATAATTATGTTGTACAGAAACAGCACAAATAAGTAGAAGACAGGGAAAACAATAACAGATTTTGATTGTCTAGGCAGCCTATATAGTTTCGACAAAAGGAAATGACTATTTCGACAATGAATCATTTGTTGTGAATGTGTGTGTGTGTGTGTGTGTGTATGCGTGTGTGTGTGTGTATGCGTGTGTGTGCGTCCGTGTGTGAGCGCGCGCACGAATGCGTGCATCTCTTTTCTCTGTGATCTGTCTCTGTACGTGTGTCTGCACACACACACACACACACACACACACACACGGTGTGTACATGAAGTCAAGGTCAAATTTCATCCAATTTTCTCCCCTGATTTATACATTTATTCAAGCTAATAAGCTCGTAACGTTTCATCCACTTTTTAATGGTGTTTTCACCGAGCCACACATACACACATGCAAAACGTAAGATATTCACGTTTAGTGAGTCACCGACTAAATATACATTAAACCAATCAGTCCATGCCTCAAGCCATAGAACTTGACTATATCTCTCCAACCACCTTAGCAAACGGTAACTGTGTTAACGGATTTAATCGCGTGATGGTTTCGCCCCGAGGTCATGACGTCCGAACGAGAAGAAATTATAATTCATTTCTGTCGGACAGGTTCGTCAGTTCCGTAGGCCTATGGAGTCAGCTTCCATTTGTATGAAAATACAGAGAACAGCGAGTGTTGTTTTTTCATACTGTGGCTAGAAAATGTGTATAAATTAACATTATTTGTGCCTTTGCTTACAGTGATTTTATTTGTGACGACTAAATGAAAGGGGAAAAAACCACCAACAAAAAAGTTTTGTTTATGGATGTTGTAAAGGGGTAAAACTCTTTGCGGTAAGCAGACGACATTCTGGGCCTGCGGTTTCGTGGGGTAAGAACAGCGACGACTTTTACATCGTCAACAGCATTATAGAAATCTTTATCGTAATTTATTTGCTGGTTTAAAAGTACGGTTAGCGACGGAGAGGGGGGAAAAAACGGATGTGGTAAAAGCAATAATTACCAGACGACTTTAATCGCTGCCATTTGACTAACATGACGTCAGCTTGTGTTGCAGGCGAAAGCAGGCTTTTGGGACCTGACAATAATAGGCCTACTGCTGCATTGCTCGACACTGCTGCAGCCCACGCAAGCCCTTCACATGGGTGCACCGCAAGCGGGTCGTTCGACTCGCTGGCCGTTTGCAGCAGTTATGACTGACTCTGAAGTTTCCCTGTCTTGCCCATTGTTCGACAGTTATCAAGGGGATTTTTCTTCGCCTTGTGTCATGCCAGGAAGTAAGTGATTAATCCGACGTGCTGCTGACAGGGAGTGAGATTATAACTCAATACTTGTTCTAGTACAGTGAAGCTTTGTTAACTTGTGTAAAAACTGTTGTTGTTGTTGTTGTTGTATGTAGCGAGGAGCGCGAGCGAAGACTTGAGAGAGAAAGAAAGTTAGAGCAGGTGGTAGCGAGTAAACAAGAAGCATGAATTAGCCTTGGGTTGGTTTTTTTTTAAGGTTGTTTACCGGATATGCGGCATGCAGCTGCTGCCAGCACAAACCACACAGACCGACTCGCCACTCCTTCTCATAATGTATCACCTGCAAACTTGCCTGTGTGTGCTTTGAAGTTTTTCCCTACACTGATGTTCAGACTCTCAGTGGAAGATTTTCAGCGGAGCTTCTAAAAGAGGTGGAAGAAAGAGGGGAGAAAACGGGCAGCAGTGTCGAAGATACAATTCTCCGTTCTACTACGCCATGTTCAGGAATCGGAAGAAATCGCAAGCCAAACGGCCTGATGACCAGCGGGACCGGGACAACAGCCGTGTGCTGGACAGGTACTCGGACACAGTGGACACCAGCAGCGCTGCCCCCACTCTCCCCCCAGTGAGGCGAGAGAGCCTCCCCGCGGGAAACTTCCAGTACCTGAAGCTAACTGACGGCTTCAACATCGTGTTCACTTCAGGCTCTGCAGACCCCGCGCCAGCATCAACACAAATCTTCCTCAGATCCCTCATCATCTCCATCACCACCATCCCCCCAAACCCCGCCGTCTGCAAACAAACGTAACGACTCGAACGGCGATAAAACGGACAAAATCCAGACCCCAGTGACGGATGTGTTGACCCATGACAGAGAGTTAGACACCCCCCAGCAGGAAGAAGACTTCAGTTCGCAACAGACTGAGTACGTGAACATTGGCAGTCTGCACACGGCTGTCAACACTCCCTCTGTTCAACAGACACGCTGCAATACCTCGCCCAAGGATGCGCAAGGGGAACCTCCAGACCTTTCCTCAGATAGATCAGGGATGTCCACGACACAACGGTCAGACACGTGCGCACCTTCTGCAAACATCCCTTCAAAGACTGGACACAGAGCGATCTCTCCCACTGTCAGTAAAGACCTCTCTCCACCTGTGGATCACCCTGTTGTAAAACCCAGCGCTGACAGTAATTCGGCTCAAGAGTACAAACAAAACGACAAAGACATTGTACACGCTGATAACTCGACCAGCAAAACACGAGGAGATGATGAATGGGAACAGGAAAACATCTTAGAAAATGACACTCCAGAAAACGAATACGAAAACCTGTGTGGAGAAAGGGGGCGTGGCAGCTCAAACAAGCCCGACCAGTCCACCACCACCACTGTCATTTCGCCGCTTGAAGACGACGACAGAGCAGACGCGGAAAGGGCGCGTTCGCATTTCGATGTTTATGACAACATCACTGTGGCAGAGAGCGGCCTTGTCTCGCGCGCTTCTAACGAGGCAGTAGGTTGTGACCAGGAACTGAATAACTACACAGGAACGCGGCAACATGCATGTGTAACCACCACCACCACCACTCCGGGCAGCCTCTCTGTCACAAAACTGCGCGATACCGACACAGAAGTTGACA
>CM054156.1:12820474-12827974 GCA_028751875.1 Rapana venosa
TCCCTCTTCTCTCTCTCTCTCTCTTCCCCTCTTCTTCCCCTCTCTCCCTCTCTCCCCTCTCTCTCTCTCTCGTCAGTTCTAAATCCACGGCAGAGTCTTTTTTCTTTCTTTTTTTTTTAAAAGCAACGTTACACACAAAGGGAGCGGGGGGGGGGGGGGTGAAGACAGGAGGGAGGGTGGTATCCCTTGCAAGGAAGTTTGTTTTTGCTCAAGCAAACTGAAAAAGATCGAGGTTTGTGTTTAACCATCGGTAATATTTGTGGAAAAAAGCTTCCCTCCTCTCTATCTGTTTCTGTCTGTCTGTTTCTGTCTGTCTGTGTCTGTCTATCTCTGTCTGTCTGTCTCTGTCTACCTGTCCGTCTGTCTGTCTGTCTCTCTGTCCTGTCTCTGTCTCTCTCTCTCTCCTCCTCCCTCCCCTCTCTCTCTCTGTTATCGATAATATTTGTGAAAACCTCCTTCCCTCTCAGTTTCTGTCTGTCTGTCTGTTTGTCTGTGTCTGCCTCTGTCTGTCTGTCTCTGTCTCTCTCCCCCTCTCTCAGTGTCTACCTGTCTCTCTCTGTCTTCTCCCCTCTGTCGGTCTGTCTCTCTCTGCCTCTCTTTCACTTTCTCTTTGTCTCTCTCTGTCTCTGACTCTGTGTCTCTGTCTGTCTGTCTGTCCCTCCCTCCCTCTCTCACGCTCTTTCCCTATCTCTCTGTAAACCCACTGTCTTTTGTCTGTCTGTCTGATGTTCTGTCTCTCTCTGTCTCTGTCTCTCTCTCGTTCTTGTGTGTGTGTGTGTGTGTGCGCGCGCGTGTGTTTGTTTTTGGGCTTGTCTCTCTCCTCTCTCTGTGTCTGCCTGCCTGCCAACCTGTCTGTGTGTGTATGCGTAGATTACACTCCCAATGATGTATTAAAAGTTACGCTGTACATCAATCAGCTGATTTTATCTATCACTTCCCCTATGTTCGTCCGAACGCACTCCCACTCCCCATCTCTCTCTCTCTCTCTATCTCGTCTCAACTCTCTCTCTCTCTCTCTCTCTCTCTCCTCATCCTCTCTCTCTCTCTCCTCTCTGAGGGCTGGATGAAAAAAGTCTTGTAACTTAATGTATTACCCTCGTGAAATAAAATTGCGTTTGCGTTTCTCTCTCTGTCTCTCTCTCCCGCCCCCCCCTCCCTCTCACGCTCTTTCTCTCTCTCTCTCTCTCCCCCCTACCCACATTAACTTGTTTATAAATCACTTTATTGGCTTATTTGTGTTTGTTTCATTCTTTTCCCCATGAGGGCCTGGTGTAAAGAAGCCTATGGCTTATCCATTTTCCCTCATTAAAATATTCGAGTTCGAGTTCCATCCCCCCTCTCTCTCTCCCTGTCTGTTTCTGCCCTCCTGCCAACCTATCTGTCTGTCTGTCTGTCTGTCTTTGACCAACACTCAAAACCACAACCGTGAAATAGATGATGTCTGTCTGTGTGGTCTCAGTCTTCCCAGTGACCCCAAAGCAAACTCACTTTTGGTTAAGAGCTGGCCGGAGTAAAATAAAAACAAAAATCCACACACAAAAATACCCCAAACGAAACCAAACCAACACAAACACACGCACACACGCACGCACGCACGCACGCACGTACGCACACACACACACGCACACACATAATAACTCACACACGTTAAAACCCGTTCCGCTTTTCGGAAGAGTAGGCCATTGTGTGCCGGTGGGAACAGATGACAGAATTGACAAAACCGCATACACACGGGGATTGGGTGTAAAGAAGCACATGGGTGCTTATTCCGTTATCCTCGATATAAAAGAATAAATAGGCATAAATAAATAAATAAATAAATAAAACACAAACACACACACACACACACACACACACTATACACACACACACACACACACACACACACACACAATACGCACAAAACACACACAATACGCACACACACAACACACACACACACACACACACCACACCACACACACACACAAACACACACACACACACACACACACACACACACACACACACACACACACACAACCACACACACCACACACACACACAACACGCACACAACACACACACAGCACACACACACACACACACACACACACACACACACAACACACACACACACACACACACACACACACACACATACATACATACACACACAACTCACACACACTCAACACACGCCCTCATGATTCTTACGGGATTCGAACTGACGACCGTTCAGCCAGGAACCCATCTGCACGATGGGAGATATTCCATGTACCTACTTATCTGTTGGGTCTGTTTAACCCCCCCCCCCCCCCCCCCCTGCCCTGCTTTTTCTTTCCCACTCTGTTTCTGTCTCTCTGTCTCTGTGTGTCTCTCTGTCACTCTCTCCTTGTCTGTCTTTGTATCTCTGTCTCTCTTTCTCTGTGTCTGCCTGTTTGTCTCTCTGTCTCTTTGACTCCCTCTTTGTCTGTCTCTGTCACTGTATGTCTGTGTCTCTGTCTGTGTCTGTGTCTCTGTCTCTCTTTTTGTCCCCTTCCCCCTCTCTCTCTCTGCCTGTCTGTCTCTGTCTGTCATTGTCTGTCTGTGTCTCTGTCTGCCGGTCTCTATTTGCTCTCTCTCTCTCTCTCTCTCTCTCTCCTCTCTCTCTCTCTCTCTCTCTCTCTCTGTCTCTGTCTGCCTGTCTCTGCCTGCCTGTCTCTCTTTTTGTTTATCTGCCTGTCTGTCCGTCTCTTTCTTTTCTCTCCTTCCTCTCTCTCCCTCTCTTTAATAATAATAATAATAATATATGGAATTTATATAGCGCTGAATCTTGTAAAACAAACAAATCGAAGCGCTTTCTGTCTGTCTGTCTGTCTCTGTCTGTCTGTCTCTCACTTCTCTCTCACTCCGAAAGTGCACATGCACGAGTGAAAACACTTATGCATACACTTGCATACTTGCTAAGTTCTTTGCATCTTGTGTACCCAGGTATTTCAAAACGCAGAGAGAGAGAGACAGAGACAGAGAGAGACAGACAGATAGACAGACACGCACAGACAGACAGACAGACACACACTCACACACAGAATGTAAACACCCTGTTTAAGTGTTTTAAATGTGTCAGCTAGTGCGCATCTTTCTCCCATCCCTTAACGCTAAAAAAGAAAAATGTTAAAAAGGGTGCAGTTTTTTCTTATGAAACTTTCTTTTTAAAAAACAACGGTGGTTTTTGTCGTCGTCGCGAAACTGTTTTTTGTTGTTGTTTTTTTAAATGTAGCATAGATGTAATAAATTATGTAAACGAACCAGCGTGAAAGGGGCAGTAAGTCGTTACGTTTTGTTCGTTGTGGTTTTTTTTTCGTTTCTGGGCTAGAACTCTGAGGTTGTTGTTTGTTGTTGTTGCTAGGGCTGAGTTTGTTTGAGGCGTTATGTTTGTTTGTTTGGTGAGTGTGTCTGTCTGTATTTTTTTGTGTTGCGTCCGTTCGTGTGTCCTACATCTTATCTGTCTGTAAAATCTTTTATGATTTATTCATTTTTTAGGTTGGTTTTTATCTCTCTCTCTCTCTCTCTGTACGTGTAATTGTGTCTGTCCGTCTGTTTGTTTATCGTTTGTCTGTGTGTCTGTCTCTATGTCTACCTTTGTGTATGATCTATAAATTTAGCTTTTTTTTCTTCTCTTCCCTGTCTCATGCGTCCTCCTCCTCCTCTCTCTCTCTCTCCCTCTCGTCCCTCCCTCCCCCTCCCTATCTTTCTGTCTTTGACTCTTTCCCTGTGTGTGTGTTTGCGTGTGTGTGTGTGTGTGTGTGTGTGTGTGTATGTACGTGCGCGCGCGCGCTTGAGTGCACACTTGCATAGCCTACGTGCACGGTCGCTCACGTGCTTGCTTACTTCTATGCATATCAACCGTATCTATACAAGTTTTTCATCATACAGACCTGCACAGAGAAGTATATCATAGTAAACAACTGGCTGAGAATGTACATGCATGCATTAGTGCGCTTCTTTCTCGCATTCTTTACACTCAGATGAAAGGGGAGAGGGCTGTCTGTGTGTTTGTCTGTCTGTTTGTGTGTGTGTGTCTGTCTGTCTGTGTCTGCCTTTCTGTCTCTCTGCTTATCACAATAAACCTTTGTCATTGTCGTTCTCTCTGTCTGTCTGTCTGTCTGTCTGTCTCTCTCGCTCTCGCTCTCTGTCTGTCTATCTCTGTTTCTCTCTCTCTGCTTTTCACAAAACACCTTTGTCATTCTCTATCTGTCTGTCTGTCTGTCTGTCTGTCTCGCTCTCTCTCTGCTTATCACAATATACCTTTGTCATTGTCATTGTCTCTCTCCTCTCTCCTCTCTCTCTCTCTCTCTCTCTCCTCTCTCTCTCGCTCTCTGTCTGTCTATCTCTGTCTATCTCTCCCTGCTTTTCACAAAAACCTTGACATTGTCACTCTCTCTCTCTTTGTCTGTCTTTCTCTCTGTCTCTCTCTGTGTCTCTGTCTCTGTCTCTCTGTGCTTATCACAATAAACCTTTGTCATTGTCATTCTCCCCTCTCTCTCTCTCTCTCTCTCCTCTCTCTCTCTCTCTATCTGCTTATCACAGTAAACCTTTGCCATTGTCATTCTCCTCCTCTCTCTGCTTATCGCAATAAACCTTTGCCATTGTCATTCTCTCTCTCTCTCTCTCTCTCTCTCTCCTCCTCTCTCTCTCTCTCTCTCTCTCCCTCTCTTCCTCTCTCCTCTCCCTCCCCCTCTTTCTCTCTCTCTCTCCCTCCCCCTCTTTTCTCCCCTCTCTCTCTCTCTCTCTCTCTTCTCTCTCTCTCTCTCTCTCTCTCTCTCCCCTCTCCCCTCTCTCTCCTCTCTTCCGCTTATCACAATAAACCTTTGTCATTGTCATCCTTTCTCCTCTCATCTCCTCTCTCTCATCTCTCCTCTCTCTCTCCTCTTTTCTCTCTCTCTCTCCCTCCCTCCCTCCCTTCCCTCCCTCCTCTCTCTCTCTCTCTCTCCTCTCTCTCCCTCTCTCCCTCCCCCCTCTCCCTCCCCCCCCTCTCTCTCTCTCTCTCTCTCTCTCTCTCTCTCTCTCTCTCTCTCTTTTAAAACCTTTCGACAATGGTGGTCTGTGTTGTTGTGAAACTGGTTTCTATGTAATTTAGATGTATTTTGTTGTTGTTACCATTGCCTCAGCTAGAGCTCTGTGATTCACCAATGGTGAGATTTTGAGACATGCAATATACTAACCCACCATGGAGGTAGCCGCATTCTGACTTCGGGGATGGTGTCTACACGCGACACCTATGTGCATGCGATTTTGTAAAAAAAATAAATAAATTGTCAGTTTGTAAAATAAAAAAATTGTCATCAGTGGCCTACTCTTCCAAAAGGCGGAAAAGGCTTTTTTAACGCGCTCGCAAGATGTTCTACGTGCGTTCGCACACAGGGTCTCGGTTTATAGTCTTCTTCTTCTTCTCTTCCTCTCGTTCGCTTTTTTTACACCGTCAGATGTGTTTGGGAGAAATAGTGGCGAGTCCTTTCCAGCTCCTCTCGTGGGCCGTACAGCTTAGTTTGCAGTTTATAGTCTCATCCACATCCAAAAGGACTTTTGGGGGGGGAGTGGAGTCTGTACTGATGTTAGTCAACTCCAGGGGTAAAACTTCTCTAAAATGGGCATTGCCTCCGTGGTGGCTCGAACCCGGGCCGTCAGATCACGAGCGCAACGCTCTAACCTCTAGGCTATTCTGCCCCCTGCCTTCCCCCCCTTCCCCCTCTTCCCCTCTTCCCCATAAAGGCTTTAACAATGGTGGTCTTTGTTGTAGCGAAACTGGAGTTTTCTGTACAAGGCAGAGATGTATGATGAAGATGCACCGGCGAGAAAAGGGAAATGATGTCTCGTCATGTTGTAAACTTTTAGAGGAAGATTCACGTCAAAGATTGTTATGAAACTAGAGCTAGCGCGCGAGCGGGGATGGCTTTTGCTACACGCGCGCTTGCGCGCGCACGCGCGCACAAACACACACCCATATACACACTCTCTTTCTCACCCTTTCTCTCTCCCTCTCTGTCTGTCTCTGTCTCTCAACCCTGTCTCTCTCCCTCCTACCCTTTCCCTCTCCCTCTCTGTCTGTCTGCCTCAAACTGTCTAAATCTATTGCACCAACCACCAAAAGCTGTATCATCATCATTATCGTCATCATTGTCATCATCGTCATCTCGTTATCATTATCATCATCGCTGTCATCATCGTCGTCGCCGTCATCATCACATCATCATCATCACCACCACCATTAAGACCACCGCCAACACCACCAACACCATCACCACCACCACCATCCTCCTCCACCCCCCTCCTCCTTATCCTCCTCTTCCTCCTCCTCCTCATCATAAACTGTAACAACAACGACGACGACAGCAATGATGCCTACGTCATCAACAGCAGCAGCAACAACGGCAGTAACAGAAGCAGCAGTAGCAGTATTCAACAAAACATGCCACAATATGATCAACCGTCGCTGTTACTTTTCTTGTCATTTCGCTTGATTGATAGCTTGGATTAACGTTATGGCCCACAGGCGCCCGAAACGTGAAGAAATATGTGTGTATGTGTGTGTGTGTGTGTGTGTGTGTGTGTGTGTGTGTGTGTGGTGTGTGTGTGTGTTTGTGTGTGTGTGTGGTTTGTGTGTATGTTTGTGGTGTATGTGTGTGTGTGTTAAAAAGTAGACTGATAGTAGTGTGTAGTTTAGATTTGAAATATGATTTTGTGTGTGTTTAATTAGTGGTGTGTGTGTTTGTGTGTTTTGCCCCCGATGTTTGATTTCTGTATTTCGGTGATTGTTTATATATATATATATATATATATATATATATATATATATATATATAATATTATATATATATATATATGGTATATTGCACTGCACTACACCACACCACACACACACTACAATACACTACACCGCACCGCATTACAGTACATTACTCTCCACACTCCACTCCACTCCACCACCCCACCCCTCCCACACCCCTCCACACCACACACCACAACACACTCCACCCCACACCACACCACACCACTCCACGCTCCACCCCACTCCACCCAATCCCACCCCACCACACCACACAACCACACCACTCCACTCCACACCACACCACTTCACTCCATTGCACTGCACTGCATTGCAGTCAACTCCACTACACTAAACTAGGCAAGTTTTTGCAAAAGCAAGTTGGCATAAGGGGTGTTTTAAGATGTGAAGATTGCTCCACCACACTCCACTTCACCTCACTGCACTGCACTGCACTATACTGCACCACACTACACCACACTACACTACACCCCACCCCACCCCACTTTACACCACTTCACTCCACTCCACACCACAACCCACTCCACACCCCACCACACCCCACTCCCCACCCCACTCCCCACCCTACCCCACCACTCCACTCCACTCCACTCCACTCCACGCTACCAGGCCAAAAAGTGTTTACACGTACAGAAGTCGGCATCAGCGATGTTTTAAGATGTGAAGATTATATAAACAGGAGTGCGCAACAC
>CM054156.1:12847974-12860474 GCA_028751875.1 Rapana venosa
GAATTATGGTGTTTTGCATGTTTGTAGTTCCTTATTCAGAGCAAGGGTCAGGTGAAAATAATAATAATAATAATAATGTATGGTATTTATATAGCGCTGAATCTTGTAAAGCAACAAATCAAAGCGCTCAGATTTTATTTCATACCACTTTAAGTCATGGCAGATTTCTCTCCGTGAAATTCGGGCTGCTCTCCCCGGGGAGAGCGGGAGAACGCGTCGCCACTTAGCGCTGCGCCACCCTTTCACCCTTTTTTTTTTTTTTTTTTTTTCTGCAGCTGTATTTATTTCCCTATCAGAGTGGCTTTTTTCTAAGAATTTTGCCAGGGACAACTCTCTTGTTGCCGTGGGTTTTTTTACGTGCGCTAAATAATTACGTGTAACACACGGGACCTCGGTTTATCGTCTCATCCGAAAGACTAGCGCCCAGACCACCACTCATGGTCTAATGGATGGGGGAAAAATTTCCGGTCCAAACGGGGTACGAACCGCCGCACACTTCAGACCCAGACTTTTCGCTTTCTAGACAGGCGCGTTACCTCTAGACCACCGATCCACAAAATAAAGTGAGTGTTTGTGTGTTTAACTCCCTGGAAGTAAACATCATAATCATCTCTCTCCCTTCTCTGTGTGTGTGTGTGTGTGTGTGTGTGTGTGTGTGTGTGTGTGTGTGTGTGTGTGTGTTTGTGTGTGTGTGTGTTTGTGTGTGTGTTGTGTGAGTGTATGTTTTGTGGTGGTGGAGTGCGTGTGTTGTGTTGTGTGTGTGTTATGTTGTGTGTGTATGTTGTGTGTGTATGTTGTGTGTTGTGTTGTGTTGTGTGTGTTATGCTTTGTGTGTGAGTGTGTGTGTGTGTGTGTGTTTTGTAGTGGCGGTGGTGGTGGTGGTGGTGGTGGAGTGTGTGTGTGTGTGCGTGCGTGTGTGTGTGTGTGTGTGTGTGTTTTGTAGTGGCGGCGGTGGTGGTGGTGGTGGAGTGTGTGTGTGTTGTGTGTGCGTGCGTGCGTGTGTGTGTGTGTGTGTGTGTGTGTGTGTGTGTGTGTGTTGTGTTGTGTTGGGTGTGTTATGTTGTGTGTGTGTGTGTTGTGTTGTGTGAGTATGCGTTTTGTAGTGGTGGTGGTGGTGGAATGTGTGTTGTGTTGTGTTGTGTTCTGTGTGTTCTTGTGTTTTGTTGTGGTGTGTATGTGTGTGTGCATTCGCATTGTCTGTTCCAGGGGGGAGGGGGCAGTGTGGCCTGCACTGAGTGAACTTCCGATTTGGGTGTTCCCATTCTGCACCCCCCCTCCTCTCTATCTCTCTGTCTCTCTCTACCACACGCGCGCGGGCGCACGCACACACACACAACACACACTCACACACACACACTCACACACACAGACACTCGCACGTACGCATGCACGCACGCACGCACACACACACACACACACACACAACACACACACACACACACACACACACAGACGCGCGCGCACACTTTCCCGTCTGATATCACTAATTAGTGGAAGAACGTTAAACTGAAAAACTAACACACATACACGCACGCACACGCACACACTTACATACACACACACATACACACACTCACACACACACGCACATACACACGCATGCACACACACACACACAGTCACACGCACTTTCCCGTCTAATATCACTAACTAGTGAAAAGACTTTAAACTGAAAATCTAACACACACACACCACACACACACTCACACACACACACACACACACACACACACACACACACACACACACACACACACACACCACACACACACACACACTCACGCATACACACGTACACACACTCATACACACACATACACACACACACGCCCCTGCCCCCCACAACACACACACACTTTACGTTCTGATTCCCCCCCCCCCCCCCCTCCACACACACACACACACACACCTTACCACCGCTTTCCCCACAAACCATTTCCTCGGAAATGACACACGCACGCAACACCAACCCCCATATAATGCACACTTCCCTTCGCTTCGGAAAGGTCAGGTTTTCCTGGCTGAAAATACAGCACGTGCAATTTTGTGTATCATCATTATTATCGTCATTATGACAGGCTCGGCTGTATAATCATCGCTGCTGTCAGCTTAAGCTTAACTTGAGTCACACACCAAAAAAAAGAACAAAACAAAAAATAAAAAACCAAGGAGAAAAAAAAAGAAGAAAAAAAACCTACTTGAGTCACAAGGTCGCTGGCAGAGACAGATAACTTTTCTGTTTGTTTGTTTTATTATTATTTTTATTTTATTTATTCTTTTATTTCGAGGATAATAGAATAAGCACTCGTGTGCTTTTTTTCTTCTTCTTCATCCAGCACCCCGTGTGTATGCAGTTTGGTCAATTTTGTCATCCGTTCCCACCGGCACACAATGACCTACTCTTCCGAAAAGCGGAACGGGTTTTAACATGTGCTCATGATGTTCTGCGCGCGTTCGCACACGGGACCTCGGTTTATAGTCTCATCCGAAGAACTTTTTAGGGGGAGAGTGGAGTCGGCACTGATGTTAATTAACTCCAGAGGAAAAAATCTCTTGAACGAGATTCGAACCCGGGCTCAGCAGATCACGAATACATCCACTCTAACCACCAGGCTATCCCGTCCCCGTTTGTTTGTTTGTTTAACACTCTGAGACACTAGACAGTGGCCCATTTCAGTAAAGCTTCAGGGAAAAAACCCCTGTAGGGACTGGCAGGATCACTACTACGACAGACTGCACAGACTTCGCCATCCAGACCAGAATTATCACAGATTTAGTAGTATAGCCAGGGAAGGCTGAAGAAGTTGGTTTGTGTGTTGGTTTGGGGGTTTCTGTTTTGGTTTTTTAGTCCATGCAAAACTGGTTCTTTTCGTTCCAAGTGGATGCAAAGGGGGGGGGGGGGGGGGGTAGGGGGGGGGTGTTGTTGGTGGTGGTGGGGAGGGGGGGGTAGGGGGAGTGAGGGGGGGGGGGGTGTTGTTCCTCGGGTAGAGCTCCGAGGTTTACCAATGGTGAGATTTTGTGCGTGTGCGACCGTATTCCCCCTCCTCCTTCCCCACCATTTAGATGGATGCAAAACATGTTCTTTAAGTTCCAAATGGATGCAGGGTGGGGTTTTTTGCTTTGTTTTTTCGTTTCTCGGCTAGGGATCCGAGGTTCACCAATGGTGAGATTTTTTTGAGTATGAGACCGTTTCACACACACACACACACAACACACACACACACACACACACACACACACCACACACCACACACACAACACACACACACCACAACCACACACCACACACCACAACACACACCAAAACACACACACCACACACCACAACACAAAACCACACACACACACACACACACACACACACACACACACACACACCACAACACACACACACACACACACACACACACACACACAACACACACACACACAACACACACACACACACACAACACACACACACACATAACACACACACACATACACACACACACACACACACACAACACACATACACACACACACAACACACACACCACACACAACACACACACACACACACAACACACTCACACACACACACACACTCACACACACACACACACACACACACACACACACACACACACACACACACACACACACACACCACACACACAAACACACACACACACCGAACACACACACGAACACACACACACACACACACACACACACACACACACACACACACACACACACACACACAAACACACACACACACACACACACACACACACACATACACACACACACACGCACACACACACGCACGCACACACACGCACGCACACACACATACACACACACACACACCACTACACACACACACACACACACACACACACACACACACACACACACACACACACACACACACCACCATTTAGGTAGCCGCATTCTGACTTCGAGGATGGTGTCTAAACACCTGTGTGCATGCGTTTTAGGGGTTTCTTTTTTGTTGTTGAAATTTTACCTGTTCCTATTGTGACGAAATGGCCTGCTCTTCAGAAAGGCGGATCGGGTTTTAAACATGTGTGCAAGATGTTCTACGCACACAGGGCCTCTGTTTATAGTCTCATCCGAAGGACTTTCACATTCAGTTCGATTTTCTTCGTCAAACTGGGAAGAAAGGGCGAGGCTGGGAATGGAACCCAGAACCTCACGGTTTACTTTTTGGCAGGCAAACGTCTTAACCATCCTGCCACCTTCCTTCCTGTCTTCGGATGGGGTTTGTTTTTCAGAGCAAGACAACAGGACGAGGGAAGTCTAGTGTGTGATATCGTAGAGACAGTGCAACAACAAGATTATTTTTATAGCCAGAAAACTTTTTCTTCTCTTTCTCTTTTTTTGTGTTGCATTATTTTGGGGGGTGTAGGTGGGTGGTGGGTGGTGGTGGGGGTTTGTAAAATGGTTTGGGTTTTTTGGGTTGTTTTTTTTTAGTTCGAAAGAATGCGTGTGTTTTGCACAGCAAAGACATGACAGTTATGCTGTGGCATTTATCATTGTAGTTAGAATGAGCAGAGAATTTTTTTTTTAAAGCCAAAGGGTTTTTCTTCTTCTTCTTCTTTTCTTTCCTCCTTCCCCTCCTTCCTCCCCCTTTCTTCTTTTCCTTCTTCTAGTTTTTCTCCTCCTCCTCCCTCCTTCCCCTCCTCCTCCTCCTCCCCCTTTCCTCCTTCTCCTCCTCCTTCCCTCCTCCTTCCTTTTCCTCCTCCTCCTCTCCTTTTTTCCCCCTCCTCCCTTTCTTTTTTCTTTCGAAAAGCAGGTTCTTTTTTTCCCAAGCGTGCTTTTTTGCATGAAAGACAAGATAATCGGGACAGTTAGCGTTGTTATTTAGTTAAAGATTGTGCGAAAATTATGCTATTTCTTGCGTTTTTTTGTATTGCTTACAGTGTAATAGCCCGGATTTTCGGGCGTGCGTAGAAAGCAGCGACGATCGTTTTATTTTGTGCGTATTTTTTGCACTGTATTATATGTTTTCTATTGCACATGCTTTCAGTATTCAGATTTTTTGCTGCTTTCTCAGGGAGGTGCCTTGCTTTTTGAGCAGGCCACACCGTTGTTTTTTTTTTTTAAATTTTCCCTGTGTGTAGGGGTTTTTTTGTCTGTGTGTGTGGTGTGTGGGTGTGAGAGAGAGAGAGAGAGGGAGAGAGAGAGGAGAGAGAGAGGAGAGAGGAGGAGAGAGAGAGAGGGGAGTGAGGTGTGTGTGGTATTTTGGGGATTTTTGTTGTTGCTGTCGTTGTGTTGATGTCCCCATCGCTTTGAACCTGGAGGGTGATGATAAAAGGGAACGATTCACAGGACAGCCTAAATTCCCGTGACGGTTGGTTGATTTGCAAACTTTGGGAATACCTGAGCCCAGGTGTAACACTGTGTATTTTGCTAAAAAGGGCGAAACACCCCAGTGCCTAATAGGCCAACGTGTGTTCACCCCTTAACTATCTAAAACTCGTACAGCCCCCCAGTTCACCAGTGTAAATGGGTACCTACTTTTTGGGTCGGGAAGGTAAAGCAACGAAGGGGGGAGATGGGCGCCGCCTCAATATGCGGGCCCCCTAGAGAAGTGGGGTCTCTGACATTCACTCTCAACGATATTGCGCACCTTTAAGTTTACTTTAACTCTAAACATTGCTGTGGAAAATTTAAATGATACAGGTTTACCCTTTTTTTACAAATTTACAAGATCATGTTGGTATCTATCTAGCGTTTTTGTTGCACTGTTTTCAAAACGTCAAATTTTATTGTGGATTGTTTCCCTTTTTGCTGAGGGAATGCAACTGGTAAAAAGGTGGTTTTGCGGGTAATAATAACAATAACAATAAATGAATTTGTACATTTCCCCAAGAGAGTAGTAGATATGTCTGTCCGTCAGGGCCCAGTAACTGTCTTAGTTGTTTTCAGTTTAAGTCCTTTCCCCTAAATTGTGATATCGAGTGAGTGTGTGTGTGTGTGAGTGGTATGGGGAAGGGGGCGGGGGGGTATGGTGCGTGGTTTTTTTTTGAAATTTTTTTGTTGTAGTGTGGGGTATGCATGCGGGTGTGTCGGTGTGTGTGTGCGTGTACGTGAGTTTGTATTGTGGTGTTTGGGGTTGTGAGTGAGAGTGTGTGATGACTTGGTGGGGCGTGCGGGTGTGTGTGTGGCGTGTGTGTGTTTGACGAGAGAGGGGAAAGGGAAAAAGGGGGAATATATATTTTAAAAGGAAGAGAGAGAGAGACGAGACAGAGAGAGGACGAGAGACAGAGAGAGTAACTGCGTTGTGTATTTAAGAATTAGTCACGGGATGCTCAGTGGGGCGGAGCACTTGCTTTTTCCCCCGCCAAGTTAAGCAGGTCGAGCGTGGTTACAGTTGGATGGGTGGACCCTTTGCGGCCCTTGGGTTTTGTACAGTTCCCCCGTTCACCCGCTGTAAATGGGTACCTGCCTCTTTAGGGTAGGGGAAGGTAAGCGCGAGGGAAGGGGATGGGCGCCGCCCCCCAAATTATGGCCCCAGAGAATGAGGGCTCTGACGCCCCGCCCTTTTAACCTTTTAGGTTTGGGGCTCCTTTTTCCTTTCCTTTTCTTGTTAATGACAAAACGTCTGTTAAAGAAAAGCACGGAATCATTGTTTTTGTCATTTCTTCAAAAAAATTTTTATTATTTCAAAAACGGAGCACCATTGCATGAAAAAGAGACAAAGAGCAATGAGCAGAACTCTCGCGCAAACGTTAAATCCTTTCCCCTGTTCGTAAGAGTAGGCCCTTGTGTGCCGGTGGGAACAGTGACAGAAAATTTTCAAAAACCCCATAAGACGGGGATGGATGAAAAAAAAGGGACTAAGTGTTTTTAAATTTCCCCGTATTTAAAAAAATGAAATGTTTTTTTTAAAATGCTTTTCAGTTCTTTAAAAAATTTTCACATTAAAAGTGCTACACATCACCATTCCAGATCATATTCCCAGCTATTCATTTAACTTTCTTCTTTCTTTCTTTCATTCTTTACTTCTGTCTGAAATTAATGTGAATGAACTGTGTAATTAAATCTGTAGCTGAGTTTATTGCAGAAGCACAAAAATTGACAAAGTCATGTCAGCACCAACTATATAAATATGTAATGATATAGTCTTTGGCAATGTATTCTCAAGTAAGCAGAGTTAAAAAGGCTGACATAATATCACTTGTAATTTGAATGGATGGTCGATTCGACTGTTGTTTTTGCATTTCAGTTTGATTTTCCTTTTTCTTTTCTTTGTATAAACTGGTGATTTTTAATGTTAAAACGCCCAAAGTTATTTTTAAATTGTTCGCTAAAAGTGGATGGTCCTTTTTTTTTTGGCCAAACTTTATTGTATGATCACGTATTTCACTTTTTATTTACTGTAAATGTTTACGCCCTGTTATCATTATAATTAGTTTGCATACGGGATGGGTCCTTTTTTTTTTTTTTTGTGCCAAACTTTAATTTTATGATCACGTATTTCACTTTTTATTTACTGTTTCACAACATATTTGTTTACCCCCCTTGTAAAAAAGGCTAGTTGGGAATGACAATAAATGTTTAAAGGTTTTAAAAAGTTTCCTTCTTTCATTCTCTCTCTCTCTCTCTCACGTGGTCCACCCCCCAGGCTTCCATGACGGGGACAGCGGAGCGGCCACTCCGGACGTTCCCGACTCTCCGGAGACTGGCCGTTTGACGCCCAGCATGGCGATCCGGCGTCACCATGACAACCACTCGCTGACCTCCACCACCAGTGAAGAGGATCACCGGCACAACTTCTCCATGTCCGGAGACTCCTCCTTTGAAGAGGTCAGTCTGATGATGACCACGATGATTGTTGTTGTTGTTGTTGTGCGTTCCCCAGCTTTACACTCTGGGGGTCACCCAGAACGTGCCACACTCTGACTCACTCATCATCCCACCTGGGAATCTCTGTGAGATAGGAAGCACACCGGGTGAGAAGTTTGCGTGTATGACTATTTTCAAGTACCTCGCCAAATAGGCAGCCATACTCCGACTTCAGAGGATTTTTTTTCTCCTTTAAAAGAAGAGTGCAGGTTGTTATGTTAAGAGCTTTGTCATGGCTGAAGGCAATCTCAACACAACATTTTACAACATAACAACATTTTAGTGTAGGCCTTGGCAATTAGCTGACATCAATAACTGACACAGCTTTTGGCCTGGGCCAAAGGACAATGATGATGATGATGATGATGGTGGTGGTGGTGATGGTGGTGGTGATGATGGTTGGGGGTGGTGGTGGTGATGGTGGTGGTTGTGGTTGTGGTGGGTGGTGGTGGTGACGGTGGTGGTGATGGTGGTAGTGGTGATGGTGGTGGTGGTGATGGTGGTGACGGTGGTGGTGATGGTGGTAGTGGTGATGGTGGTGGTGGTGATGGTGGTGGTGGTGGTGGCGGTGGTGGTGGTGGCGGCGGTGGTGGTAGTGGTGGTGGTGGTTGATGGTGGTGGTGGTGATGATGATGGTGGTGGTGGCGGTGGTGGTGGTGGCGGCGGTGGTGGTTTAGTGGTGGTGGTTGGTGGTGATGATGGTGGTGGTGGTGTGGTGGTGGTTTGGTGATGACGGTGGTGGTGGTCGTGGTGATGATGGTGGTGGTGGGGGTGTGTGGTGGTGGCGATGATGATGACGACGATGATATTGATGATGACGACGACGATGGTGATGAAGAAGAAGAGTGATGGTGATGATGATGATGATGATGATGATGATCGTCTCTGCTCAACTCGTTCCGGAGAAGCGTGTTGACGTGTGGGAGTGTGGGGGGTGGTGTGGGTTGGGGGTTGGGGGAGGGTTGGGGGGGTGGTTGTGTGTGTGTGTGTTGTGTGTTCCTTTTCATTTTCATACTCTTTAAGTCACGGCAGATTTCTCTGCGTGAAAATTCGGGCTGCTCTCCTCGGGGAGAGCGCGTCGCCACAAGAGCAGCGCCACCCTTTTTTTTTTCTTTTTTCTGTTCCTGTTTGCAACTGTATTTGTTCCCTACCCCCCCCCCCCCACTCCCCCCCCCCCCCATCCATCCACAAGACCGTGTGTGATTGTCTGGGTCCTAGTCTTGAGACGGGTGAGACAATAAACCGAGATCCCGTGAGTAAACACGTAAAAGAACCCATAGCAACAAGAAGGTTGTCCTTGGCAAAAATTCTATATAGAAAAAAAGTCACTCTGATAAAGAAACAAAACCACGTACAGACAGAAAATGTTAAAAAAAAATTTTAAAATTGGGTGGCGCTGCTCTTGTGGCGACGCGCTCTCTCCCCAAGGGGAGAGCAGCCCGAATTTCACGCAGAGAAATCTGCCGTGATTTTCAAGTGGCGTACAATACAACCACAAGTTGTTCATGTCTGGAGATGCCTCTTTCCTCGTTCTTCTGAAGTTAACATCAGTGCAGACTCCACTCTCCCCAAAAGTCCTTCGGATGAGACTATAAACCGAGGTCCCGTGTGCGAACGCACGCGGAACAACTTGCGCACACGTTAAAACCCGTTCCGCTTTTCGGAAGAGTTAGGCCATTGTGTGCCGGTGGGAACGAATGACAAAACTGACAAAATTGCATACACACGGGGACTGGATGTTTAAAAAAAGCACACGGGTGCTTATTCCGCTATCCTCGATATATAAAAAGAATAGAATAATAAATAAATAAGTAACGAACAAGCACACGAGTGCTTATTTCATTATCCTCGATATATAAAAAGAATAGAATAATAAACAAATAAATAACGAACAAGTACACTAGTGCTTATTCCATTATCCTTGATATAAAAGAATAAACAAATAAACAAACGAATAAATGAATGAATGAATAAATAAATAAATGAATAAACAAATATCTCTCAGACGTTAATCTGTGTTGTTTTAATAATGCATGCTGTGTAATTAACATTTTAAAATGCCAGTCATAATTTCTCTAGTTGAGACATTAAAGTATTCTTGAGTCTTGAGTTGTAGATCCCAGCCGGATTCAGGAAAGACGCCAAATGACATTGGCGAAAAACACTGAAGGAAGCGAAACTGAGGGAAAATACTAACAGGCAATGTAGGCTACTACATATGTACCCTTTCGCGTGGAGAGAGATATAGGGGCGAGCACGCACGCTAGTGCAATACACACGCACGCACACATACTGTCACACGCACGCACACATACTGTCACACTCACGCGTGCGCATACACACACACCCACACATACGCGGAGTAAACACACATACAGAGTACACACACACCACTTTCACACAAACACACACATACACACACATACTTTCACATGCACACACACACACACACAAGGAGAGAGAGGGAGGGAGGGTGAGAGACAGATAGACAGACAGATACACACACACACACCACACACACACACACAAGAGGAGACACACACACACACACACCACACACACATACACACGAGGAGAGACAGACAGACAGACAGACAGTCACACACACACACACACACACACACACCCCACACACACACACACACACACACACACACACACACAACACACACACACACGAGGAAACACACACACACGAGGAAACACACACACACGAGGAAACACACCACACACACACACACACACACACACACACACACACACACACACACACACACACACAGTCAGTCACTCACTCAGACAGACCGTGTTGCAGACATAAAACGTCTTGTGTCGCCTTGAGCACATAATTTTCGAACCAGGAAGATTCATTTTGTGGGTTTTCCAGTATTTCTGTTTTTTGTACACCCCAAAGACATACCTTTACATGAGGGACCGGGTAGCTTAGTAGTTAAAACACTGAGCTCGTAATCTGACCACCCGGGTTCCAAATACAGGCTACACACCGGTATTAATTTGGGGTTATGTAGTATCTTCTATAGAGTGCGAGTGGAAAAAAAAATGTTGATCTCACAAATTTTTTTAAAGCATAAACAATGGACTGTCCACTTGTTTTGGGGATTGAGGACATAGAGCAATACCAGGTAGTCACGAGAAAGTTGGAAATAATCATCAAATGAGGATTACCTGTATTCCTACAGCGTTGACCCCGCGCATGTATATTGCGGTAAGGAAGCTAGCAGACGACACAGGACTGAGGGGGTACAGTGTTTGCTGAAAATTTTTAAAAAATTCAAACCTAATCAAATTTTTTCAAAATCACATGAGTTTTGAGTCAGAGGCTAGTAGTCTTTCACAAAAAATGGGTTTTTATTTCTGTGGATGCCTTAGTACGTGCGGTATGAATATAAAGAGTCCCATAGAAAAACAAAAGGAAAAAGAGTGATTTTTTTTTATACGGGTGTGCAGCCAAACCACCCTGGGTATGATCGTGTTTCCGTAACCCACCCGAACGCTAACGTGATTGACAGGACCTTCAACACGCAAAGTTAATCTTCTGCATGCGTGAGTGCACGCGAAGGCAATCTTAAGCGCTTTGGTTGGTTTTGCTTACAAGATACAGCGCTGTGGATAACATTCCATATACATTCTTCTTTATCTTCTTCTTCTTCTTCTTCTTCTTCTTCTTCTTCTTTCTTTCTTTCTTTCTTCTTTTTCTTCTTCTTTTCTTCTTTTACTTTACTTATCATCTTCTTTCTTTTTCTTCTTCTTTCTCTTATTTTTTCTTCTTCTTCTTTTTCTTCTTCTTTACCTTCTTTTCTTCTTTCACTTCTTCTGTGTCTTCTTTTTTCTTTCTTTCTTTCTTTCTTCTTCTTCTTTCCTCTCTTCTTCTTCTTCTTCTTCTTCTTCTCCCTCCTCCGTGCTTCTATTTCTTCTTCTTCTTCTTCTTCTTCTTCTTCTTCTCTCTTCTTCTTCGTCTGTCTCTTTCTTCTTTCTTCTTTCTTCTTCTTCTCTCTTCTTCTTTCTTTTCTTCTTCTTCTTCTTCTTTCTTTGTCTTTTTCTTCTTCTTCTTCTTTGTCTTCTTTTTCTCTTTCTTCTTGTTCTTCTTTTTATTCTTTCACTTCTTCTGCTTCTTCTTTCCTTCTTTCTTTCTTTCTTCTTCTACCTCCTCCTCCTCTCTCTCTCTCCTCTTCTTCTTCTTCTTCTTCTTCTATCTTCTTCTTCTTCTTCTTCTTCTTCTTTTTCTTCTATTTCTTCTTCTTCTTTTCTTCTTCTTCTTCTTCTATTCTTCTTCTTCTTCTTCTTCTCCTCCTCCTCCTCCTCCTGTTTCTATTTCTTCTATCTCTTTTCTTCTTCTTCTTCTTCTTCTTCTTCTTCTTCTTCTTCTCCTCTTCTGCTTCTATTTCTTCTTCTTCTTCTTCTTCTTTCTTCTTCTTCTTCTTCCTACTACTCTATCTTCTCTTCTTCTTCTTCTTCTTCTTTCTACTACTACTACTACTACTACTACTACTACTACCACTACTACTACTACTACTACTACTACTATTACTACTACTACTACTACTATTACTACTACTACTACCACCACCACTATTACAAGATTTGAACCCTCGACCCCATGGACACACGAAGACAGAAGT
>CM054156.1:12865474-12882974 GCA_028751875.1 Rapana venosa
GGAGTTTGGGGGGGGGGGATGGGGGGCTGGGGGTGGTGGTGATGTGTATGTGTTTTGTGTGTGTGTGTGTGTGTGTGGTGTGTGTGTGTGTGTGGTGTGGTGTGTGTGTGGGTGTGTGTGTGTGAGGTGAGTGTGGTGTGTGTGTGTGTGTGTGGTGTGTGTGTGTGTGTGTGTGTGTGTGTGTGTGTGTGTGTGTGTGTGTGTTTCTTCCTTCTTTTTGTCTTTTGCTTTTGTTAATAATGATAACAACAACAATAGTAGTAGTAGTAAGTAGTAGTAGTAGTAGTAAGTAGTAGTAGTAGTAGTAGTAGTAAAGTAGTACTATTATTAATACTACTATTATTACTACTACTACTTACCACTACTACTACTACTACTACTATTACTGATGATGATGATGATGATGATGATGATAATGACAATAATGATGATGATAATGTATTGATACTACTACTACTACTACTACTGCTGCTGCTGCTGCTGCTAATACTACTACTATTACTGATGATGATGATAACAATAATAACAATAATGATAATAATGATGATGACAACAATGATGATGATAATGATATACTACTGCTACTACTGCTGCTGCTGCTGCTGCTACTGCTACTACTACTGCTGCTGCTGCTGCTGCTGCTGCTGCTGCTGCTGCTGCTGCTGCTGCTGCTACTACTACTACTTCTACTACTGCTACTACTGCTATAACAATAATGATGGTGATGATGATGATGATGATAACAACAATAAGGATAATAATAATGAAGAAAATTTTAACTTTATTTATGTATTTTATTATTCTTTTATATCGAGGATAACGGAATAAGCACTTATATGCTTTTTTTTACATCCAGTCCCCGTGTGTATGCGGTTTTGTTAATGTCATCTGTTCCCACCGGCACACAATGGCCGACTCTTACGAAAAGCGGAACAGGATTTAACGTGTGTGCAAGATGTTCTGCGTGCGTTCGCATACGGGGCCTCGGTTTATAGTCTCATCCCATAAGAATGATGATGCTGTTTGTTTGGCAAAATATCGTCAACCTGTTTACCTCAAAGCTGCCCGATTACGTTATGAATTTATTATATCATTTTCTTCCTTGCAGGTGGAGAAATTTCCCAAGTTTGGCAGTTACGCAGAGAATTACCAGACAGCAGTGGCCACGATCCACAGGTGTTCGCATGACAATCACAGATTTCAGGATCTGGCACAGGTATTCGGAATGTAATCTCTGTATGTGGCGTGAGTGTGTGGTGTGTGTGTGTGTGTGTGTGTGTGTGTGTGTGTGTGTGTGTGTGTGTGTGTGTGTGTGTGTGGTCAAGTGTGTGTGTGAATGTGAGTGTGTGTTTGCATGTGTGTGCGCGCGCGCGCGTGCGTGCGTGTTTGTGTATGAGGGGGGTCTTTGAAAAAAGTGTGAAAACAAGTACAAGCAATGGACAAACACAGAGATGCACGCACGTGTGTGTGTGTTCGCACGCGCGCGTGCGCGCTTGTACACTTAGACGCGTGTCTGTGTCTCTGTCTGTCTAGGTCCCTTAATGTATTGTTGCCTATGAAAAACGTGGATGATATGATCCTAAACGGTAACCACGATAATTTTTTGTTAACTATTCCTACAAACCAAAGCAAAGATAAACGCGCTCGCGCGCGCGTGTGTGTTTATGTGTGTGTGAGTGTATATGTGTGTGTGCGTATGTATGTATGTATGTTGTGTGTGTGTGTGTGTGTGTATGTGTGTGTGTGGAGAGAGAGAGAGAGAGAGAGGAGAGAGAGAGAGAGAGAGAGAGAGAGAGAGAGAGAGCGCGCGACCGACCGACCGACCGACCGACAGACAGACAGACAGACAGACAGACATAGTCAGAAAAACCAATACAGGTTCTAAGCATTTCTTTTTCTTTCTGTCTGCACAGCAAATCGTCCTGACATCTACAACCAGAGAAGTGACCAGTTTAGAAGGTGAGTGCTTCGCATTTTTCCGTATAAAAGATGTAGAAGAAACATCCCAAAGCTAAAATTGGATAGAAGATCGGAAAAGGGGCTGGGGGTCATTGTCTGTGCCGTAGCTGATTCTTTCTCAAATCTCTCCTACCTTTCGCTGTTCTCATTGGATCTTTTTGTCATTATTTCTGGGCCACGAGAGATGAAGAATAAACGCTACGGTCAGCAAGCGTTTCTTTATGCGTTACGAGATTCACGGTCAGTGTTTTTACACTGGACAGAGAGACTTGGCTGTTTATATTTATTTCAATGTGGGTGTGTGTGTGTGTGTGTGCGCGCGAGAGCGCAAGCTCTCACACATGTGTTCATGTGTTCTGAAATAAAAACGATTATTGATGGTGTTGATTTTTTTGGTGTTTTTTTTGCGCAGATGCTCTATTCAAGCCAGTGCAGAGACTGCAACGCAACACCTTAGTTCTTTATGTAAGTGCAGTTTTGTTGTTGTTTTCATTATTATTATTATTATTACGATCATTATTATCATTACGATGATGGTGATTGTCATCATTATTGTCATCATCATCATTATTAAATGATGTTTCATTCATTATAGCGCCTTCAGCACCTGTTTTTTTTAATCACAGTTCTTGATTAAACCATTGACGCTGGGGGCAACAGCAAAGTGAGAGCCTGTATGATCAGTGGATTTCTTTCCCACTCACGGAATTCCACTTGACAGCTTAGTCTTTAGTGATCGACTATCACTCTCTGACTAAGAGGCTTGACTCGCACAGTCCTTACGTGCTGCAGCCCTGGGGGCTGGTTGGCCTTTTTGGAGAATATCTCCAACGCTGACTGTCCTTATGCCCACTTGGCCGAGAGAGTGGGGATGTACTGTGGGCAAGGCATCTCCACTGTAATCAAATTTCTGCCCAATTTCCAAAATACCAGCTGCCTCCTCTGCTGTTTTGGAGGTCATCGTCGAATACGATGGACAAACATATATAAAAAGAAGGAAAACAATTGATATATTGCTATATCTTGCATAGACAAATCAAAGCGCTTGAACTCAACCCATTCTTACACAGTCATGCAACCAGTAACAATTAATAGTCCCTACAATCCAAATGTGCACACACACATACACATACACAATCACACACACACACACACACACACACACACACACACACACACACACACACACACACACACAGGTTATACTTCAGCAGGGTGATGGGATTTCGGCTATTGAAAGCAGAGACAGTTATGATATGAGACAGGAAAGGAAAATCTTACGTTTGAAATAAATATGTCTTGAAGCTGGATTTAAAAGTGTCATAAGAAGGCTTTTGGCGAAGGGAGAGAGGGAGGTCATTCCAGATCGATGGACCACAAATAGAGAAAGAGCGATGGCCAACAGTGGATTGGTTGAATCTAGGTATTCTTAAGCACAGGGTATCTGCAGCAGAGCGGAGGGAACGAGAAGGAGTGTACAGGTGAAGACATTCACAGAGGTAGGAGGGTGCTGTTTTGTGGAGACATTTGTAACAGAGGGTACTGATCTTATAGTTTATTCTCTGTGGCACAGGCAGCCAGTGAGGGGTAATGTGCTCATCAATTGAAAGAAGAGAACGGGATAGCCTAGTGGTTAGAACATTGAGCTCGCAATCTGACGACCCGAGTTCGATTCCCGTTCAAGGGGATATTTTCCCCTGGAGTTAACATCAGTGCAGACTCCACTCTCCCCAAAAGTCCTTCAGATGAGACTGTAAACCGAGGCCCCGTGTGCGAACGCACGCAGAACACCTTGCTCACACGTTAAATCCTGTTCCGCTTTTCGTAAGAGTAGGCCATCGTGTGCCGGTGAGAACAGATGACAGAATGTACAAAACCGCATACACACGGGAACTGGATGTTTAAAAAAAAGCACGTGTTAGTGCTTATTCCATTATCCTCGATATAAAAGAATAAAATAGATAATAAATAATATAGACAATTGCTGTGCTGTGCAGGACTTGATCAAACACACGCCCAAGGATCACCCAGACTACGAAACGCTACAGGAGGCTCTCCATCTCTCGCAGCAGAATCTGGAAAACTTCGGCACCAGTCTTGTGCCGCGACACGGCAAGGTAAAAAACAACCCACCGACCCTGCCTTCTCTGAAGATGGAGTACGGCGAGCTCTATAATGTTATTAAAACACACACAGACACACACACACACACACTCCCTCTCTTTTTTTTCCTTTTATCTCGTGCACAGACACTAATAGGTAAACGCGCGCACGCACACACATACACACACACACACACACACACGCACGCACGCATGCACACACACACACACACGCATGCACACACACACACACACACACACACACACACACACACACACACACACACACACACACACGCTCTCTATATATTGTATCATATCATATCATATAGTGATTCTGGTATCACTTAAAAGTGGAAAGACGTTAAAATTGAAGACTTACTTACTTCCTTCTATATATTGTAACACTTTTTTATCCTTGGTCTAATATCACCTTGAGTGAACAGACGTTAAATTAAAGAAAGAACACACTCACTCACTCACACAAAAATGAAGTCTCTCGTTCCATTCCTGTATAAACTTGACCTGGAGAGTGGTGGTCTGCATGTTAGTCTATAGGATTACACAAAAAGCCAAAGTCACATAATAAATAATAATAATATAATAATAATGTATGGGATTTATATAGCGCTGAATCTTGTAAAGTAAAACAAATCAAAGCGCTTGCATTCAAATCATTCACACGCATGCAACCGTCCCCAAATATCAAGATAAACAAAGATTAATAATAATAATAATAATAATGCATGGAATTTATACAGCGCTATATCTTGCAGAAAACAAATCAAAGCGCTTTCATTCATCCTAGTCTTTCCCATGCAGCCAGTTACAATTAATAGATTTTGACAAAATTGAAATGTAAACACACACACGCGCACAGTTAATTAACATGTGCACCATGCATTTACGTAGAGCTCCGAGGTTCACCAATGGTGAGATCTTGCTATGCGACCGGTTTCTGCCCACCATGAAGGTAGCCGCATTCTGACTTCGGGGATGTATGTCCAGGGCATGGTTGTGTTTCTCGTAACTCACCGAACGCTGACATAAATTACGGGATCTTTAACCTGCATAATTATTTGATCTTCTGCATGTGTGTATATACATAACACCAAAGGGGCATGAAACCACTGGCAGGTCTGCACTTGAAGTTGAACTGGGAGATCGTATGAGAAGAATGAAAGAGTCGGAAATTCGAAAAACTCACTCACAATAACAGTATGTTCTTTCGAGCCAGAAGGCCCATAGAGCCGGAGCTTATCCCGTTTTCTGTAGCGTTAAGCGAACTGATGGTTTTTCCACCACCCCTGTGACAGGACACTAGTCTGTCGCCAGATACTTCCCCAGCAGAGCTGGTACCCACTTGTACACCTGGGTAAAGTAAAAGTAGTATGTTCTTTCGAGCCAGAAGGCCCATAGAGCCGGAGCTTATCCCGGTTTCTGTAGCGTTAAGCGAACTGATGGTTTTTCACCACCCCTGTGACAGGACGCTAGTCTGTCGCCAGATACTTCCCCAGCAGAGCTGGTACCCACTTGTACACCTGGGTGGAGTGAGGAAAATAGGAGTAAAGTGTCTTTCCCAAGGACACAACACCGAGCCGAGCGGGGATCGAACCCGCAACCTCTGGATCACGAGTAGACCGCCTAAACCACTCGACCACGGTGCCTCCTGTACACCTAGGTGGAGTGAGGAAAATAGGAGTAAAGTGTCTTTCCCAAGGACACAACACCGAGCCGAGCGGGGATCGAACCCGCGACCTCTGGATCACGAGTTGACCGCCTAAACCACTCGACCACGGTGCCTCCATAACACAATAACAGACCCCCCCAAAAAAAAAGAAAAAAAAAGAAACACACAACCAAAAAACCCCACCAAAAAAACCCCAAACCCAACAACAACCGAAAATAACAAAACTAAACATCCACACAGCAAACAGAAGAAGAAAGAGACTACCAGGTGACGGACGGATGATGATGATGGTGGTGGGTGATGATGGTGGTGGTGGTGGTGGGTGATGATGTTGGATGATGGTGGTGGTGATGATGATGTTTGGCGATGGTGGTGGTGGCTGATGGTGAGGATGACTGGTGGTGGGTGATGACTGGTGATGTTGGATGGTGGTGGTGATGATGACGGTGGGTGGTGACTGATGGTGATGATGATGTTGGATGATGTTGGTGGTGATGATGATGTTTGGTGATGTTGGTGGTGGGTGATGATGTTGGATGATGATGATGATGGGTGATGATGATGACGGATGATGGTGGTGGTGGTGATGTTGTCAGGGAGAGCAGAAGGGTGACCTGCTGAAGAGCAGTTTCCTGGTGGAGCTGGTGGGGGTGTCCAGGAACTCCGCTACATCTTCCTCTTCTCCGACGTCCTGGTCTGCACCAAGAGAGAGCAGGCCAACAGGTGAGGAGGAGGAGGGGTGGGGGTGAGGGTGAGGATGAGGGTGGTCGCGACGGATTTGACATGGGGGCTTTTTGGATAGTACTGAACACGGGAGTTACGGTTCAGCACCGGGTCCGCCATTTCTGTTGACACTGACTTGTCAGCTGGCTTCATTCCCAAGATGAACACAACGCTGCCGCTCTCCCCCGCGACTTTCCAACTCGATACGACGTTGTCGATCAGTAGGGCGTTTAAAGTTGTTATTACAGTTGCTGGAAGGCCAGTAACTGACATTTTGAAGCTAAAATGCAAAAATTTGCAGCAGCTTACTAACAGCACACCCGTCCAGTTCTCGTCCCGTCACGTCGTCCCGAGAGAGAGAGAGAGAGAGAGAGAGAGAGAAGAGAGAGAGAGAGAGAGAGAGAGTGATGTATAGTGATTAAGCACTTTTAAGCCCACACACAAAAGGGGTGGGAGAGGGGGGCCGTGTGTGCGCGTGCGTGCGTGTGTGTGTGTGTGTGTGAGAGAGAGAGATAGAGATTCAGATAACATATTCGGAATAGCTTTTACTGCCAATATCACTTTGACTTAGTTTACACAACAAAAGAAACAATTTTTACAATCCTCTATTAATTCCAAAGTGACTGCAATGTACGTTGGAAACACGCTGCATTTCACTTCACTTTCCCTTCTGTTCTCAAAATATTACTTACTACACGTGCCTGCTCGAAAGTTATCAGGTGCAATTCAAGGGTGGCGCTGCTCTTGTGGCGACGCGCTTTCCCCGGGGAGAGCAGCCCGAATTTCACGTAGAGAAATTTCGTGACTTAAAGAGGTATAAAATATAAAATAAATATAAGGCAATATGTTTATTTTTCTCTGTTCTTTGTTTCTAGTTCTGATTTTTAATACGAGAGAGAGAGGAGAAAGTGTGTGGGTGTGTGCGCGCGCGCGCGTGCATGCGTGTTGTGTGTGTGTGTGTGTGTGCGTGCGTGTGTGTGTGTGTGTGTGTGTGTGTGTGTGTGTGTGTGTGTGTGTGTGTGTGTGTGTTTCTGATAGTCTGTTCACTGTTAATCATAAAAGATATAAGCCAGAACTGAAATGAAACGGAAGACAAACAAAACAGTTAAAACAACGTACATTGTAATAACTTAAACGTATGTTCTTGTGTGTTCGTGTGTGTGTGTGTGTGTGTGTGCATGTGGGTGTGTGTGTGTGTGCGCGCTTGCTTGCTTGCTTCTGTATGTGTCTGCATGCCTGTGTGTCTGTCTGTTCCCTCAGGAGCGGGGAAGTAACTTTTGACTGCAAATGGTTTATTCCCTTGAGTGAACTACAGATGGATACCAAGTTCACCTATCAGGGTAAGTGCGGGTACGCACGCACACTCTCATACACTCACACACACAACACACACAGAGTAAGTACAGGCAAACACACACACACACACTCATACACACACACACATACTCTCATACACACACTCTCATACACACACACGACACACACACAGAGTAAGTACAGGCAAACACGCGCGCGCGCGCGCGACCACTTAAACACACACTGACTCACACAGGGTAAGTACAGGCAAACACATCACACACACACTCACACACAACTCAACACAACACCGTACACACACTTCCTTCTTCTTCTTCTTCTTCTTTCTTCTTCTTCTTCTTCTTCTTACTTTTTTGTCATGTTTCTCCCAGGGGAGGTTTGACATTGATGAGCCTTCTCCATCTCTCTCTGTTTTGAGCTTCCTCCTTATTTATGCCCCTTTCTCTAAGATCATCTGCAATCCAGGCAGCCCAGGTTTTGATAGGTCTTCCCTTTGGCCTCTTTCCAACACCCCCCACCCCCCCCCCCACACACACACACCCACACACAACACAACACTACACTACACACACCACAGGAGCATGATTAATCAAACAAAACTATCATCTTTGTGTTGTCTGTCCACTTCAAGATGAAACCCTCACTACACAAGTCTAAGATGTAACCCTCACTACAAATAAGTCTCGAATGGCTTATGTCTAAATCAGTCAAAAAGTGAATTGGTTTGGGTTTTTAATTTGCAGATGATATGAAGTTTTCCAAGCGAGACGAAATCGAAGACTTGAAGAAGAAGCTTCACTTCGTGAAGACGGAGCTGAAGAAGGAGCTCAACAAGGACGAAATCAAAGACGTGAGCTTCTCCGTGCTGTGGGATTTTTCTAAATTTCGTTTTGTGGATTTTTTTTTTTGGGGGGGTGGGGTGGGGGAGGGATGATATTCTCTCTGTATCTCTTTCTCAATTTTCTGTCAGTCTAGGTATTTCTCAGTTTCTGTGCTTCTGTTTCTCTCTCTGTCTGTCTGTCTGTCACTCTCTCATTCAAATTGCTATCCATTCTCTCTCTCTCTCTCTCTCTCTCCTCTCTCCTCTCTCTCTCTCTCTCTCTCTCCTCTCTTTGTGTGTCTGACTGACTGACTGTTTGTCTCCGTCTCTCTGTCTCTCACTCTCTGTCTCTCTCTCACTCACTCCATGTTGTCGTTACTATTGCTTTTACCCCCACCAAAATACTAAGCAGTTCGGCAACCCCCTTCATGTATGGGCCAATGGCCTTTTTGTGAATAAATCCTTCGAGTTCGAGTTCTCTCACTCACTCTCTCATCTAGCATCGTTGCATATTATCAATTCTTCCCATACTTAGTCAATGGTATAGGACATTTAAAAAGAACAAGCAAAAGCTGGATACAAACTACGTTAGAGCATGAATGAAGCTTTCACACGTATTTTGTTTTCCATGAATTAAGTGCCAGTCTATAGTTTCAAGATGCGTTGTTCCGATTAAATTAAGGAAAAGGCACATCCTGGATATTTGAGGGACACAGATTTTTTTTAAATAATAATAATTAAACAAATCTTACATATAATACAAACTTCCAATCCCTGACAGGTGCAGTGAATATGAACAAAATTAAGTGAAGATAAACAACAAAAACAATAAAAACACCAATCTCCCCCTGGTAAAAGCTAGTGTTTGTAGTATGGTACCAGCCTCTCGGTTTTGCTCGAAAAAATCTCACCATTTGCTATTGAAGTTGTTGTAGCTATTCTTGTTATAGTATATGTGTAGCTGGCATTGTTGTTGTTGTGCATGATTATCAAAATGATAGTGGTATTGAGAAGGATTGCCTCATCGTCACATAAGTGGTGTTGGTTACGATATAGATGACAACAATGATAATAATGATAATAACAAAAGTTTTGATGGTTTACAGAAACAGTTGGTAATGATGTTGATAGCAACAACAACGATAATAATGATATTCATAACAAAGTTAGATTATTTACAGAACTGTTGGTAATGATATTGATAACAACAACGATGATAATAATAATAACAAAGTGTTCATGATTCACAGAACTGTTGATAACGATATTAATGACAACAATAATAATGATAATAACAAAAGTGTTGATAATTCTCAGAATTCTTGGTAATGAATGATATCGATAACAACAACGCTGATAATGGTATTTATAACAAAGTATTGATGGTTTACAGAAACTGTTGGTAATGATATTGATAACAACAACAACGCTGATAATGATAATAACAAAAGTTTTGACGATTCACAGAACTCTTGGTAATGAATGATATCGATAACAACAACAACAACGATGATAATGATATTCATAACAAAGTTTCGTTGATTTACAGAGACAGCGGCCCGTCACGAGCCTCGTGCCGTCCAGAACAGTAGAAAAACTCCAAAGAAAGGCCAAAGAACTGGTAAGTGATGACTGACCATCCCCGAAGTCGGAATGCGGCTACCTTCATGGTGGGGCGAAAAACGGTCGCATACGCAAAAATCTCACCGTTGGTGAACCTCTTGAGTTCTAGCCGAGGAACGAATTTTAAAAAATAACTGATGGAAAATTATTTGGAGTTTTTTTACTTTATGGTTACACCACGAATTTAAAGAGCGTCACTTTATGAAGCCTCTCCCTGTGGGGATGCCGGGGGCCTCTTAGTATAAATAGCACCTCCACCTTCTGGAAAATCTAGCCAGAAATTCCCTCTTTTCTATCCTTCTCTTTGTTTCTGCCTTGTTCCTTTTTTCTTCCTGTCATCTCCTCCTTGTCTATTTTCTGCCTTCTTGGTCCATTCTCCTGCCTTTTTTCCCCACAAATACTTCAAACATAGCAATTCTCTCCCATGCCGAAGTCGGATGTGTTGGGCCTGACTTGTCAAGCCCTCAGTGGCATTGCAGCGCATTTTCGCTTATATGACAGACGACAATAGCTGCTGTCTGAGCGTTCGACGACGACGAAGAAGAAAACAAGCGCTGCTAAGTGTATGTGATAACTTTAATTAATGCTTGGTTTGGTTCATGATTAGATGGATGGATAGATGGATGGATGTATATATGGATGGATGAATGCATAGATGGATGGATGTATATATGGATGGATGTAAATGTGGATGGTTGTAAATGTGGATGGATGAATGCATAGATAGATGAATGGATGGATGGATGAATGTATGGTTGGATGGATGTATAGATGGATGGATATATAGATGGATAGGTGAATGCATAGATAGATGAATGGATGGATGGATGAATACATAGATGGATGGATGGATAAATGCATGGATGGGTGTATAGATGGATGGATGAATGCATAGATAGATGGATGGATGGATCTATAGATAGAAAGGTGAATGCATAGATAGATGAATGGATGGATGAATGCATAGATTGATGGATGAATGAATAGATGGATGGGTGCATGGATGGATGGGTGTATAGATGGATGGATGAATGCATAGATGGGTGGATGGATGCATAGATGGGTGGATGGATGCATAGATGGGTGGATGGATGCATAGATGGGTGGATGGATGCATAGATGGATGGATGGGTGTATAGATGGATGGATGGGTGTATAGATGGGTGGATGAATGCATAGATGGGTGGATGGATGCATAGATGGGTGGGTGGATGCATAGATGGGTGGGTGGATGCATAGATGGGTGGGTGGATGCATAGATGGGTGGATGCATAGATGGATGGGTGGGTGGGTGTATAGATGGATGTATGAACGCATAGATGGATTGATGTATATATGGATGGATGGATGCATAGATGGATGGATGAATGCATAGATGGGTAGATGCATAGATGGGTGGATGGATGCATAGATGGGTTGATGGAAGCATAGATGGATGGATGGATGAACGTATAGATGGATGGATGAACGCATAGATGGATGGATGGGTGGGCGGATGGATGGGTAGATGGATGGATGGGTGGGTGGGTGGATGATTTGAATGAATTGTTTGGGAATTCCAGCCATGGGGCATTGCGAACTGTAAAATCAAAGAGCCGTTCTGCTTCTAAAATTGCAAAAGCTGTCAGAGTTCGTAGTTAGATCTTCAGTGACTGAATATGCTTCTCTCTCTCTTTCTCTCCCTCTATCTGTCTGTGTCATTGTCTGTCTATCTGTCTCTCTCTTTCCTCTCTCTCTCTTTCTCTGCCCCCCCCCCCCTCTCTCTCTCTCTCTCTTTCTCTCTCTCTCTCTCATGTGTGTGCGTGTGCCAGCATGCGCGTGTGCGTGCGTATATGTGTGTATGCATGTATGCATTTATTTCTTTGTGTGTATGCAAGCTTACGTCTATCTGTATGGGTGCGTGCGTGCGTGTGCGTGCGTGCGTGCGTGTGTGTGTGTGTGTGTGTGTGTCTGTGTGTCTGTGTGTTCTGTAGGAAGGGCAGTTGATCCTAGCCTCGCCACGCCTGCCGTTCAAGGTGTCGCATGAGGCAGGCAAGGCACACACCTTCCTCATGACCACAGACTACGAGAGACAGGAGTGGAGAGAGCTGCTCTTGTCACTGAAACAGCAAAGTGAGTTGTGCGTGTGTGTAGGAAGGGGGGGTGTGTGAGAGAGAGACAGACAGAGTGATAGAGAGAGTGTGTGTGTAGGGGTTTGTGTGAGTGAGTGAGTGAATGAGTGAGTGAGTGAGTGAGTGAGAGAGAAGTATGTGTGTATGTGTAAGTGAGAGAGTGAAAGTGAGTGATGTGTGTGTGTGTGATGTGTGAGAGAGAGAAAGTGTTTGTGTGTGTATGAGTGAGTGAAGAGAAAGTTGAGTGAGTGTGTTGTGAGTGAGTTAAGAGAAAGTGTGGGTGTGTGTGGTGTTGAGTAGTGTGTGAGTGAGAAGTGAGTGTGTGTGTGTGAGTAGAGTGATGTGTGTTGAGTGAGTGAGTGAGTGAATGGTGTGGTGAGTGAGAGAGAAAGTGTTGTGTGTGCGTGTGTGTAAAGAAGTATGGCCTGATTCATTGATTGATTCATTGATTTATTCAGTGTCTAATAAATATGGATCGATGGGTGGATGGTAGATATTTTGTTTACCTAAGGGGGGTAACAGAACGTAAGATTGATGTCTCACCTTTCAGAGGAGACTCAGTTTGGCCACAAAAATCATAGTGTACCTCAATGCAGCGCACGCGCGCACACATACACAACAACTAACACACATACACAAACACAACACAACACAACACACACACACACACATACACACACAATACACACACTCACAACCACACACAACACACTACACCACACACACACACACATCACACAAACACACACACACGCATCACACCTCACACACAAATAACACACCACACACAAACCACAACACAACACACTCTCTTTCTCACACACACACACACACCAACACACACAAACACATCACACACCATCACACACAACACACATAACTACACACACAAACACAACACAACACACACATACACACACCTCCTCTCTCCCACACACACACCACACACACACACACCACACACACACGACACCTCCCTACCCCCCCCCCCCCCACACACACACACACACACACACATCCCTACCCCCACCCCCCACCACCACCACACACACACACACACACCTCCCTACCCCCCCCCCCCCCCCACACACACACACACACACACACCTCCCTACCACCCCCCCCCCCCCACACACACACACACCTCCACCCCCCCCCCCACACACACACATCCCACCACCCCCCTACCCCCCCCCCCCCACACACACACACACACACCCCTACCCACACCCACCACCCCCTCCCCCACCCCCACACACCACACACACAACGACACCTCCCTACCACCCCCCCCCCCCACACACACACACACACACCACGACACCTCCCTACCCCCCCCCCCCCCCACACACCACACACGACACCTCCCTACCCCCCCCCCCCCCCCCCAACACACACACACACACACACGACACCCCCACCACACCCCCCCCCCCCCCCCCCCCCCCACACACACACCACGACACCTCCCTCACCCCCCCCCCCCCCACACACACACACACACACGACACCTCCCTACACCCCCCCCCCCCCCCAACCACACACACACACGACACCTCCCTACCACCCCCCCCCCCCCCACCCACACCCACACACACACCTCCCTACCCCCCCCCCCCCCCCCCCCATACACACACACACACACGACACCTCCCTACACCCCCCCCCCCCCCATACACACACACACACACGACACCTCCCTACCCCCCCCCCCCCCCCCCACACAACATACAACACACACACACACGACACCTCCCCCTCCCCCCCCCCCTTCCCAATCCCTTCCCCACCCCCACCCCCACACACACACACATACATTAAGGAAAAGCCAATAAAACAGAAACAGACAGAGAGGAACACTCCAAACGATCCAGATGATCAATTTCGTCTCTTCTCCAAAAAATTTTGTTTTTATTTCCAGCCACTGCTGAGATGGACACGGTACCCCTAAATGCCTTTGGAGTCCAGGAAATGGTGAACAGCGTGAGAGGGGTATGTATGTATGTTCGTTTGTTTTGTTTCTTTTGTTATATGCTTGCTTATCGTTTGAGAAACGTTAGCCTAGTGGTTAGAACGTTGTACTCATCAATCATCAATCATCATCATGTATGGAATTTATATAGCGCTGAATCTTGTAAAGCAACAAATCAAAGCGCTCAGATGACTTTTCTTTTCCCTCGAGGATAATGGAATAAGCACTCATGTGCTTTTTTTTTTTACATCCAGTCCCCATGTGTATGCAGTTTTGTAAATTTTGTCATCTGTTCCCACCGGCACACAATGGCCTACTCTTTCGAAAAGCGGAACAGGATTTAACGTGTGCGCAAGATGTTCTGCATGCGTTCGCACACGGGGCCTCGGTTTATAGTCTCATCCGAAGGACTTTGACATTCAGTTCGATTTTTTTGTCAAACTGGGAAGAAAGGGCGAGGCTGGGAATCGAACCCAGAACCTCACGGTTGACTTGTTGGCAGGCAAACGTCTTAACCATCCTGCCACCTTCCTTCCGCTCATGCTCTGACAGCATGTGAAGGTTGTCAGTTCGAGTCTCTGCTGACAAGGACGCGATAGCTCAGTGGGTCAGAGCGCTCGTTTTCCCCCCAGCCAATGTTAAGCAGCGTCGAGCGTGGTTACCACTTGGATGGGTGACCGTTTGCCGCGCCTTGACTTCAGTAGAGTTCCCCCAGTTCACCCAGCTGTAAATGGGTACCTGCCCTCTTTAGGGTCAGGGAAGGTAAAGCAGCGAGGGAGAGGAGATGGGCGCCGCCCTCAATATGCTGGCCCCTAGAGAATCTGAGGTCTCTGATGCCTCGCTCCTCTACGACCACATAGATTTTTTTTTTAAAATAAACCTTGAAGGTGTAAAATTTCCCCAGGAATTTTCGTTTTTGTTCCTTGGCTAGAGCTCCGAGGTTCAACAGTGGTCAGATTTTTGGCATCTGATGGCTTCTGCGGTTTACGTGAATAATTTACAGATGTGTTGCTTGTTTACACTTGGAGTGTGTGTGTGTGTGTGTGTGTGTGCTTGGAGTTATTGTTAAGTGTATGTGTGTGTGTGCTTGCGTGCGGGTGTGTGTGCGTGTGTGTGTGAGTGGGGCCGTTCTTCTTCCTCTATTTCTTCTTCTTCTTCTTCTTCTGTGGTAGTGGTGGTGAAAGTGGCTACCTTCATGGTGGGCAAAAACGGTCGCATACGCAAAATCTCACCATTGGTGAACCTCGGAGCTCTAGCTGAGGAATAACCACAACAAAATATGACGGTTACGCTGTACATATAAAACGACAGCTGTGCGTTGCATGAGAAATCGATATGTGATTGAATGGAATCATGTTTTTTTGTGTGGTGCATAGTGTGGCATGTGGCTTGTGTGTAATGTGAGTGTTCGTATAATTATATGCTGATGTGTGTGTGTTTTTGGCGTTATTGTGAAGAGAGGGAGAGAGAGAGAGAGAGAGAGAGAGAGAGAGAGAGAGAGAGAGAGAGAGAGAGAGAGAGAGAGAGAGAGCATGTGGCGTGTGTGTAATGTGAATGTGAATGTAAATGCTATGTGTTTAGTGTTACTATAAAGAGAGAGAGAGAGAGAGAGAGAGAGAGAGAGAGAGAGAGAGGAATGATGTGGGGTGTGTGTGTGTGTGGGGTGTGTGTGTGTGTGTGTGTGTGTATTTGAGCGTCAAGTCAAGTCAAGTCAAATTTTTATTTCCAGATGGTACATTGAATAAGCAATGCATTTGCCTTGTATTCATCAAGCCATCTATCGAAGAACAAATTCCTTAATGATTACACTAAAATACTACATTATTACAACCTTTACCAATAAATTAAACCAGTAAAAGGAGGAAAATCGATAAAATAATACATTGGAAAATACAAATTACACACATATACATACACACGCACACACATACTCATACACACCTGTGCACGCACGCGTACACACACACACTTAGATAAAGAATGTTTTAAGAATTAAAGAATAAAATCATAAAACGTCAAGACAAACAAATTACTTCACCTACTATATCATCCATTCTTTCACTTCATACTTTAGATAATAAAAAGGTACAGGAACAAAACGTTAGAAAATACTAGGCATTCATTGCCTCATTACTGACAATATTGCCTGCAATGACATCCCTCCTCTCCTCCACCTACGCAAACGTCTCATATGCGCTCATACTCTTCAAGTAGCGCTTTTTAATTCTAATATATTCACACAATAACTACGCGCTTGTGTGGGTGTGGGTGTGTGTGCGCGCGTGTTTGCATGTGCATTCGTGTGTATGTGCGTATTGGGTACGGTTACAATGAAACTGATAACGGTAATAATAATAATGATGATGATAACCTTGTTGTTCTTCTCTTCTTTGATGCAAGTAACGATACGCTTCCTCGTCGTCTTACTTTTATTGTTGTTGTTGTTGTTCTCGTTGTTGTTGTTGTTGTTGTTGTTGCTATTGTTACTGCTACTGCTGCTAAATGGTACTGTTTTTTTGTATCCACAGTTGCCAGAAATAAACGAGATTGGATCAGTTCTGATTGAAACTGGTGAGTATAGACAAACTCTCTGTCTTGTCTGTCTGCCTGTCTGTGTGTGTGTGTGTCTGTGTCTGTCTACCTCTCTGTCTGTCTGTCTATGAATGTCTCTGTCTCTCTCTCTCTCTATGTCTCTCTGTCTGTCTGATTGAAACTGGTGAGTATAGACAAACTCTCTGTCTGTCTGTCTGCCTGTCTGTGTTTCTGTCTGTCTGTCTCTGTGTCTTTGTCTGCCTTCACCTGTCTGTCTCTGTCTGTCTGTCTCTCCCTGTCTCTCTCCCTCTCCCCTCTCTCTCTCTCTCCTCTCTCTCTCTCTCTCTCTCTCTCTCTCTCTCTCTCTCTCTCTCTCTCTCTCTCTCTCTCTCTCTCTCAAGATGGTCTAAGTGGAAGATTTTATAAGTAACCTGCACAAGCCTATAAAATTCTGTTTGGCCTGCATCCGCGTGGTAAAAGGACGTAGACAATTGATACACTTAAATGTCTTTCCAACACTGATTTTTTAATTGTTGTTAGCATTTGCTGTGTTGCAAGCAAAACAAAACAAACAAATCAAAACGAAACCGACTCCACTCCCTCGAAATTTCTTCTTCGGATGAGATTACAGAACGAGGTACCGTGTGCGAG
>CM054156.1:12887974-12890474 GCA_028751875.1 Rapana venosa
AAGGGACTTTCCAAGAAAAGATTGTCACGATGAACGAGGTAAGCAAGAAAACAATCATAAATACATGTATACATGATGCATAATTATGTAGTCTGTCTTAGCTGCCATCTTCAGACTGTGAACAGGACACTGCCAGCTTCTATCCCATCTCCACAGCCTGAAAATATCCCACAGTGATATGTTCCCTTGTTTGTTGTGTGTGTGTGTGTGTGTGTGTGTGTGTGTGTGTGTGTGTGTGTGTGTGTGTGTGTGTGTGTATGTGTGTGTGTATGTGTGTGTGAGTGAGTGTGTGTGTGTGTGTGAGTGAGTGAGTATGTGTGTGAGTGTGTGTTTGTGTGAGAGAGAGAGAGAGTGTGTGAGTGAGTGTGTGTGTGTGAGTGAGTGTGTGTGTGTGAGTGAGTGTGTGTGTGTGTGTGTGAGTGTGTGTATATGTGTGTATGTGTGTGTGCACGTATGCGCGCGCGCGTGCGCGTGCGCCTGCACCAGTATTTGCGTACTTATATGCATGTGCTTCCATATTATTTTTGGATAGATAGTTTATCACTGATGAGGTTGTAAACAGAATTTTACCAGTTTCGACACCCACGTCCCACCTTAAAAAAATTTATGTTCTTTGCTCATGAAGTATAGGAAACAGTTTGCCTGAAACTGTGATGCTGACTTGTGCTATTTCATGTGAGAAATGTTTTATCTTTAGGCTGTGCTTGTAACCCACATAAATGTGTAGTATTTTTAAGGTAATTATGTATTCATATTTGTATTCCTCTCTGAAGTCAGATCATGGCTGCCTATGTGTAACAGTGTCATAAATGCAAACTCCCCAACCAGTGTGTATTTTCAATCTCTCAGTGATTCATTACCAGGTGGGATGATGAGTGAGTCAGAGTGTATATTCTGGGTGACCCCAAAGGTGTTAAGCTGGGGAACGCGCAACAACAACACAATTCTTCTTCGTCGAGCACAACTATTGTTGTCTGTAAATATGAGCGAAAATGCGTTGCGCTGCCGTAAGGCGCCTGACAAGTCGAGCCCAGCGCATCCGACTTCGGCATGGGAGAGAATCGTTATATTTTAGTTCTTTAAAACAAAAAAAAAGGCAGGAGAATGGACCAAGAAGGCAGAAACTAGACAAGAAGGAGGTGACAGGAAGAAAAGGAACGAGGCAGAAACAGAGAGAGGGATAGGAAAGAAGGGAATTCCTAGCACGGAATATTCCAGAAGGTGGGAATGTTAGTTATAGAACTAATAGCCCCCCTCCCCCCCCCCCCCCACCCCCATCCTCAGCATCCTCAAGGATGGGGAAGGGGGGAACAACACACGTATCCGTTCTAATTATTATTTTTTGATTACTCTTTGGTGCTATCCGTTTGCTACAAAAGAAGTCAAGAGAGAGAGAATTCCGAGCACAGAATTTCCAGAAGGTGGGGATGCTATTTATACTGACAGGCCCCCCAGCATCCTCACGGAGGGAGGGGGGGGGGGGGGTGGCGGGGGTGAGACAACACAGTGGTATTCATATCGGATTTATCATTATTATTTTTGCAGTATTCTACAATAGAACATCACATTATATCATATCATATCACATATAATTATCATATCATATCATTATTAGTATTATTTCTGCAGTATTCTTTGGTGCTGTCCGTCTAATATCACATTATCATATCATATCATATCACACATATCATATCACTCATATATCATATCATATCATCATTATTATTATTATTATTGTCATTATCATCATTATTATCATCAATATTATTTCTGCAGTATTCGTTGGTGCTGTCCGTCTGCTGCACGGCCACGGAGAAGACGCTGCGGCGGACGCCGGTGAAGCAGAGTAGCACCGCGGTGTTCGGGGTTCCAATCTACGCTTGTGCCACGCGAGAGGGCAAGACTGTGCCCACCATTGTCACCGTGTGCGTGCAGGAGGTGGAGAAAAGGGGTAAGTGGTGGTTGTTATGGTGATGTTGTGATGATGGGGTGGGTGTGTGGAGAGGGGTAGAGAGGAAGGTTGCTGTGTGTGGGTGTGGGGGGGGGGAGTTGGTGGGGTGGTGAGGTGAGGTGGGGTGTGTTATAGTGTGGGGTTTTTGGGGTATGGTGTGGGATGTGTGGTATGGTGGGTTATTTTATGGTGTTGTAGGGTGGAGTCTGGTGTGGTGTGGTATGGTGGGTTATTGTGGTAGGGTGTGTTGTTGTAGGGTGGAGTGTTGTGTGGTGTGGTATGGTGGGTTATTGTGGTAGGGTGTGTTGTTGTAGGGTGGAGTGTTGTGTGGTGTGGTATGGTGGGTTATTGTGGTAGGGTGTGTTGTTGAGGGTGGAGTGTTGTGTGGTGTGGTATGGTGGGTTATTGTGGTAGGGTATAGTGTTATGTGTGTGGGTTATTGTGGTGTGGTTTATTGTGGTAGGTATGGTGGTGTGGTGTGTTTTTATGGTTTGATAGAGTGGGGTATTGTGTGGTTTGGTAGGGTGTGGTGTGGTGTGTTTGTGGTAG